>CM055029.1:1853977-2453977 GCA_029204005.1 Salix udensis | reverse complement strand
AGTATTTGTAAGAAATACATTGCACCACAATACTAAATACATACTTAACACCGAACTTGGTTAGCCCATATTTCAACTCTAAGTTTTGGGTCATTAAGGTTCATTTGTTGCCTTGTCAAACATGGATATACATTCAATTCAATAATAAATCTATTATAAAATTGTTCATTAATCATACTTGACCACCAAAAATAAATTATATACAATAAAAATGCTATGTAGTTGGATTGTCAGAAAGCCTTAAGATGTGTTTGAGAGTGTGTAGCGATTGTTTTTAAAAATGCATTTTCGTTAGAAATATATCAAAATATATATATCTTTTTAAAATATTTTTAATACTAGCACATCAAAACAATTTGAAACACTAAAAAATAAATTGAAAAAAAAATATTTTTGTAAATTTTCTTTAAAATATTTTTGAAATACAAAAACAAAAAAGGCTCTTAGTGGTTGTTTTACAATAAGTTTGAACTTGTTTTTCATCAAAAAAATAATTATTTTGAGCTTTCAATTATTTTTTTTAGTGTTATAAGATTGGTTGCTCATGTTAAAATTTCTTAAAAAAAATATTTCTTAAAAAATATTTTAAAATATAAGGTACAGAAAATTAAATCTGCCCCATGTCTAACTTCGCTGGTAAGGTTTGGAAATTCTACTGTGATTATGTTCTCACATGCATTTGTACTGTTGTGATCTTTTTGAAATAATAAAAATTAAACTACATGATTCAAATTGAATCATCACTGAATCTCTGGGGACTAAAATAAACATTAAACTATAGGCTATGTTTTTAGATCTTGTTGCTGCTAGCTGATCAACTAACGACCCTCTCTCTGATTGCCCTAAACCCACCCTTCCTTTCTCGTTTCTCGAGCTCGCAACCCCAGCAGAGAGAAAGAAAATTCAATTTTCTTCTTCCTTCCCCAAAAAGCCCTCGTCTTTCCCTCTGTATGCCATACATACCCTCCTCTCCCCTCCTCTCCCGAGTAAATTCAAAAAAGCATGATCGTGAGAACGTACGGTCGGCGAAGCAGAGGCGGAGGAAATCTAACGAGAACCTATTCAGATTCATCAGACGACGCCGTAGCTGACCATAATTACTCCTTCAGCGACTCATTTTCTATCTCTCAAGAAACTACCCAATCTAATCAAGATTTCTGTAGTCATAACTTCCCTTTCTCTTCTCAAGATTCCACCTCCTATTCTCTCGATCTCGATCCCTTCAATTTCGACGACAATCCCATCCCAAACGGCGTTGTCCCAAGAAAATCGAAGAAGCCGAGGCGTAGTAAGTCAAAATCTGAGAGAAACGGTACTGGGAATTCAAATCTTTTGACTAGCTCGACGACGTTGATGGAGGCGCAAGAATTTGGGGAAATGATGGAGCATGTTGATGAGGTTAATTTTGCACTTGATGGGTTAAAGAAAGGACAGCCTTTGAGAATCAAGAGAGCTAGTTTATTGTCTTTGTTAGCGATTTGTGGGACTCAACAACAGAGACGGCTTTTGAGGACTGAAGGGTATGTGGATTTTTTTTCTTTTTTGAATTTCGTTGTGGGTTTTTAGTTTTGTGATGTTTAAAGATTGAATTTGGATTTATTTCGTGTTTCTGAATTATTGAAATGGTACTGGGGATTCTGTGAGTTTCATGAATTTAGAAAAAAAGGTGGATTTGGATTTAGAAAGATTGGATTGAGGGTTATTGCCTTAGTAAATTGTCGGATTGTTTAGGAAGGTTTTTGATGGGGAGAGGGTATTGGCATTTCAAAGAGTTGTTTTTGGCTGAAGTGTTCTTGAGTTTTTTTTATTTCTAGTGTAGTTTAAAGGGCATCATGAGTTCTTGGATTTTTTTTTTGTTTCTCTTTACATGGGTGTTTTTGTAGAATTTCTTGTTGAGTTTTGAAATTCCTGGTCTTCTTATGGCTTATTGGAGAGTGTTCTGTTTGATTTTGAGTGTTTGTTGAGTGTAGCTGGTGGACTGTTTGAAGTTCTTGAAATTAAAGAGATGTATTGTTTCGTGGGGGTCTTGCTTGGGTTTTGGAATTTGGTACTTTGTTTAATATGCAATTGGAATTTATGTCATTTTTGTTGGTTTTGTAATGGTTTATGGGTTTTCTGTTTAAGCTTTGAAGTATCTAATCAAGGAATGAGTGGGAATATTTTAAAATTAAATATCCAAAAGTACGAAGATCTTTGAGAAGTAAAAGTTATGAAGTCTACTTATTACTCCCCATACCATCTGGTGAATGAAATACATATATGCCGAGGTTCTCCTGTTAGATTTTGGTTTATGCACACAAAATCACTCTGTTGTTGGTCTGCTATCACGTATTTGACTACTCTCATCTTTATGGCCTCAAGTTTCATGTCTTATCTCTGTTGCATGTTAAAATTCTAAAGTCTTTGTGCTTTCAGGATGGCCAAGACAATAATTGATGCTATTCTAGGCCTCAGCCTTGATGACTCAACAAGCAATCTGGCTGCTGCTGCACTCTTCTATGTTTTGACTAGTGATGTAAGTTCGTTTATGTTGTCTACCCTTTTGTTCTGCACTCTCTTGTGCGTGTACATGTTTTGTTGAAAACCTCAAAAGGTACCTCTGAAATCTATACAAAGGCAATCAGGAATTCAGCATTACCTCCCTCGGAGTTGTTAGATATGGTTGTGTTGTCTTTAGTTGTCTGGGGCATGGATAAAGGGCAATGACTGACATCAGTTATTTTGAGAGACATAATAATAGCAAATAGAATCTGTAACTTCTCTCATAATTAAGTTCACATGGAGTTCTATATTTGTAATGTTCTCAAATCACATGCTGGTTCTTGTAGTCGGTTATTTCTTGTTTGTTCATTTGATTCTCAAGGCTGGAACTCATTTTCTCCATTTATATGGTAACCCATCCGAATAGTTTTGACAGCTTTAATTTTACTGTTTCAGGGTCAAGATGAACACCTTTTAGAGTCACCAACTTGCATTCGTTTTCTTATTAAATTGTTAAAACCCATCTTTTCCACTGCCACTGAAGATAAGACTCGAAATATAGGCAGTAAGCTTTTAGCATTACGCAAGGATTTTGACATCTTACGAGATCCAAGTAAGCTGGCAGATTCTAGCTCTTCTGCCATTGCTGCAAAAGTTCAGGAAATTCTTGTTAATTGCAAGGACATGAAATCACATTCCAGTGATGATAGTAGAATGGAGAGGCCAGAATTGACTTCAAAATGGATTGCATTGTTGTCCATGGAGAAAGCTTGTTTATCTAAGATATCTTTTGAAGGTATGCTAGATATCATATCTTCCTACTCTGTCGATAATGAAGTGTTAGTTTTTCATTTCTGTTCCATATTTTCCATACACAGCCTGCCATTTATTAGTTTCCATATGGTTTATTTTTATCAAAGGATGAATAGTAGTTTTGTTGATTGGAACGGTGAATACATTCCTGGATACCATTATTAAAAAGCTGATGTTGTGAATGCAGATGCTTTTACACTTGCTTTTCATTACTTCTGCTTCTGTCTTCTGACTTGTCTTCTTGAAATAGATCTAACATACTCGTAATATTTTTATCATAGAAAAATAGGCAAAATGCTAACTTGCTCAAATACAGACAGGTTAGCAAAACCCATAATCATATGTATATGCATGTCATATGTGCAAGACTTTCTCTAAGCATAAAACCTTGCATGCATGATTATGAATGTGCACATGCATGCGCACTCTCTCGTTTTCTGATTGGTTATTTATTTCACTGTGTGGGTCGCATTCCTTCAGATACATCTGGCATGGTAAGGAAGACTGGGGGGGGCTTTAAGGAAAAGTTACGAGAGCTTGGAGGACTTGATGCTGTCTTTGAGGTCACCATGAACTGTTACTCTGTAATAGAGGTGTGAGCTTGTATGTTTGTTTCATTTTTCAGCTATTCACAAAAAATCAAGACCTTATATGTTGCTCTAACTCTCAAAAAATCATTTGAGAAATTAGGGACAGTTTGCAACTGGAAAATCATGCCCAATTCACGTCTTCAATTGTGAAAAAATCTGCCATATGCTTCTTTCATCTTATGCATGATAATATTTTCAGCATTGCTTACTCGTCTCTGGTTCTCACATTTAGCTTTATAGCACTGCTCTGTGTTATTAATTTCTTCAACTTGGAATGTAATTCTATGTCTCTGAGTGTAGTTATCACTGTTCTCACCAGAATAAAAAATGAGTGGTGTGCATGCATGCATTTCCCTGTGTTTTACATTCTCCTAATAAGATCTAAAGCAGATCATTATACCTGATAATAAATTCATTCCTATCTCGATCCTGTTCTGTCTTTGACATTGTAAATAGTGAATGACCGTTTGGAGATGGTAACTATTGAACACAAATATTTGTAGAGGTGGACAGAACATAATTCACTGTCCATTCATGATGTGAAAGATGACATGCATTTGTTTTGTATATGGACGTAGTGATTTACTTATTCTAAATTAAGTCATTATACCTGATAATAAATTCAAGCCTATCTCTGTTTATTTCTTTCTTTGACTTTCTAATTTTTTGTTTGGAGATGGTAACTATTGAACACAAATTTATTTGCAGAGGTGGACAGAACATAATTCATCTTCCATTCAGGATGCAAAAGATGACATGCACCGCTCAAGCCTGGTGCTGCTTCTGAAATGTTTGAAAATTATGGAAAATGCTACTTTTTTGAGTAATGATAATCAGGTGCAATCAAATGTTATTCTTCTCCTGTTTATTCTTACTTAGTTATTGGGATTTGAAATGTCATTTGACATCGAGTTAGTGGATATTAATGTTCATTATTTTCTTCTTTAATACAGACTCATCTGCTTGGAATGAGGGGGAACTCAGATTCTCACGGGCATCGGCTATCTTTTACTAAAATCATAATAAGCATCATAAAAATTCTATCCAGTAACTCTGCTTTCTTGCCTCAGTCTGTTTCTGGCTCTTAACTAGATTGCTTTTGTCTGGCATGTTTTCTGATGATTGATGGCATTGTTTTTTAGGTCTTCATCTGCTTAAGAGTTCTCCTGCTGCTTCCTTTGATGGAAACCTTTGTAGTCTTTCTGAAAGGAGTGATAATGCTTCTGATTTGGCCTTAATTGATGACGACAGAGGTGTGTGGTAGCCTAATATCACTGTAGTGTTTCTGCCTGGCAGCTGCTGCTTTTTCTCTATCACTTTTACTAATGATGCATCTTTAATTGAAATATCTGCAGACAGCAATGGGGTTATTTGTATCAGTTCTTCTCCAGATTGCTGCAATGAAGAGAGGACCTCCTCTGGGAAAGGCTCAAATGTTAATTGCTGTAAAGAAGAGAGGACCTCCTCTGGGAAACGCTTAACCGTATCTCAGAATTCCATTGCTCGATTGAGTCTTTCTGCCTCCAGTTCTGAAACTGCCACACGATTTATGAAAAATACTTGTCAACTGAAGATGAGAGTCCCTTCCATGCCCATTTCATGTAGTGAGACATTAAGGAGTTATGATAGTAATAGATCAAGGACCAAATTTGGTCTTGTTGAAAAAACTAATTGTACAAAAGATGCCTGCAGTGACATGTTAGATGATAGCCAAGATCCTTATGCATTTGATGAAGATGATTTTCAGCCCACAAAGTGGGACGTGCTATCTGGGAAACGGAAAATCTCTCGAACTCGTAATGGTAGTAGGGCAACCCCCAGAGAAGTTGAAAATGGGTGTCAATATAAGCTAACTAGTCAGGAAGAATCAAGTAATGACCTCCACAAATCAAGTAACAGGGAACATCATCATTCACTGAAAAGCTCTTACTGCAATGTTCCTGATGAAGAACATTCCAGCCTTTTGGCAGACTGTCTTCTCACTGCTATCAAGGTATTCCCTCTGAACCATTTTGAGGAATTTCTTCCGTCAAAGTAAGAGAAGGTTGCTGCATATGCCCTTTTTTCCCCTTTGTACTCAGAATCTTTTCTTCGCAGGTTCTAATGAATTTAACAAATGACAATCCTACTGGTTGTCAACAAATTGCTGCTTGTGGAGGACTGGAGACCATGTCTTCATTGATTGCTGGCCACTTCCCTTTGTTCAGTTCATCTATATCTTTCTTTGGCGAGATGCAAGATGACAGTTTAAGCATTCCACTCAAAAATCAGAATGATATTCATCTTACTGATCAACAGTTGGATTTGCTTGTTGCTATATTGGGCCTACTTGTGAACTTGGTCGAAAAGGATGGGAATAACAGGTCAATTTTACTTGCCCTATAATCACTGCTCTAATGCATATATTTTTTTACTTGCAATTGGTACATGGCTCAGTGAAATGCTTCTTTGTTCTTTATTGCTATTATGAATTTAACCTATTGAAATTTGAGTTATTATCCTCGCTGTGTTGCTTTCTACCTGCTAAAGCTTTCCTTCATGTTAATTATTATCTTTGTAAGTATGATACAAATAGATTTTTACATCCCAGGAATTTCTGAAAGTATGATTTTAGATGGCAACTGCATGTATTGGATTGAACTTGTATTGGCGTTGCTTTCTGACAATCCTTACCATCCTCTGGTAGTGTCACTTGTGCTTGTATTTAAGCACACTAATCCCTCAAACCAACTCTCTCCTTGTATCACCTAGATTCCCTGTGCTATTAACTTATGACATTCAAATTTCTGTGAAATTTTCAATTCTTTTAATTTTCATGTTAGATGAGAAGATGATCTTTTTTTTGAACACTCCAATAATCTCCATTCAGATTTGCATTTGATGAATCGTAGCAATTGCCCTTCATTTTATGGACTGGCTTAACCCCACTTGGATATCTTTTTAAATGATCAAATCTCTCAATTTAGTAGCAGTCTGCTCATTAGGGTTTCCTTCTTTTGATCTTGATGGAGGGACATGGTTTATGTTTCTTTATATAACCATAATTTTCTGGGAGAAAAAGTAGGTGTTATGTTTAATGCCTACCAAAATTTATGGTTAAAGTCGATTGCAGATCAAGGCTTGCTGCAACAAGTGTTTCACTGTCAAGCTCGGAAGGGTCAGAAGATGAGAGTCGCAAGGATGTAATTCCATTACTGTGCTCCATCTTTCTAGCCAACCAAGGTGCAGGTGATGCAGCTGGAGAAGGAAGCATTGTGTCCTGGGTGAGGAACCTGCATGACGTCTAGGAATTTTATTAAATGCAATATGCTTACACATGTATATGGAGATGCATGCAAATAATAGAGTAATATTGAAATGTTTATACTTGGTTCATTTTCCCAATAATGTAGATTCAATTTAAATTTATTGAATTTGTGATTTATGTTTCCAAAATATTTATGCTATTGAGAATTGTACAGAATGATGAGGCAGCTGTATTACAAGGAGAGAAGGAAGCAGAGAAGATGATTGTTGAAGCTTATTCAGCACTGCTACTTGCATTCCTATCAACTGAAAGGTTTGCTGTGCTCCATCCTTTTTTTCCTTGCACATTCTTTTCGGTGCGATGTTTCTGAAATTGTCCTTGTTCAATGACAGCAAGAGCATACATGATTCCATTGCTGAATGCCTCCCGAATCACAACCTGGCTGTCCTTGTTCCTGTGTTGGAGAGATTTGTGGTATGTTTTGTTCTTTTCGTTTTTGTCCGAGGGTAACTCCGAGGCATGAGATTAGTTGCAACCTTGAAATCCATGCCTTCTCTACATCAACATTCTTTGTTCTTTTTGTTTTTTTTTGAAAAGAAGCGTTGCATTATTTAAAAAATGGATGAGGGACTACTTTGGTAAAATATCATTACGCTCTTTGCTTTGCAGCTAGCTAGCCAAGAGTGAAAACAAAGAAGCAGCCATTAACAAAATTTCTCTCTAATAAATTTCACATTTTGCTTTCTCCAGGCATTTCACCTGACATTGAAACATGATATCATCAGAGACTCATAAAGCTGTGAGCGAAGTGATCGAATCATGTAGAATCCGATGAAATACTTCGCATTTCTGGTTACTCATATGTAGATGTGAACAATGTGATTGAATCATGTAGAGCATGATCAAAAGTGTTCCAGAAATGCCAGCTTTGTACAGCCTTTTTTCTTCCAGGTCATTTTTTTTTGTAGCTTGTCGTAGCACACCTTGGAACTGGCTGCAAGCCCGCCTTGTAGTCTGATTTACCTTGTTTAGACTTTCTTTTCTTTTCTTTTCCCTTTCCCTTTCCCCACATTCCATATCATTCTTTTTGTATGACCCAGCTCGAGACGCTTGTATACAGTAAGTAATGAAAGCAGAATCAAATTGTTTGTCTTTGTGCATGGCATCTATCTGATCTGATCTGTATGCTCTCTCGAATTATGTATTTCAATCGGATGCTTCCCAATGCAGGGTGTATAGGTAATTTTTCATTTTTTTAATATTTTTTTTTATGGTAACACTACAAATGCATTGTATGGAAGCGTCAACAGTGTTTCATGCGCTCGCGCCTTTAAGGTGTGCGGAGTCCTTCAGAGATAGAAACTGGTATTTCACTGTGTCACATAGTGCGCCGTCATGTCCTCTACCTCCTGTAGTGACGTGTGTTGGTCTCTGGTGGTTGGTGAATCTTTGGTGGATGGGTTTGTTTTGTTTCTTCCTTTTCTCTCTCATACGCCGGAAATTACATGTAAGTTATTCATGTGTGTGATTCTTTTATTTTAGTCTATGTTCTTTTGATTTCGACTTTATTCCTAATTTCTTCAATGGAAATTTTGATTTTTTCAATTGTGCCCTTCAATTGAAAATAATTATATATGTTGGTTTTCATTTCAGTCCTTATTCTTTTGATTTTAATTTTTTTTTATCCTTTACTTTTTTTGGTATGTTTTAATTTGTGTTTATTTTATACTCCAATTGAAATTGATCATACATGCTACTTTTCATTTCAATTCTTATGCTTTTAATTTTTTAACAAAAGTACACTCCAATTGTTTTATAAAAATGTCTTTATTTATTTTGGTCCCAAGTTTTTTATTTCTTTCAATTTTGTCCTGCAATTAGAATTAATTATATATTTTATTTTTCATTTCATCCCTTATTCTTTGATTTTTTTTATTTGGTATTAATTTCTTTTGTTTTTTTTCAGTCCTTCTTGGACAATGTTTATATTTTACCAGTATCTATGCTTTTCATTTGTCTTTTTAATTTTTGTGGTTTTATTTTATTGAAGTTTTATTTTTATTTGGTTCAGTCCTAAAATTTTAATTTATATTGGTGATCATTTTAAAATTAATATTTCTTTCATTTTCTCTTTGTTCTTTTTTTTTTGTTTTTTTATTTGTTCTTCGAATCAGATGATTTTATGATTTTATTAATTGCGCAATAATAATTGAATAAAAATAAAACCCCAACAAAAGAGAAAATGATAAAAATTAAAAACTAAAACTAAGAGCATACGAATAAAAAATAGGGATTGGACTGGAAGGACTGAGAAAATTAAAGAAATTAAAACTAAATAAAAAATTAAAAGAATAAGGAGCAAAAAAAAAGAAAATATATAATCAATTTCAATTGAAGGAAACAATTGAGACAAATCAAAACAAAAAAATATATTAAAAGAATAAGGACTTAAATGAAAAAATATATATATACAATCAATTTCAATTGAAGAAAAAAATTGAAATAAATCAAAACTTCTATAAAAGAAATCAGGACAAAAAGAAATCAAAAGACCCAGGATTGAAATGCACATATCATTAACTTAGAGGACTTGTATGAATTTCAGCTCCATGAGAGAGAGAGAAAAAAAGACCATTGACACATTTCCAACACCATGAGCTGGCACACGCACCACCATGGTAAAGAGACGATGACGACTGAACATATTTAGCCACAACATGACGCGGCACATGCTGCATGTATAGCATGAACGAAAGAAAGCAGTTGGTGTGTCAAGCAGACATGCCACCATTTTTTTTTCAAAAAAAAGTATTCTTAAATATTAATTTACCAAACACCCCCAAAGCTTATCCCAATAATGAAAAAAAACATATGCAAATATCAAAATAACCCCGGTCCAACTCTTTGTTTTTGTCTTTTCCGATGGCAAAACAATATTTTCTCCATTCATAAGCATTGAAAAAACCAACAATACCCTTGTTGGCAACTTACTTTTTGTCATTAAAGGTCAAGAGAGTTATTTGCTATTCATGAAAAAACAAAATGTGTATAACACCCTTTCCTAGTCAATGGTTTTGTTCTCAAGTGAGGCCTATAATAGTACACGATAATTATTAAAATTTATTCAAGAATATAAGCTTTGCATATTGGAAATTTATCCAAAGTTTTCTGGATTGATTTTTCAACTAGGCCAGTCCATTTTATCTTTTGTTATTTTTATTTTTAATTTGGTTGAATTTGGAGAATAACTTAGAAATAAATTATGACATCGTTAATGACTTTTATTTATTTATTTATTTATTTATTAGCACACATAGTTCTTGTTTTAATTGATTACACACACACACGTATACATATAAATTTTTTTAATTTCCACTTAAATTTCTTTGACTACCAAAATGTGTTGAAAACACATATATATAATTTATTTTAAGTCCTGTGATTGCTTAGGACCCAAAGGTTTGTTTCTCTGTAGTTTCAAGTTTAAGTCCTGTGATTGCTAATATGACAATCAATAGAGAATTATATTATTATTAACTTTAGAGTCTATAAAATTAGTCGAGATACACATAAATTAGTTTGATCACTCATATTAATAATAAAAAAAAGATCTATAAACTAGAACGACAGAACATGACAAATACGTGAATGAATTCCACCGCTAATAGGTTGAACGGAAGCTTAAATGTATGTCAGTCATTTATTATGTTTCTCTTATTTGGAATCCTAATATACACTAAATGTACTAAATGTACGTCAATCATTTATAATTATCCTCTTACCTAATATACATTAAATATATGGTGGTTACTCTATGTTACGTGTCATGTGTAGAAAATTGGTACAGGAGAAGGCTTAGCATGCCGACAGCCAGATTTAATGACCAGTCACCTCTGGTTAGAAGATATGGTTCTGTCCCTATCTTTTTTAAGTTGTGAGGACCTGATTTCTTTCGTATTTCCATGATAAAGAAAATGCCCATGAAGAAAACAGCACCACGAACACGAAACATGATTGTTGAATAGATAACCATCTTGTAGGTGACTTATTTTGTGGTATTAAGTTCGAGTTTTGTGATTGTTAATATGATGATCACTGGAGGTTTATATGGTCATTAATTTCAAAGTATGTGAGATTTGTTAAGATACGCGCAAATTAATCCGAACATCCACGTTAATAAAAAAATATTAAATAGATTTATAAACTAGGACGACAAAAACATGTTGTCTTAAGTTCGAGTCCTGTGATTGCTAATATGATAGTCACTGAAGCTCTTATATTTATTTTATGAAAAAAATACAGTGACAATAATAACGAAGACAGGGCACCACGTGAGATGTCTCAAATTATTAATATGTGGTACCCATCATCAACTTTGGTGACATTTTCTTTTTTCAAATGATTTTAAGATATATTCTTTTTTTAATTTCAAAAGCCTGTAGATAGTGAATTGTCATTTAGAATTAAAATGAATAAAAATAATTGAAACGGTCAGTGCTGATGTGTACTCCAAAAATATCGCCGTCATCGACATGAATTTTCTGCTTCATCTATTCTTCTCTTGTGTTAAATAAACAGAAAAAAAAAAAAAATTCCCATTTTGGATTCTCACAAACAATCAAAGAAATTAATGAAACTCACACAAAAAATGCGAATACTTGATACGAAATATAAGTGATGGATATTATTTATTGGGATACAGAGTTGCTGTTTCACGAGATGTTGATAACAGCTTTTGATGAACTCACTGTGGCAATAATCATAAGCAAATGGCAGATTCACCTGGGCAGCTTCAGGCCTGAACCCTTGAGCTTCTGCTCCATTATGTCATCCAGACGTGCTCCCATCTCAGGTGTCAAGTGATTTGCCCAATCGCCTATCTCGCCTTTCCTGAAGAACACACTATTCTTAACAGCAATTGATGTGTCTGCTCGGTGCTTCCCATTTTTATTCACCGCCAAGCTGCTCAGCTTCTCAAAACTACACAGGCTGATTATCTTTTGCACCTCCCCCCCCCTCCTCTTCCTCTAGGGTGAAAGAACAGCCCATGAACTCTGCCAATTTCTTGACATGAGCAGCGGTGTCTTTCTTCATCTCCTCGTACGTCAAGAAGAGTATCTTCTCAGGGAACTCCAAGCTCGCTCTCCAGTACCCTAAAACATGGTCCCAATAGGGTCCATAACCTGAAATTCCATTGCAAAACGACTCAAAAGCCGCTTCCAGAGAAACAGGTTCAACATTCCTCGACCTTCGCTGCTCGGCCATGGAGTGCCACAAAGACACAAATGCATCCTTTGCGTCCCTGCAAATGTAAATAATTTTGCAGCAAGAAGAAACTATAGATTTAGGTAAACTGCTGTAGGGGACATGAGTGGATACCAGAGGAACTGCACAGTCCCGTTTAGTCGGGTTTTGAGCAAGGTCATATTCCAATAAAGGAACGCAGTCATGTGGCATCTTTGTAAGCAAAGAACTAGTTGATGAACCGCTTAAACGGGATCGTGTACAGATAGCAAAAGTGAGGGATTTGAGCCAAGTCGTGCCAGTTTTTGGACAGCTGGTGATAAACATATCAGTGGATTGAGGAGTGAAGTGGTCTTGAGCAGACATGAGTCCTTCCAAGAACATGGAGTAGTACCAAAAGCCCTCATAGTAACTCAAGCTTTGAACTCTAGGAAAGGTGGATACCATTTCTTTGTAACTTTTAGCTTCATTTCCCCCCTCTGCACTTCCACAAAAATCCAAGATTTCGGTGGAAGGCAATGAGGATTCCATGATTGTAAGAAAGAAAATATATATTATGCAGAATGCAAGGCCGTGGCTGCTATTTATTGCGATTTGAGAGCAAATTTATTTTTTTGCAGTATTACAAATATATATTTGGTCACCATCGGCCAAGACTTTTCTGTCACTTGTTTTTCACTTTCTTACGTTGCCTCACTTGTAATAATTGAATTAAATTGAAATATTCTGTGTTTTAATATTCTTGATCGCCGGTCTGCTTTTGCAATTGTGAAACCTCAAAGTCAAGACTGATATTGTAATTTTATGGAGATATAATTACATAAATTTAAAAGTTTAAAATCAATTGGAGATACAATTAGAATAATATAAATTAAGGGATCAAAACTCATTTGCATCCCAGAGCCTACAACACATCACTGCACGCCCGCTGCTGCAAGGGATAACCCACCACTACACATAATGGTTACCTCCTGAGCTTATAAATGGAAAAAAAAACAAAGGAGACAATGGGAAGAGGATGAAATCACACAGACGAAGAGGATGATCACCAACACAGAGACAAATTTTTTTTACAGGGTCGATCACAAACAACCATAAAAACTGACAACCACTCTTCCCCTTCCTCGACACTAATAGTAACAGTCGATAATTCTCTCTCTCTCCTTTCTGTAGCACTAGCTCTCTCTTTTTTCCTTTGGCAGTGCCGTCAACCCTGTCTATCCTCCAGCAAGCTGCCCGAACACCTTGCATCACCCACCCCAGCAACAACCTCTCTTCCTCGCCAGCATCTCCATCGGTAGGTCTAGCTCTCCTCCCCAGCTCCACGATAAACAACCACTACTAAAAAAGGGGGGTGTTTGCAACTGAAATTTGTTTAGCAACGGATTTTCCGTTGCTAAACAAATTCCTGAATTAAAAATACATACATACGTGTTGCAACGGATTTTCCGTTGCAATTTTAATTTGCAACGGAATATCCGTTGCAAGATAAAACAAAATGCAACGGATTATCCGTTGCAACGTAAAATTAATTTGCAACGGATAATCCGTTGCAAATTAAAATTGTAACGGAAAATCCGTTGCAATGAAAAACCATTTGCAACAGAAAATCCGTTGCAAATTAAACTGATATTGCAACGGATTTTCCATTGCAAGTTAAAACAATTTGCAACTGATAATCCGTTGCAATATATAATTATCTTGCAACGGATTATCCGTTGCAAAACTAAATTGCAACGAAAATTCCGTTGCAACAAAAAACCAATTGCAACGGAAAATCCGTTGCAAATTAAACTGATATTGCAACGGATTTTCCGTTGCAAGTAAAAATAAGTTGCAATGGATTATCCGTTGCAATTTAAAGTTGCAACGGATTTTTCGTTGCAATATCAAATCATTTGCAACAAATTAAAAATGAAATTGCAACGGATTATCCGTTGCAAAATTCAAGATAATCCGTTGCAATCTTTACTCAGATCGCGTTTTGAATTAATTTCTTTACTTCTCAAATTAAGTTCGTCTCTCTTCCTCCCTCGATCAAAACAAATTTCTTCCCTTCTCTCCTTCTCTCTACTGGCGTTCCATCTCTTGCTCCCGTTCCACCTTGCCGGCGTCGAGCTTGAGTTATACAGTAGACCCATCACCACCACAACGCCGATCTCCTTCATGTACGGTAAGCATTTCCATTTTTAATTTCCTTAGATTTTAACTGGAAAATTTGTGTTTGGGTTTCTTCTTGTTTGTTTGCATCTTAAGTGTTACTTCTGCTTAGCTAGTCAAAACAGAGTTTAAGATACTTTATTTTCCAGTTTTTGGGCTTCTGAGCATGTGTTTCGACGGAAAAAAAATATATGAAACGATTCTATTACATTCAATTTAATCACACAGATTATAGTAATAGCTGGATTTGCCTTGGGTGAGAGTAGGTGGTGATGGGATTAGACCCAAAGAAGGGAACTGACTATGTTGGGAGGTCAGGCGAAGAACAGCCGCATTGCGCTTCCATTTAACTCTCTCATGCTCAAATCTGTAGATTTATCCACTTTAAAATGCATGTAGAAATTCATGAATTAAGACTTTGGGATTATGTTGCACGTTGAGAACAGCATTAGCTGTGCTAATTTATGTCTCGTTGGCCACTTTTGGGAGATTTCAGTGCTTATTCTGTGGAAAATTGGATGATAAGTTTTTGGTGGAATTTAGAAAATACATTGAGTAAAATTTGCGTGTGGCAATTTGTCTGCGTGGTTGCATTGCGATTTGTGTAGGTTATGTGTGGCAACCATGGGTAATTGAGTTGATTGTTTGGAGTATGGTCGGTTTTAATAATAGTTAGAAGAAGTAAAAACATTGTGGAGAGTAGTAAGAACATTAATCATTCTAAAAAACTAAAAAGAAAAGAATAAAAAGGTTAATCGATGAGCCATTTCTCTGTCTCTGATCATGTGGATAAATAATAAGACAACAATATTGTGGGGAGTTGGATAAATCAAAACAAGCCAATTAATGGAGCTGTCAGTTTCATATATTTTCAGCTCTGAGAAATTAGCAGTTCATTTGAACAATAAACTTAGCTAGCCTTAGGAAAGTCCTTGTGTGGTAAGTAGCAGGGTCACATTTTCTTCATTTCTTTAGCTTGTTTTTGTACAACAGATTAACCATCATTTGATTGCGTTTTTATTCAAACAATGGCTCCTGGATGGTGCAGATTCTTTGCTGCTTCTTTTGTAGGAATTCTCTTCTTTCTTAGCCTTTGCGCCTGCGATAGAGGTATGGATATATATCTTCTTCGCTCAAGATCTCTCCTTTATTGCCTCGCTTTTGTGGTCATTTAGAGGAAGTGGACGATCCACAAAGGATTTCTCAAGAAGATGTGAAGGTTATTACTGGACATGAATATGTCTCACGATTACACGAGCTCAAAGATGAAATCAACCGTGCTTGGCATGCTGAAGATCGTGTAACAGCTTTGAAGTTAACTATACAGGTTATTTTTTCAATGGGGATTTCTGTGGCTGGCTTTATATGTTCCTTCTTTAACTAATTGGTTATGAAAATTAGTTGTGCTGGCCGATGATCAATGTATATTATCAGTCTGTGAAATAATGTGGTCACATTGGTCTTGAAGAAAGTGGCTTGATTCTGGTATATAAACTTTAAGTCCAATCTAGGTACGCCTGTTAGCAATTCACATGCTAGGAAAATTATGAGTTGTACAACTGTTACTCATGGTTAAAGAAATCTGTATCCTCACGATTTGAGAAGTGTGGTCCATGAGTGCATTTTGAATCTCGGTTGAACTTTTTTTTTTCTTAACTTGATATCACTTGCCTGTTGTGTAGGTTGCTAAGCTTTTGATGGATACATTGGTTCTACAGTTTTATCCTACATTATTTGTATTTGCTACAGATGTATTGGACATGCTTGGAGATATGGTATGGAAACGCATCCAGCTGAAAGCTGAATTTTCAGAAGATGGAACCTTCCTGTGCTCATTACCAGGTCTAAATCTTTTAGTAATAGCTGGATTTTTTTTGTTTCATGTTGATGTAAAATTCTTTATTTTTTTGTTTCATTATGTAAAAATATGTATTTACTTTAACATGTAAATGTAACTGAATCTTTGTTGTATTATAAAATGTCCTTTGTATTATTTGAACTATATTTATTTGCTTCTAAATATTAATAATATTAATGAAAATATTTATTTATAATTATTTAAGAAATTATATAAACAATTTAATAAACAAATTAAATAAACAATCTTTTTGACAAGCTTGCAACGGAAAATCTGTTGCAATTATATTTGCAACGGACATGTCGTTGCTAATTTGCAACGGATTTTCCGTTGCCTATTTGCAACGGAAATTCCGTTGCAACAAAATTTGCAGTCACGGATTTGCAACGGAACGCATCCGTTGCAAAGTCCGTTGCAAATTAATATTTGCAACGGCCTCCTTTCTTGTTTGCAACGGACACGTCCGTTGCAAACGCCCCCCATTTTTAGTAGTGAACAACAACACATACCAATACTAGCTTTCGAAGATGCTCCCGACCATCACATACCACCAATTCTGATGCCCGCACCACCAACAAAACCAACTCTGCCTCCTCTACCTGGTGACAGTGGCAGGCGAGCCCCTCGTCTTTCTCGGCTGACCACCCTATTACTCTTCACGTAACATGTGCACAGTGCAAGAGTGAATTGAATTAATTCACTCTTGCACTCTTCACGCAATACATGAACAGTGCAAATTTTTTTAGTTTTTGCATTTTCTTTTTTTTCTGATTGTGTTATTGGGTTGGACTTGTTCTCGACTCAGTGAAGTCCAGCAGAATTGGGCCTTTTGGCCCATCCTGGTTGGGCTGACCCATTTAGTTGGCTCAAGCCCTGTCTGATTTTTTTAAAAATATAATATAAAAAATCATGTTTTAAAAAAAATATTGTTTTCATGCATATGGCCAAATTCCAAAGTTTTTCCAAGCATATTTTTTGTAAAAAAATATATTTTGCATCTTTTACATGTTGAGCGAAAATTAGATATCGTAATCAGTTTATGATTATCCGTTGGAATTTGGTCAAAATATAAAAAAATAATAATTTTGTTTTAGCTGTCGGGGTGTAAATTTTTTCAAACTTTAGGGTTTTTTTACTTCCAACGAGGTAGAAACTCCCTCACATAGAGAGGTCTACTTGTATTATTTTAAGCCTCACTTGAGAACAAAAATTAATTGTGTTCCAAGACATGATGATGGTGGGGAAATACCTTCGAGTGAGAGCTTATCAATATTTTCAAACTCTATTTTTATATAATCTCATATAAACATATCATTGAATAATTTCTAGTAGACAATATTGTCATTTTTTACTATCCTTAAATTCAATTATAATTGAATCCAAAACTTTTAAATATCATGACAAAAAATGGTTACGTGGCTTAAAACATGTGTAAGCAATACTTAATAATTCTTAATTCTTGTAGTAGTTTATTTTATTATGTATTTTTCTTTAATTGTTGATGGTTGTTATCGCGATGACTATTTTCTGCGTGCTTATGCCGGAGATGGGGGGCGAAGATTTTTTTATTAATCATAAAATTATGATTATAATTTTTAGGAGTCGTCACTTTGTATTAAGATCACTAGAAAATTTAATGTTCTGCGAGAGTCTGAATAAGGGACTCGGTGTGCAAGGGAAAAATGTATCACTCCTAGTGCATCTTACGTAAGGTTACCGGAGATGGTCGGAAAAAGGGGAAGGAGTTTTTTAGCTGGAAAACTAGGACGAAAACTTTTAATTTCTCATCCCTCATGCCATAGATTTCACCTGTATTTATAGCTTGTGGAAGAGAGTAATCTTGTCTATACTGGAATTAAAATTCAGCTATTGATTCAATGCAAAACCATCCGAACCGTTAGCTCAAAGTAAGTGTCATGAATTGTCAAATTTAACAGTTATAGTAGGCTGTCTAAGTTGTCAACTTTGGAGCTAAACCACTGCTAATGTAGTCTCCATCAGCCAGAACCAACCATACCCCGGTATAGTCAAGAATCAAGGGACCATTTCGGTGCATGTTTTGTCAAATTTGATGAAGGATAAAAGCATAAAATACACCCATAAAGATAGTACCAAAACAAGATTTTCAGCGAAATCTTGGGTAATAAAATGAATAGTGACCTGATGACACATTGTTTGAACACCTTTGTTGGACCAGGCGACATCATCTGGTCATATTCTTTTCTCTCTAACAAGGTTCAATTTGGTCCTTTATCTTATGATTGTTTTTATTTTATCCTCAGTCAAACTTCAATAGAGCTCCTAAAATTACGCGCCTTTTCACTTTGGTCCTTTGTCTCATATTTCTTCAATTTTGCTCCTAATTGATCCTAAAACTTTGATTTTCTTATAATTTTACCCATAATTTCATCCATTGACTTGGTAAAATATATATTTGGTTTCCATAAATTCCAATCTTTTCAATCAAGCCCGAATTAAGCTCTCAAACATAATTTCTCATCAATAAAGCCCTTAGTAAGAATTAATTTGACCCAATGAAAGTACAATTAAGTCCTTGCACTTAATTAAATCCATCAATTGTAAATCAAATTAATTCATAAATATAATTAAACTTTAATTTGACCTATGATTAAATCATATTGGCCTATTAAAAATATAATTATGCCTTTGGACTTAACTTTTATGCAATTTTTTTTGATAATCAATTATTTTAGCATTGAATATGCATTTTTCTCTAGTTTTGGGCACAATAGAAGTACGATTGGGCTCTTGAATCCATCCAAAATTTCCAACTGATTTTTCCACCACGTCAACCATTTTTTTATTTTTTTATTTAGAACAGATTTTGGAAATAACCCAGAAATGAGTTATGATAGTTGTAATCTTATATCAAGTTTATCAAATGAGAGGTAATGCTAGTGGTAGTTTGAATTTACTATGTTTAAATCCTAAAATAAAGGTCATGTGTTATAACGAGTATTTTATCAATGAATATGCATATCATACTGAAGAGTATGATAATGGCACAAACATCTATAATAGTTTGTTAAGGGATTAACTTCTAATGTGGTAATGTATTTTTTATATGTAGCTTTATAATGAACTATTGTTAACACAATTGAAATTTTTACTGTTGTGATTTTAATATTCTATTATTAAACATAATTATTGTTATTGTATTGTAATTTTATTATATTTATAGGTTGATTAGATAGGGAACACAAATATTGTGGGGTGGGGGAATTGTTTTATACCAATAGAAATACTAATAGTGTAAAACACAACCAGAATATTGATGAACTAAGTGTATTAGAGTGTTCTAGATAGATGATTTTTTTTTTAAAAGAATTCTGACTGTGTGTGTTGTCACCCATTTTTGAGGCCCTATCTAAATAACAATATAAGAAAAGGTAAAAGAGAAAATACAAAAAAGAAATGTTAGAAGTGTATGTGTGTGTGTGTGTGTGTGTGTATTCAAAAAACATATATTTATATTTAGATTTATAACCCATCTATATTATTGGGTAAAAAACCTAACCGTTTTAAAATTTATATTTTAGCATCATATCCTTTTTTTGTATCTTTAATACTTGAGGATATACTATACAATGTAGTTTTACACCCATAAATATTAAAGTATACAACTAAATCCTAATATGTGAAACAAAAATGAACAAAATAATTGGTGAATGATTTTTCATATTTAGTTAAACCCTAACGGATGATCGTAAACTAGTTACAATATTCATTTTTTAATTTCAAACACAGGAAAAGATGCATTTTTTAGTTTTTTTAATGGAAAGATGCAATTATGAGGGATTTAATTGGTGAAACGTCAAGTTTGGGAGCCGAAGTTAGGTTTAATTTAAAAGATTAGAATTTAGGGGATCAAATTTATTTTTTACAAAGTCAAATGAGTGTAATATGGTATAAAATTGGAAGAAAATAGAAAGTTTAGGGTCAATTAGGAGTCAAATTAAAGTAACTCATAACCATGAACTTTTTTGCAAAAAGAACTAATCTTTGGGGGCTCAACTAAAAAAACCATTGGTGAAATTGAAAATAATTTAAAAGAAATTGAAAAAGCCCGCCTTGTAGTCTGATTTACCTTGTTCAGACTTTCTTTTCTTTTCTTTTCTTTTCCCTTTCCTTTCCCCACATTCCATATCATTCTTTTTGTATGACCCAGCTCGAGACGCTTGTATACAGTAAGTAATGAAAGCAGAATCAAATTGTTTGTCTTTGTGCATGGCATCTATCTGATCTGATCTCTCGAATTATGTTTTTCAATCGGATGCTTCCCAATGCAAGGAAAATTGTATAACAAATTACAGATGAATAATAAAAATCTCTTAAAAAAATTAAATTCATAAAAGGTGACGACTCCTAAATGATTAAAACCCTCGCTTTCACACTTGGAAGGTATACCCGTTACTCAATTATTATAGTTATCTTTTAACTTTATTTATATCCCCTAAAACAGAGGCATAACAACTTTCATTATCCATTCAACCTCCGCGCAATTTATTTGCACAAAATATGATAAATGAAAACAGTAAAATCCATCAAAAATTCTAATTCAATGATGCTTGTTTTTTCTCACACTCAAATACATACAAGACCGACCACAGATAAAGAGACAGAGAGCAGTCGTGCTGCGTTAACAGCTCTCTAATCATATAACTCAGCATCAGAATTAGATTCTAATGCTCAAAAGTTGCAGCATTATGGCCAATTGAAATTAACAACAGATCCTCACGACCAGATTCTAGTATTAATGTATGTTACTTTAACCTAAAGAAAAAAAAGCTAAAAATAAGATGCATGTTGTGGCTTCAATATACAAAGCTTATATTCTTGAATAAATTTTAACAATTATCTTGTATTATTTTAGGCCTCACTTGAGAACAAATCTTTTTGACTTGAAGTAATTAAATCATTCTTAATTATACGTGATTTATAATGAATTATTACAAGAATTAAGAATTATTAAGTATTGCTTACATGTGTTTTAACTATTGCCATGTGAGGCCTAAAATAATACAAGTACAAACTAGACTGCAGTAAGCATTCCTTTTTTTTTTTTTTTTGTAAATTCCTTGGGAATCCTAATCTGACTAGTGTTTGAAAGTGTGATTGAGATTGATTTTAAAAGTGTTTTTTGTTTAGAAATACATTAAAATAATATTTTTTTATTTTTAAAAATCATTTTTGACATTAGCATATCAAAATGATCCAAAAACACTAACTTTTTTAATTTAAAATAAAAAATAAATTTCAAAAACACTTTCCGATCACAATCCCAAACACCCCAGTACCAGTACTGGAAGGAGGCAGTACAGGGTTAGCTAGGCCAAATAGAACCGGTAGTACATGCCTGTACTATAATGCTTTGCCTTGGTGACGTATAAAACCCCCACGGACAGCATGATCCCAAATCACCCAATGGGAAACGTTGCCCAAAACTCTGTTGTCGGCTTTTTTTGTTTGAAGGAGGAGAAGGTTGAGGCATCGATAGCTTAATTTTGGTGGCAGTATCTGGCATGGTATGGAAGCACGATGAAAGGTAAGTAAATGGGGATAGTGGGAAGAGGGAGAAGAAAGAGACAGGTAAAGGCTGGGAACAGGCGGAGCATGGACGGAGCTCCGAGCAGAAATGTCTGTTTTGGCTCTACCCATGCACTGCCTCTTCCCTGGCTTCCTTGTCTCCTCCCTTCTTTTGTTTCCAACAACTTTTTTTCTGTGATTAATTTAAAACTGTGATAAGCGATGTATAGGAGCAGCAGCAAGAAGAACAAAAATACGTAAACACTCTGTTTTTAAGAACATCAAGATGTTTTCAAATCAAATCTTAGATCTTAACTAAGTTATTGGGATTCAAATCTTTGCTTGAATCTTAGGTTGTAGTAACAAGCAAGCTTTTTTATGTTTTCATGTTTTTTAGAGAATTCATTGCATTATTTAAATTTTAGAATGGTTAAATTTTGACCGAATAAGGTAGAGATTTTTTCATGAAAAGAGCTTTACTGTGAACCTTAGATGAGACAAGTAAATGATATAACCATAACTCCATAATTATACCAAAAATCCTCTCTTCCACACTTAGACCCGTTATTCGACGCCGTGTACATCATGATATTGTCTACAAAGTTACTGCCAACAGGTTTTAGGTTTGAAAAGTCATAAGAGCTTGATAAGATGGCAATGTATTGATTTGAGTTTTTGTTGATCAGTTATGTGTCTTCATCTTCCTTAATTACCATCTGCCTTGTATAATCGAGTGTCGATAACCTCTCATTCTGTAAGGTTTTCCATTAATCCTAAGATATCATTTTCTTCGAGACTTAACAAAAGAAGGTGTGGTGGAGCTCAAGTACCGCAGATCTCAGGACCAAGTTGCAAACATCATGACAAAGCCATTAAAGCTGAATGCCTATGTGAAACTGAGGGAACTGATGGGTGTAGGCATAATACCAATAAACTGATTACTGTTATGTAATTCAGTTTAAGGGAGGACATGTTAGGTCTGTTATGAAGTTGTTATAGTTTGTTAAAATTTCAATTGGTTGTTATTTTTGTTACTTAATTAGTTAGTAGTTGGAATCTGTTAGTATCTCATTGTGTCTGTTATTGTTGTTGTAAATGGCTCTATAAAAAGGAGCATGCATCTATGAATAAAGTGAGTTTTGGGTTTTGGTTTATAGAACAAGTAAAGGAATTCTATGAAACTAAACAAAATTTGCATTCTTTTTAATTTTTGGACTCAAATGAGGTACGATCGAGCTCTCGAAAACGTCTAAATTTTTCACCTTGATTTTTCTACCAACACCAGCCCCTTTTATTTTATTTTTGTTATTTTGGGTAGATTTTGGGGAATAACCCAGAAATTGAGTTATGACAATAATTATTAAATTTTTAATTATATTTAAATAAAAAAAATTAATCTTTATTTTATTTCATCAAAGTTCATCATGAGTCATTTTAATTTTTATGATGCTTTTGATTTTGATGATGACACTCCCATGTTCTCATTCCAAGTTGCTACTGCAGTGGTTGCTGAAGAAGAATAGATAAATCAAGGGTGGAGAACAGAGTCTCATGGCTCTGTTTATGGACACAATATCGTCAATCGTAATAGAAAGGAAGGTGAATTGAGGCATTTATAATGATTATTTTGGCAAAAAATCCTAAATTCATGGAAAGTCAGTTTCAAAGGAGATTTAGGATGAGTCATCGTGTTTTTTTTCAGATCGCAAATATGGTGGAAGGTGAACAGTGTTTTGTTTTGTTTTGTTTTAGCTTTTGTAGTAATAATATTAATAGTAATAGTAATAGTAATGTCTGTCACTTTTCTAATCCAAGATCGCATATGTGCAAAGCCTAATTTGGTTGTGAACTTGATTATACGACTGTTTCACCCAGCATATGAATAAAAGATAACAAAAAAAGAAGAGAAATGCAAGCATGCAATAAAATTAGTGGAAGTCTCAAACACACATGTACAGAAGAAGTTTGCTTATTGACATGGATGATTCACAAAATATGAATGCTTTCTAGGAAATATAAAAGATGGAGAGTGGGGATTTATTCGGACACGCAGTTGCTGCTTCACGAGACGTTGATAACCCAGTGTGGCAAGCAGAATCACCTGGGCAGCTTCAAGCCTGAACCCTTGAGCTTCTGCTCCATTATATCATCGAGACGGGCTCCCATCTCAGGTGTCAAGTTATTTTTCCAATCACCAATCTCGCCTTTCCTGAAGAACACACTATTCTTAACAGCAATTAATGTGTCTAAGCTGTGCGTCCCATTTTTATTCACCTCCAAGTTGCTCAACTTGTCAAAACTACACATGCTGACTATCTTTTGCACCTCCCCTTCCTCCTCCTCCTCTAGGGTGAAAGAACAGCCCATGAACTCTGCCAATTTCTTGACATGAGCAGCGGTGTCTTTCTTCATTTCCTCGTACGTCAAGAAGAGTATCTTCTCAGGGAACTCCAAGCTTGCTCTCCAGTACCCTAAAACATGGTCCCAATAGGGCCCATAACCTGAAATCCCGCTGCAAAACAGCTCAAAAGCCTCTTCCAGAGAAAGAGGTTCGACATTCCTCGACCTTTCCATCTCGGCAATGAAGTGCCACAAAGAGACAAATGCATCCTTTGCGTCCCTGCAAATGTAAATCATTTTGCAACAAGAAGAAACTACAGATTTAGGTAAACTACTGTAGGGGATATGAGTGGATACCAAAGGAACTGCACAGTCCCGTTTCATCGGGTTTTGAGCACGGTGGTATTCAATTACAGGAACGCAGTCATGTGGCATCTTGGTAAGTAAAGCACTAGCTGATGAACCGCTTAAACGGGATCGTGTACAAATAGCAAAAGTGAGGGCTTTGAGCCAAGTGGTGCCAGTTTTTGGACTACTGGTGATAAATATATCAGTGGATTGAGGAATGAAATGGTCTTGAGCTGACATGATTCCTTCCAAGAACATGGAGTGGTACCAAAAGCCTTCATAGTAACTCCACCATTGAACTCTAGGAAAGGTGGATATCATTGCTTTGTAGCTTTTAGCTTCGTTTTTCCCCTCTGCACTTTCACAAAAATCCAACTTTTGGGTGGAAGGCAATGAGGATTCCATGATTGTAATTAAGAAAGAAAATATAACGCAGAATGCAAAGCCGTGGCTGCTATTTATTGCGATTTGAGAGCAGATTTATTTTTTGTTACTATTAAAGCCTCGATTATATTAACAAATGACGCTTGGCATGATCGTGAAGTTTTAAACTATAGTAAACTTGTCAAGGCCGTCGCAGCTGTTTATAGCGAGTTGAGAGCAAATATTAATATTTGGCAGTACCAGCTGTAACCGAGAACCTCTCAAATTTCAAATTACTTTATTGTCATTTTGTCTCAATTTCTTATGTTGCCTCTCAATAATTGAATTAAATTGAGATTTTCTATGTTTTAATATTCTTGAACGCCTGTACGAAAACACAATTGTGATTTTATTTCATATTATATTCGATAGCGAATCTTCATGATTATTGTGTTTTAAAACCCAACACGTACGGAAGAAAAACACATGAAATGATTGAAGATGAAGTCAAAATGTCTTCTCCATCAAAACAAAAGATATTTTCATTATTCAAATCAATTTATATTTGTAAAATACAGTAATAGAAAATTGTAGGCATTGATGTTGAGCCGCCCAAATACATTACTAGAAACTTGTAAAATACTTAAAGAATATGCATCATCTTCTCCTAAAAAAAGCTCATGGAAAAATACCTATGTTGATTTATATATGAAGAACTTTATGTTCCTTAGAAAACCATGATATAAAAGATGGTTGACTCAACTTCTAGTTTTATCAAAATGCTTGAAGTTTTTAATTATAATAGTAATCGTTATACGAGTATGATGATGAATGAAATGAGAAAAAATCAGGATTATATGAGTGGATGTTCAATTGTAGATGAAAAGCCAAATATAGAAGGAATTTTGCATGTTGTATTATTGTCAACATAGATATTTTACCCAGTACAGAACATGTGGCATGCTTGGTATAAACTCGAATCTGGTAGGGGAAGGACTTTTATTGCATATTGAAAACTAAAATACTCATTAATCAGTTTTAGACTATAAATGTTATTTATGTCTCCAAAAAATTGTTAAACATATGACATGGTACCATTCATAAAATACAGTGGATGGAGTCATGATATATTGTTTTAATGGTAAAGCTTGAAAATAGTATAATAGGGTGTATCCTTAGTTTTCAATGGAGTCACAAAATGTGTGTTTTGGGTTATAGACAAATAAATTCATTCCATTCAAATCATTTGTCTCACTTGATTGTTGTTAGTCGATACTACTCATAACTTATAACTTTTCACTAGAGATGTGAATGAATTTGGAATTCATGTTCTTATTTATGCTCATACCCAATACTAATTGTCCAAGTAGGAATATAGGTATTTGTTTCTGACCATTTATTTATGAGCTGAATTTGTTGTAGTCATTCAAGACTTTAATGCATAATATCTCAAGGAAATAATAGATGAAGGCAACTTTGATGTGGATTATCATTTTCTTTTTGTATGGGATGGTTTCTGGTTGGATCACAGATGAAAAATTAGCATGTTCATACTATACAGAAAATAACAAGGCCTTTACCTTAATAAATAGTGATCAAATGTTGTAAGGCCTAAAACTAACTTTATCTGAGGTAACTTATTGAATAGCCAAAACATAAAAAGCTTGAAAAAGATATCATCCAGATAATCTACAAACCTGAGATGATATTCATTTCATTCTTCTTCTAATCAGTAAACTATCTACCTATATATTTATCATTTTTGGGAAAAAATTAAAGGTCCTATTCAATATAGATTGATGTATTCATTTGAAAGGTTGCAGATTGCATATGCATCATAGGTAATGTGTTAAGGGATTCACTTCTAATATGGTAATACTTTTTCTTAATATATATATTGTTTCTTTATAATGAACTATTGTTAATACAACTAGAATGTTCATTTTTGTGATTTTAATATTTTATTATTAAACTTAATTAGTGTTATTATATTGTGATTTTACTACTATATTTATATGATGAATAGATAGACAATACAAAAATATTTAGAGGGGGTACCAATAATATAAAACACAACCAGAATTATTGATGAACTAAGTCCACTAGAGAGTTCCAGATAGATGGAAATAAATTATAGAACTTTTGATTGTGTCTGTTGTTACCCATTTTCGAGCCTTACACCATAAAAATATAAATAAAAGGAAAAGAGAAAATAAAAAATAAAAAATAAAAAATGTGGAGTGCCATCAGCAGTCATAACAGGAATGGAGGACAAAGAGGACACAAAGGTAAAAGATATGGAATCTGGAGACATGATGGGAAAGACCAGAATCCAAGACCCATTCAGAGTGTGACATACCTAAGAACTATGAGGCAACTGACCTATGGAAGAAGAGGCAGACATTCCTTGTGGCTACAAGGAGAGAAACTTCTAAAATTGCTCAGCTACAGTATTAGGATCGGTAATAGAGCCTGAGGAAGCTACTGCTGCGGTATTGTGGTGTGGTGGTTTATAACTCTGAGATGGTCTATGAGCATTAGATTGTGACTGATTATCAAGCTTCCAAACTTGATTTTGATGTCTTAAGTTAAGACACTGAGTCTTCCAATGACCTTTCTGTTTACAGAAATTGCACTCATCGAAGCCAACCCTTGTGTAAGACTAGTTTTGATGATTAGAGAATGGCTTAGAAGGTACAACTAATACAGAAGGATTTGAAGCAAAAAGAATTCCCTTTGCAATAACTTATTGACAACAGAGTCAACAAAAGGTAGTGGAGAACGATGCAGGATTGAACCTCTAAGTCCTTCGAAATCACTACGAAGTACTATTAAAAACTATACCAAATATTACTGCTCTTTACGCTTAATATAGGCACCACATGTCTTTAATTCTACTGATTCTGTAAGAGTCAATTGATCCCAAATATCTGTCAAAGCAGAATAAAACTCTTGAATATTCATATTTTTTGATGAAGAGCTCGTATGTCATTCTCTAATTGATACTGTTTTGCAAAATTTGATTGTGTGAATAACCTTTGCAGATGATCCCAAACCTTTTTTGGTGTCTCATACTTGGCCAACTGCGTACCTATCGGATGCTCAATAGAATAGTTGATCCAATTAATGATCTTTGCATTATTTGCTTCTCATGTATCTATCAAACCATCATACCCCCCCCCACAATAATCTTAGGTATCATATAAGTTCCATTAATATACCACCACATCTTCTTACCCTTAAAAAAAATTCTCATCACATAACTCTAATACGAATAGTTCTTCCAATCCAACCTCGCACTCACAGACTTAAGCGAATCATCTCTTTTAGTAGTCATAATCAACAATCACAGAGAACCAGAATGCAAAAGCAACAGAAAACAAAATATCAAATTGCAGAAATTGAACACAAATTGCAGAAACTAAACAAATATCTTCTTGACAAAATACTAAAATAATTGCAGAAACTGAACACAAATATCAAATTACAAAAGCTAAATGGAAGACAAACTACCAAATTTTGCAGAAGCAGTAGACAATATATCACTCTAAAAAATTGGATCCGCGAAGTTGTGTTCGGGATTAAGCCTCGTTCCATAAAACTTGCTCTAATACCATATTGAATTAATTAAGAGCAAAACAAAAAAAGGAAGCTACAATTATGAGTGCTTAGTTTAACCTAATTACAAATAAACTATATATAGATTAAACATAAAGTATTATTCTATCCTTAATAAATAAGACTAAATAAAACTACATAAATATTATTTAATAGAACCAATACAAACATTTGAGGAAAAACCATGTCGCGTTGTTCTTTTGTTGTAATCTAATAAATCGGCTAGCATATATATATATACATATATTTCTTTTTACATCTGAGCGCTTGTGTTTCTCATTTGGCCTAATATTAGTAAATCAATCCAAATAAAATCTCTTAGTGCCCGCAAAGTAATAAAACCTACCAGGTGAAAGTTTCTATATAGTGTGCTTATTGGGCAGTCTATTTCTGTATAGCAGAGCAGCATGCAGCCTTTTTTTGCTTGTTCATGCCCATCTGGTTTCAAGAACTCCAGCCCATCGCTATTTCAATGAGAAATTAACTTTTTTTTTTCAACGCCAGTATTTGATTGAAAAATCTAGAATGACCTGGAATTGGTTGCTCAACCCACAACAGTTATAAATATTCTATTTTACATATTCTATTTTAATCTCAACAGTTATAAAAATTTGTTGTTCGACCCACAACATAGTGCAAACTGACAACATCATGAAGTTTGATGGAAATGCTGGAAAAAACCTATGTTTTCCCATATTTTTGTGTTGAAAATATTTCGAGGCAATTACCTATTTCCGTCTCTTTGATGTTAAAGATTCGATGTTGTTTTTGTGGCAGTGTGTATTGATGTGTTCTATCTTATCCAACTTTATATGTGTAGATATTATATTTTATTTTTAAATTAGTAAAATATATAAATTACTTTAAATCCAACAATTATAAAAATTATATTGTGCTCCAACATAATGCGGGCAAGAAGGCACTATAAAAGTTGGTGAATATGGGAGTTTGAAGGGGGAAGAAAAATAAGAGAACGAAAGAAGACGGAATGTTTTTTTAGAGAGAAACTTTATACAGAGAAAAGTTTTTGTTGAAAAAAAAATCTAGAGAAAAAGAAATTAAAAACATGGATAAACATATATATATATATATATATATATATATATATATATAATGTATTTTATAAAAAAATAAAAATCTAAAATGCCTTTGGATCTACTGCGTGTTTGATTAATGGAATGTGCCTCCACTTGTGTCAAATAAATAAAAATAAAATAATCCCATTTTGGATTCACACATACAATCAAAGAAATTAAAGAAACTCACACACAAAATCCGAATACTTGATGCGAAATATAAGAGATGGACAGAGTGGGTATTATTTATTCGGACATAAAGTTGCTGTTTCACGAGATGTTGATAACAGCTTTTGATGAACCCACTACTGCGGCAATAATCATAAGCAAATGGCAGAATCATCCTGGCAGCTTCAACCCTGAACCCTTGAGCTTCTGCTCCATTATGTCATCCAGACGTGCTCCCATCTCAGGTGTCAAGTTATTTGCCCAGTCTCCTATCTCACCTTTCCTGAAGAACACACTATTCTTCATAGCAAATGATGTGTCTGCTCGGTGCTTCCCATTTTTATTCACGTCCAAGTTGCTCAGCTTCTCAAAACTACACATGCTGATTATCTTCTGCACCTCCCCTTCCTCCTCCTCCTCTAGGGTGAAAGAACAACCCATGAACTCTGCCAATTTCTTCACATGAGAAGCGGTGTCTTTCTTCATTTCCTCGTATGTCAAGAAGAGTATCTTCTCAGGGAACTCCAAGCTCGCTCTCCAGTACCCTAAAACATGGTCCCAATAGGGTCCATAACTTGAAATTCCGCTGCAAAACAACTCAAAAGCCTCTTCCAGAGAAAGAGGTTCGACATTCTTCGACCTTTGCAGGTCGGCAATGAAGTGCCACAGAGACACAAATGCATCCTTTGCGTCCCTGCAAATGTAAATCATTTTGCAACAAGAAGAAACTACAGATTTAGGTAAACTACTGTAGGGGACATGAGTGGATACCAAAGGAACTGCACGGTCCCGTTTCATCGGGTTCTGAGCAAAGTCATATTCCAATAAAGGAACGCAGTCATGTGGCACCTTGGTAAGGAGAGAGCTAGCCGATGAACCGCTTAAACGGGATCGTGTACAGATAGCAAAAGTGAGGGCTTTGAGCCAAGTAGTGCCAGTTTTTGGACAGCTGGTGATAAATATATCAGTGGATTGAGGAATGAAGTGGTCTTGAGCTGACATGAGTCCTTCCAAGAACATGGGAAAGTACCAAAAGCCCTCATAGCAACTCCACCTTTGAACTCTAGGAAAGGTTGATATCATTTCTTTGTAGCTTTTAGCTTCGTTTTCCCCCTCTGCACTTTCACAAAAACCCAAGTTTTGGGTAGAAGGCAACGAGGATTCCATGATTGTAAGAAAGAAAATATAATGCAGAATGCAAGGCCGTGGCTGCTATTTATTGCGATTTGACAGCAGAATTATTTTTTGTTACTATTAACTAAAACTTTAAGTTGCCTTTTCTGTCATTTTGTCTCACTTTCTTACGTTGCCTCTCAATAATTGAATTAAATTGAGATTTTCTATGTTTTAATATTCTTGATCTCCTGTACGCAGATACAATCGTGATTTTATTTCATATTATATTCGGTAGCGAATCTTCATGATTATTGTGTTTCAAAACCCAACAGGTAGGGAAGAAAAACACGTGAAATAATTGAAGATGAAGTCAAATTGTCTTTTTCCATAAAAACAAAAGATATTTTCATTATTCAAATCAATCTATATTTGTAAAATACACTACAAGAAAATTGTAGTATAGGCATTGAAGTTGAACCGCACAAATACATTACTAGAAACCTGTAAAATACTTATAGAATATGCATCTTCTTCTAAAAAAGTTCATAGAAAAAATATTTTTGTTGATTTATATATGAAGAACTTTATGTTCTTTGGAAAACCATGATAGAAAAAATAGTTGACTTAACTTCTAGTTCTAGCTAGCAATATACATGAAGATTTGGATGATAATAATAATCCTCATATGAGTATGATGATTAATGAAATGAGAATAAATCAGGATTATATGAGTGGATGTTCAATTGTAGATGAAAAGTCAAATATGGAAGCAATTAGTTTTTTTAAAACTTTTGAAAGATTCTAATGAACTATTATGGCAAAGGTACATAAATCATAATAAATTGTTGATCGATAAGCATTTTACTTGAAAAATGATAAATTAAAAAAGGAGTTTTTTATGTCACTCAATCCATGATGAAACCTCTTGACCTAGGATATCAAAAAATTAACATGTGCATAGAATTATGCATGTTGTATTATTGTCAACATGAATATTTTACCCTAGTGCAGAACCTTTTTGGCATGCTTGGTATACACTCAAATCTAGTAGGGGAAGGACTTTTTATCACATATTGATAACTAAAATACTCATTAATCAAATCTAGATTGTAAAGGTTATCTATGTCTCCAAAAAACTGTTAAACATATGACATGGTATCATTCATATAATACAGTGGACGGAGTCATGATGCATCATTTTAATGGTAAAGCTGAAAATAATTTAAGAGGGTGTATCCTTAGTTTTTAATGGAGTCACAAAATGTGTGTTTTGGGTTATATACAAATAAATTCAGGTCATTTGTCTCACTTAATTTTTGTTAGTCAATACTACTCATAGCTTATAAATTTCCACTAGGGATGTGTATAATGTTGGAAATCATATTCTTATCTATGCTCATACCCAATACTAATTGTCTAGGTGGGAATATAGGTATTTGTTTCTGACCATTGATTGATGAGGAGAATTTGTTGTTGTCATTCAAGACTTTAATGTATAATATCTCAAGGAGATAATAGATGAAGGCAACTTTGATGTGGATTATCAATGTTTTTTTTTGTATGGGATGATTTTCTTGTTTGATCATGAATGACAAAATTAACATGTTCATATTGTATAGAAAATAACAAAGCTTTTACCTTAACAAATAGTGATCAAATGTCATTTTTTTTTTATTTTCACCTACAGGTTCTTGCCAACAAATCATAAGTAAAAAAAAAGAACAAAAATAACTTCCTTATATTTAGAGTTGAAAAGAATGTTACACCATTAGGTGAATAATCGTATGACATGGTATTGTAGTGTTTTGTCTTTCAATCTAGTAAGCATAAGATTTCTAGTTTTGACATGACTCAATTACCTAAAGTAAAGTAATTTTTGGGAACTTTCTTATTGGAATACTAATTTTTTCCAACATAATTTGGATGTCATGTATATTATAAAAAACATGTTGAAAAATATATAATTGGTTTATAAAGGGTCACGAGTCATAAGGCCTAAAACCAGCTTCATCTTAGGTAAAAGTATACAATTACTTGTTTACCAATGACTTAAGGGTTTATGCTTCCTTAATGTATATGCTTCGAATGAATTTAGATTAATAAATTTAAAGGATGATGTATTGCATGAAATGAAGACTTATGATTATCATGTATTTATACAACACTCATTCTTCTTGTTTATATAGGTTTATTGCCAAAAAAAGATATGGGATACACCCACTTATTCATTTTCTTAGAGATATATATTTTCACATATTGAATATCCAAAACATATAAAAGTTTGAAAAAGATATCATCCAAATAATCTACAAACTTGAGATGATATTCATTTCATTCTTCTTCAACTCAATAAACTATCTACCTATACATTTATCATTTTTGGGAAAAAATAGAGGTCCTATTCAATATAGATTGATGTATTAATTTGAAAGGTTGTGGATTGTATATGCATCATAGATAATATGTTAAGGATTCACTTCTAATATGGTAATACTTATATATATATATATATATATATATATTTTTTTTTTCTTTATGATGAACTATTGTTGATACAACTAGAATGTTCATTTTTGTGATTTTAATATTTTGTTATTAAACTTAATTAGTGTTATTGTATTGTGATTTTACTACTATATTTCCAGGTTGAATAGATAGAGAATACAAAAATATTGAGAGGGGGTACCAATAATATAAAACACAACCAAAATTATATATGAACTAAGTCCATTAGAGAACTACAAATAGACAAAAATAAATTATAGATCTTTTGATTGTGTCTTTTGCTACCCATTTTTTAGCCTTGTATAAATAAAAATATAAAAAAAGGAAAAGAGAAAATTAAAAATGTTAGAAGAATATATGTGTGTGTGTGTGTGTGAGAGAGAGAGAGAGAGAGAGGGAGAGAGATGTATATCATAACGCCTAATTCTAATATGATAATGTTTGTTTTTGTATGTAATTGCTTTGTAATGCACTATTGTTAACAAAATTGGAATATTTATTTTTGTGATTTTATTATTTTGTTATTAAACATAATTAGTGTTACTGTATTATGATTTTACTATATTTATAGGTTGAATAGATAGAAAATACAAAAAATAATGGGGGAAGGGTGGGGGGAAAATTATTTTATACTAATGGAAATACCAACAATGTAAAACACAACCATAATTATCATTGAACTAAGTCCATTAGAGAGTTCTAGATATATGAAAAGAAATTAAAGGACTTTTGATTGTGTTTGTTGTTATTCATTTTTAAATCCCTATATAAATAACAAAGTATAAAGGGAAAAAAGTGAGAATAAAAAAAAATGTCTGAAGAATATATTTGTGTGTGTGTGTGTGAATTTTTTTTATATTTAGATTAATACCCTTTCTCTTCCTTTAAAGCCTTTTTAAATTAATGTTCTTTTTTAGTTGTATGTGTAATTTTATGATGAGGTTTGTTTTTATTTATCTATATTTTTTTTTAATATTTTTTCATAGATGAATTATATTTTTTAAAATAAAAAATCTTAATTTATATTTGTCTCTTAGTTTTATGTTTTATTTTTAAATATTGTTTATAATGACAATGTTTCACCCTCCCTAGCATGTGTGTGTGAAAACGTAAATAATTTTTCCAAGGTTCGACATGGATCTCTTTGTGAGGAAATCTCTATGTCATTGGGTCAAAAATCTAATGGTTTTAATGTCCAAATTTTAGCACTATATTTGTTGTCTTTTTAATATTCAAGGTTGTATTTTACAAAGTAGTTTGACACCCATAAATATCAAAGTCTATAGCTAAATAAATGAACAAATAGTTGTTGAAAGATTTTTGATATTTTAAGCCGAACTCTAACGGATAATCATAAAATGGTTACAATATCAATTTTGCATTTTAAAACATAAGAAAAAAATATATTTTTTTTGTTTTTTTTGTGAAAATATGCTCAGAAACATTCTATGATTCGAATCTATGCATGAAAAGAAAACATATTTTTTTATATATTTTCAAATAAGGATTTTTCATATATATTGTTTTGGAAATTTCAGAGAAAAATCAAATATTTTTATACCAAGTTTGTATACTTCAATGTAGATCTACATATCAATATTGAACAAAAATTGATAGAAAAACATATGATGAAATCACAAAAATCTTGAAATATAAATTTTATTTTTTGGAATTGTTTTCTTTGAAAAAATACAACCAGGTGAACAATACCGAAAGTAAAGGAAAGAGAAGAGGTGGAAAATGTTACCTACCCTGGAGTACTCCAATGTGAAGAGGAAGCTCCGTTGGTGGTTATGGTGGCATCGTTGGTGGTTAGAGTTTGCTGAAAAATCTAAGAAACCGTGATTGTTGCAGTCACGGGGGAGGAAAAGAGAGAAGATGGTCGGCTTGGGTTTGCTCCGCAATGTAGAGAGCACTTTTCTTGTGATATGGGAGGTGTTGGTGACAGAGATGATAGCAGTGGTGGCTAAAAAATGCAAACGAGCCGCCAACAAAACAAAAAAATCTAGAGAAAATGCTGATTTTTTTTATGAATTTTGGCTTTTAATTTCTCCTTCCTGAGGTCATAAATTTTGATTATATTTATAGTTGGAGGAAGAGATTAATCTAGTCTATATTGGAGCAAAACTTTAGCTATTGGTTCAAAGCATAATTATCTCAATTGTTGGCTCAAAGTAGGTTTCATGAACTGTCAAATTTGACAACTATTATAGGCTGCTTGAGTTGTCATTTTTGAGGCTGAACCAAAACGTACGTGGTGTCAATCAATCAAAACTTACCATAAACTGATCTAGTCAAGAATCATAAGATTATTTTCATGCATATTTTATCAAATTTGATCTACATTAAATACATATGCAAAGTTGATACCAAAACATATATATCAACTAAAGACTATAATAACTAAATACCTATAATAGTTTAATTTATGCTAAGGGATTAACTTTTAATGTGGTAATGTTTTTTTTTATATATATATATATATAGGGATAAACATATGTTTATTGTAGTGATTTTAATATTTGTTAATGCAACTAGAATGATTTTAATATATATATAAAACCATGCGATGCAGTGTTCTCCTTGCATGACTTTCATTATCCATTCAACCTACACGAAATATTTTTTGAAGAATTCACATGAGCTTTAACATTAAGGTGAGACAAGATATTTCAGTATGCGTACAAAGTTATGATTATCAAAAACAGTAAAATCCATTTAAAATTCGAGTTAAATTAAACATGTTTTTCTTCAAACTCAAATACATACAGGACCGACCACAAATATAAGGAGACAGAGAGCAGCGGTCCTTTATTAACAGTTCTCTGCATACTCATCAGCATCAGAATTAGATTCCAATGTTCCAAGGTTGCAGCGTTTAAGGCCATTTGAAATTAAAACACACTTCGCAACAGATCCTCACGACCAGATTCTGGTATTAAGGAAAGTAAGTATGAGCTGATTCACCTCGTCAGGTGATTGCTCCTGAACAAAATGGCTTCCTTCAGGCAAGTATATAATGTCCAAATCAGGGACAAACTCTTTGACCTTCCCACTCTTTATGTAATCTTCCATCCCAGGAAATTTGAAGACATAATCTTTGTCGCCCATGATCAGAAGCGCTGGAGCTTCAACGACTGGTTCTGTTATGTTGAGATCTTCATCCAAGGACCTGCAAAGTATACAATCAAACCAATCTTATAAGATGCTACCGGATATATAATTCAGACAAATTAGCAGAGACTGGCACTCCTGTAATAGATATGCCACTCACCTGTATGGAACTTGTAACGCCGTTTGGAATCCCTGACTTCTCGTACAAGGCTCCATACGTTGCAAGATCTTCCTCTGTGAACCAAGGGGGAAGAGGAATGGATTGGTCCACCAGATCCATGATCTCCTGGTTTTCAGCAGCTATTGGTATTTCACTTCTAGAGAACAAAATGTAGATGTTCCTGACAACCCTTTTTGCATCAAGTCGACCAAAATCAGCTTCTGCTCGACCAGGTTCCTACACACATCTCAGAAAAAATAAGGAGGAAACAGTTCATGACTTTTAGATTTCAGCAGATTAGACAGTCATGAGCATGTGGATTGTTATAGTTAGTGTTCGATGGTTTCTATATAATCTACCAAACTATCAGATACAAAAATTAAAAAATAAAAAAATTGCAGCAGATCGAAAGTTTAGAGCAAGGAATATAAAATGGAAAACTACCCTCCATCTTGATATATAAAAGCCTTCGGGGAGGTGTTTTTGGTATTGACTTGGACCTGGTGGTATGAATGGCACTCCCATTGTCACAACACCTAAGACCCTGTCTGGATGCAGAAGTGCAAGCATGTAAGCTGGCTTGGCTCCGAAATCTTTTGCAACAAGAACCACCTGTGATCATTCAAGCAAGAGAGCAGAGAGAGAGTCAAATCAATAAACACCCCACAGATAATAAAACTCACAATCTCTGAGATTTCTTCTTTTGCTTGATCTTTCTCAGTAACCCACCAGAAGTCAACATTTCAAAAGTCTCTTCTTTTCATCACTCCTCACACACAGAAACAGCTGCTCTCGTACTGCAGTAATTTGTTTCTAGCTATGTTTTCCATCCTGTCACTTCTTGTCTACGCAAATTAAGAACTGTTTAGAAGTGTAGTGATTGTTTTTTTTTAAATATTTTTTTAAAAAATACATTACTTTTTTTAATTTTATCACATTAAAATAATTTAGAAAATATATAAAATAAATAATTTGAACCTAAAAATATAAAAATAAATAAAGATACAATTCAACTTAAATGTTAAGCAGGATCTAAATAGTTGTTTGGGATAACATTTCAACCAGGATCTAAATACAAACAGGATCTAAAAAAAAATTGTGTGTTTTTGAATAGTTTTGTTATAAAAATAAATTTTAAAAAATAAAAAAATATTATTTTAATATATTTCTAAAAATATAAAAGTATAATTCAGTGTCTTATCGTCGATGAACATAAAGTTTTCAAACTCCTTTGGTTGTTGAGAAAATACCCAAACCACCCCTGGTCTCTTGCAGTTATTGAAGTAACAAAAGGGTACTTTGGAGAAACAAATAATTGATGTTACTGCCATAAGTTGTGCCGCAGTTAGAATTTTCTACGATGGGGCAGGGGTAGAGGGTAAAATCAGCAGTACCTTGGTAATTTCGAGGAAATCCAGGATTGCGAGAAGGTCGCTGATAAGGTCGCCAAACGTGGTCTTTTCGGGCACAGGTGGCGGGTCAGATAGCCCGTATCCTCTGTAGTCGGGTGCGATTGCCCGGAATCCTGCTCCGGCAAGACAAATCATCTGGTGGCGCCACGAGTACCATATCTCAGGGAATCCGTGGAGAAACACCACAACTTTGGGGCCTAACCAGTGATTGAAATATCAGTGATAGTTTCATGACAGAAATGCTGGGATGAGTGTACTGGATTCTTACCTGCTCCGATCTCTGCTACATGGTGCTTTAATCCTTGGACTTGTACGAATTTGTGCTGAACTTGGTCCATGTTGTTTTTTCAGAGGAGAGTGTGATTGAAGCACTGGTGTTTTTTTCTTGTGTGCTTCCTTCAGATGCGGTTTGGTTTGGTATAAGAAAGAAAGAAAGAAAGATAAAGGATCCTGACCAAATTTTGACTTATGATGGTAAATCAGTACCTAATCTCAATTTAAAATGATATAATTTTTTGTTTTGAAACTATAAAGAATATATTGTTTGTAAATTTATTATAATTATAATTCATTTTTACCATTATTAGCGTTATTATATATTTATTATAATTATTTTTTTATGTTACTTATTTTATTAGTTTTAGTCCACAAAAATTATTTTATAAAAAAATAGTTTCATATTATCATATTATGATTTTGATTTCGACTTACTTTTTCCTAACTTTTTTATTTTAAAATCCTCTTATCATATTACCTTTTATCTATAAAAAAAATACTTAAGATAGGTACTTAAGATTCCAACTAAGATGACAATTGATCTTAATGTGTTTAGTATGCTCATGAAAAACCGAGTTGTGAGCAATCTGAATAGAACTCTAGTTGTCACAATACATAGAAGTAGGATGATTAAAGGAAACTCCCATATCAGCAAGTAACCAACATACCCAAATAATTTTCTTTGGTAGTAGATGTTAGGCATGATATTTTACTTCAGAAACAATAGATTGTTTCTTGCTCTTCCAAGAAATAAGAGAATCATCTAAAAAGATACAGAATCTAGTAACAGGCTTATGATCTGTGGGGTCACCACCATGATCAACATCATAATATGCACGCAACTCCAAGGAAGAGGTGGATGAAAGTAAAAAAACTCTGAAAACTGTACCCGAAGATATCATAAAATCCCAAGCACAATTGCCCAGTGAACAATAGTAGGAGAAGCAACAAACTGACTAACAATATGAATAACATATACAATATCTAGACGAGTAATGAGGAGATATATCAAACTCCCAACAACAATGCGATATAAAGTAGGATTTATCAAAGGTGTACCATCAGAACAAGAGTACCTTGCGTTAACCTCAATAGAAGTATCTATAGTCTTGTTATCAGTAAGTCTAGCCCGCTCAAGAGTTCTGCAAAATATTTTGACTGAGAAAGAAGGTAACCTTTAGGTAAGTGTGCTACCTCAATATCTAGGAAATATCGGAGATTACTCAATCCTTCATTTCAAATTGTCTTGCCAACTCTGTCTTCAAAACCAAAATATCATCAATGTCATCACCAGTAATAATCATGTCATCAACCTATAAAGACAAAATGATATGACCTGCATCAGTGCATTTAATAAAAAGATAGCAGAATCATGATTGCTAGAAACAAAGCCAAGAGACAAGATCACAATAGAGAATTTCTCAAACCAAGCACGAGGTGCTTGTTTGAGACCATATAATGCTTTCTTAAGCTTAGAAACATAACCAGAGTAATGTGAAATACTAAGAGAAGGTGCCATATAAACTTCTTCTTGAAGATCTCCTTTCAAGAAGTCATTTTTAACATCAAGTTGAGAAATAAGTCAATGACAAATCAAAGCTATGACAGTAAGAGTATGAATAATAGTCATTTTTGCAACCGGGGAAACTGTCTCCTTATAGTCCATACCATATGATTGAGAGCATCCTTTTTCAACTAACCTAGCTTTGTATCGCTTAATAGACCCATCAGAATTAGTCTTGATCTTATACACCCAACGATAGACAACAACACTCTTACCAAGAGGTAGAGGAACTAAATCCAAAGTATTTGTCTTATGCAAAACCAGAGAGTTTCTCATCCATAACTTGCTGCCAAAGCGGATCAAGAATTTTTTTCTATAGGAAGAGGGCTCAACAAGACAATAAATAAAAGCGAAAAAGGAAGTAAATGATGAAGAATAACAAGAATAAGCAAAATCTTGTAGTTTTGTGGACTTATGAATACGGATGGATTGATGTAGAGGTGGATCCATAATCTCAGATGAAGCTTGAGGGCCTGTAGTTAAGAATGGAGCTTCATGTGTGTCATAGAGTAAAGTATCAGTACCTGCAGAGTTATGAGTACAAATTTATCAAACATGAGGAAATGTATCATTATTAGACTCCTCAGAAAAGGGATGTATATGAATAAGATCATTTTTAGTCAGGCTATGAGTAGTGGATGGAATAGAAAAGAAAGATAATGCTCAAGGAAGACAACACGACGAGACACATAAAGCTTCTGAGTTATTGGATCAAAACACACATACCCCTTTTTACCATCCATAACCCAAAAAGACACACATAGCGGATCGAGAAGAAAACTTATTGCATTCTACATGAGGACGAAGAACAAAACACGTACAACCAAAGACTCTAAATGATGAATAATTAGGGACATAACCATATAACTTTTCAAAAGGAGATAGACCTGAACTATGAGAAGATGGAATCGTATTAATCAAACCTACAACAGTAAGAACAACTTCTCCCCAAAACTCACTAGGAACAAAAGCAGACAACAAGAGAGAACGAGCAGTTTCGACAATGTGCCTATGTTTTTTTTAGGAACACCATTTTGCTTAGGAGTATTTGTACATGAAGTTTGCTGGATGGTTCCATCTAAGACAAGCAGTTGAAAAAATTTATTGGAGGTGTATTCCCCACCCAAATCACACTTAAAACATTTGATCACAATAAAATGTTGAGTTTTGATAAGAGCTCGAAAAGCGACATATATCTTAAAGAAGATGTTTCATTAAATAAACCTAACAATAACAAGTATGATTATCAATAAAAAAAGATATAATACCGAGACCCTCTTTTTATGGCAACAGGAGAAGGTCCCCATATATTAGAATGAATCAAATCAAATGGTGAAGAAGAAACAAAAATACTTCAATTAAAAGGTAAAGCGGAAAATTTTGTCAATTTACATCCACTACAATAAGAAATGTCACTAGTTTTCAAATTTCCTAAAGCTCCTATGGATGCCAAAAATCTCAAACGAGAAGATAAAACATGACCTACACGGGAATGTCATAAATAAAAACTAGAAGAGGAAATACTCAAATGAAAGGAAGACAAATTAACAATATTAATAGTAGCAGTTGTAGCAGCAACTGCACTTTTAACTCATCCAAAATATATAGTTCATTCTTCCTATATCGTGTCTCAATCAGCTTTTGATAATGCAGATCTTGTACATAGCAAAAGGAACCAGAAAACAGTTAAATAATCACCAGAATCATATATTTGACCAACTGATACAAGATTCATTTTAAGTTTTTGAATAAGATAAATATTAGGGAGAGACAAGTGAGGTGTAACAACAAAACCAACACCTGCTAAGGGCATAGGAGTGCCATCAACAGTCATAACATGAATAGAGGACAAAGGGGACATAAAGGTAAAAGATGTGGAATCTGGAGACATATGATGGGAAGCACCAGAATCCAAGACCCATTCAGAGTGTGACATACTTGAGGAACTATGAGGCAACTGAACTATGGAAGAAAAGGCTGACATTGCTCGTGGCTGCAAGGAGAGAAACTTATGAAATTGCTCAAACAAAGTATTAGGATCGATAATAGAGCTTGAGGAAGCTACTGCTGCGGTATTGTGGTGTGGTGGTTTATAACTCTGAGGTGGTCTATGAGCATTAGATTGTGACTAATTATTAGGCTTCCAAACTTGATTTTGATGTCTCAACTTAGGATACTAAGTCTTCCAATGACCTTTCTGCTTATAGAAACTGCACTCATCAAAGCCAATCCTTGTGTAAGACTTGTTCTGATGATTAGAGAATGACTTAAAAGGTACTGCTAATACAAAAGGATTTGAAGTAGAAAGAATTCTCTTTTCAGAATAAGACTAAAGACATATTTTTTCAACCAATAACTCACTGACAATAGAATCAACAGAAGGCGATGAAGAACGATGCAAAATTGAACCTTTAAGTCCTTTGAAATCACTGCGAAGTGCTGTTAAAAACTGTACCAAACATTGTTGCTCTCTACACTCAATATAGGCACCACATCCCTTTAATTCTGCCAATTCTGTAAGAGCTAATTGATCCCAAAGATCTTTCATAGCAAATAAAAACTCTTGAATACTCATATTTTTCTAATGAAAATCTCATATGTCATTCTCTAATTGATACTGTTTTGCAAAATTTGATTGTGTGAATAACCTTAGCAGATGATCCCAAACCTTTTTCGGTGTCTCATACTTCGCCAACTACGTACCTATTGAATGCTTAATAGAGTTGTTGATCCAAGTAATGATCTTTGTATTATTTGTTTTCCATGATCTATCAAACCATAATACCCCCTCCACAATATTCTTAGGTACCATATAAGTTCCACTAATATACCCCCACATCTTCTTACCGTTAAAAAAATTTCTCATCACATAACTTCAATATGAATAGTTCTTCCCATCCAACCTCACATTCACAGACTATAGCGAATTATCTCTTTCAATAGCCATAATCAACAATCACAGAGAACCATAATGCAAAAACAGTGAAAAATAAAATACCAAATTGCAGAAATTGAACAGAGATTCTAGAAACTAAACAAATATCGTATTGACAAAATACCAAAATAATTACAGAAACTGAATGCAAATATCAAATTTCAGAAAAGCTAAAAGGAATACAAAATATCAAATTTTACAGAAGCGGTAGATAAAATATCACTCCAAAAAATTGGATCCGTGAAGCTGTGTTCGGGATTAAGCCTCTTTCCATAAAACTTGCTCCGATACCATGTTGAATTAATTAAGAGCAAAACATAAAAAATATGTTACAATTATGAGTGTTTAGTTTAACCTAATTACAAATAAACTATATATAGCTGAAATAAAAAGTATTATTCTGTCATTAATAAATAAGACTAAATAAAACAACATAAATATTATTTAACAAAACCATTCCAAACAGTTAAGGAAAAACCATGAAGTGATTGGGGCATGAAACGGCTCTTCCCCTTCGCGTTGTTTTTTTGTTGTAATCTAATAAATCGACTAGCATATATATATATATATATATATATATATATATATATATATATATATATATATATATATATCTTCTTACAACTGAGCGCTTGTTGTTTCTCATTTGATCTAATATTTGAAAATCAATCCAAATAAAAAAATTTAGTGCTCGTAAAGTAATAAAACCTATCATGTGAAAGTTTCTATTTACTATGCTTGTTGCGCAGTCTCTTTCTCTATAGAAGAGCAGCATGCAACCTCTTTTTTTTTTTCTTGTTCATGCCCATCTGGTTTCAAGAACTCCATCCCATCGCTATTTCAATGAGAAATTAACTTTTTTTTTCAAGGCTGAAATGACATAGCCGGTATGATAGTGATGCATTTCGGTTGGTATTTGACTGAAAAATTCAGAATAGACCAGAATTTTAACCGAGATAAAAATGATATTGTTTTATCTTATTTTTTTACTGGCACAACTAGTATGATATTGACGCGTTTCAGCCAGTATTTAACCAAAAAATCCGGAATGAGTTAGAATTTTAACCGAGATAAAAACGATGTTGTTGTCTTATTTTTTTTACTGGCACAACTGGTATGATACCGGCGCGTTTCGGCTAGTATGATACCGAAAAATACGGAATGAGTCAGAATTTTAATCAAAATAAAAACGATTATGTTTTATCTCAAATTTTTACTAATATGAAATATTTCAACTGAAACTAATCGAAACTGACAACTATGATTTAATGCTGTAAGAGTGGCTCTGTCTCTTGCTTAAGTGTATAAACCCATTGAGGTTCTACGTGACAGTGAGCAGAGTGTTTGCATGCATAGGTAGTAACCTTATTTTGGTGTATTGCTATTTTATAACGAATATTATATATATATAGATTAATTTATGTTCAGAGATTAACTTCTAATGTGGTAATGTTTTTTTTATATAGATATATAATTCCTTTATAAAGAATTATTGTTAATACAACTAGAATGATTTTAATATATATAAAACCATGCGATGCAGTGTTCTCCTTGCATGACTTTCATTATCCATTCAACCTTCACGAAATACTTTTTGAAGAATTCACATGAACTTTTAAGGTGAGACAAGATATTTCAGTATGCGTACAAAGTTATGATTATCAAAAACAGTAAAATCGATTTAAAATTCGAGTTAAATTATACATGTTTTTTCTTCATACTCAAATACATACAGGACCGACCACAGATATAAGGAGGCAGAGAGCAGCGGTCCTGTATTAACAGTTCTCTGCATACTCATCAGCATCAGAATTAGATTCCAAGGTTGCAGCGTTTAAGGCCAATTGAAATTAAAACATACTTCGCTACAAATCCTCACGACCAGATTCTGGTATTAAGGAAAGTAAGTATGAGCTGATTCACCTCGTCAGGTGATTGCTCCTGAACAAAATGGCTTCCTTCAGGCAAGTATATGATGTCCAAATCAGGGACAAACTCTTTGACCTTCCCACTCTTTATGTAATCTTCCATCCCAGGAAATTTGAAGACATAATCTTTGTCGCCCATGATCAGAAGCGCTGGAACTTCAACGACTGGTTCTGTAATGTTGAGATATTCATACAACGACCTGCAAAGTATACAATCAAACCAATCTTATAAGATGCTACCGGATATATAATTCAGACAAATTAGCAGAGACTGGCACTCTTGTAATAGATATGCCACTCACCTGTATGGAACTTGTAACGCCGTTTGGAATCCCGACTTCTCGTACAAGGCTCCATACGTTGCAAGATCTTCCTCTGTGAACCAAGGGGGAAGAGGAGTGGATAGGTCCACCAGATCCATAATCTCCTGGTTTTCAGAAGCTATTGGTATTTCACTTCTAGAGAACAAAATGTAGATGTTCCTGACAACCCTTTTTGCATCAAGTCGACCAAAATCAGCTTCTGCTCGACCAGGTTCCTACACACATCTCAGAAAAAATAAGGAGGAAACAGTTACATGACTTTTAGATTTCAGCAGATTTGACAGTCATAAGTATGTGGATTGTTAAATTCTAAACCTTTCATGTAAATGACCTGGTCGATGCATGCATAGTTAGTGTTCGATGGTTTCTATATATTCTAAGTTACTAACAAACTATAAGATACAAAAATAAATAAATAAAATTGCCATATCGAATGTTTAGAGCAAGGAATATAAAATGGAAAACTACCCTCCATCTTGATATATAAAAGCCTTCGGGGAGGTGTTTTGGGTATTGACTTGGACCTGCTCGCGGTATGAATGGCGCTCCTATTGTCACAACCCCTAAGACCCTCTCTCGGTGCAGAAGTGCAAACATGTAAGCTGGCTTGGCTCCAAACTCTTTTGCAACAAGAACCACCTATGATCATTCGAGTAAGAGAACAGAGAGAGAGTCAAATCAATAACACCCCACAAATAATAAAACTCACAATCTCTGAGATTTCTTCTTTTGCTTGATTTTCTCAGTAACCCACCAGAAGTCTTGATCGTCGACGAACATTAAGTTTTCAAAACTCCTTCGGTTGTTGAGAAAATACCCAAACCACCCCTGGTTTCTTGCAGTTATTGAAGTCACAAAAGGGTACTTCGGAGAAGCAAATATTGATGTTACTGCCAGAAGCTGTGCCGCAGTTAAAACTTTCTACGATGGGGTGGGGGTAGAGGGTAAAATCATTCAGCAGTACCTTGGTAATTTCGAGGAAATCCAGGATTGCGAGAAGGTCGCTGATAAGGTCGCCAAACGTGGTCTTTTCGGGCACAGGCGGCGGGTCAGATAGCCCGTATCCTCTGTAGTCGGGTGCGACGGCCCGGAATCCTGCTGCGGCAAGACAAATCATCTGGTGGCGCCACGAGTACCATATCTCAGGGAATCCGTGGAGAAACACCACAACTTTGGGGCCTAACCAGTGATTGAAATATCAGTGATAGTTTCATGACAGAAATGCTGGGATGAGTGTATTGGATTCTTACCTGCTCCGATCTCTGCTACATGGTGCTTTAATCCTTGGACTTGAACGAATTTGTGCTGAATTTGGTCCATGATTATTTTCAGAGGAGAGTGTGATTGATGTACTAGTGTTTTTTTCCTTGCGTGCTTCAGATGCTGTTTGGTTTGGTATATATAAGAAGAAGAAGAAAAAAGATCCTGGCCAATTTTTGACTTAATTTAAAATGATATAAATTGTTGTTTTGAAACTATAAAGAATATATTATTTGTAAATTTATTATAATTATAATTCATTTTTACCATAATTAGCGTTATTATATATTTACAATAATTATTTTTTATGTTATTTATTTTATTAATTTTAGTCCCTGAAAATTATTTTATAAAAAAATAGTTTCATATTATCATTTTATGATTTTGATTTCGACTTACTTTCTCAAAACTTTTTAATTAAAAATCCTCTTATCATATTATCTTTTATCTATAAAAAAAACTTAAGATAGGTAATACTAATAGAGGGGTGTTTGGCACTGCATTTTAAAAGTATTTTTTTAAAAAAATATTTTTTTTATTTTTTATTTTAAATTAAAAAATAATGTTTTTAGATTATTTTCATATACTGATATTAAAAATAATTTTTAAAAAATAATAAAAATTATTATTTTCATATATTTTTTTTTAAATAATTTTAAAAATAATCACAATGTCAAACCGATAGTATTCTCATGATATATCGGACCAAATCGGACAGGGTCTTTGTTACGCCTATTGAAACTTTTTTATGTTCTTAATTACATATGTTAAGGTGTTGTAATTACACTAATTAATAAAATAAATAATAACTATTCATAAAATCTTCCTGTAAAAAATCATCCAAAAATTAAAAAAAAACTTCATTAATTTTTATTATATCAACGGGAAACCAAAAAAATCATATAAACAAGGTTAAAAAACTAATTACATCAATTAGTATAAAAATTTACTGCATAAAGATTTGTTTCAAGGCTTTTACTTTGTTATTTATCTATTTATTATTATTATTATTATTATCATTACTGTGACAGCCAATTTTGGATGGCCAAATCGTGATACTCTAGAGTTGTAGTAGTGTTCTGTATGGAACTTCAACATAGAGGACTGATTTGATAGTTGACGTGTGACTTCTCTAGCTCCTAAACGTTAAAACCAAACTCCTGATATTTTTTTATAAAATATTCTCTAGCTAATCTATGATCTTTGTTTCTCTCTCCACGCACATTCTAGAGTTGCAAAGATTGAATCTTTTGCTCGATCCTGCCTTCGAAAAACTCAGACGGTAAGGTCTCCATTGCCTCCCCAAACCCTAAATCAGCGTAGCTTTCTGGCTTCCTTCTAACTATTGGTATTCGTTTAAATTTCGAGCTGTGTTTGATTTCTAGGGTTTTAGAAAAAGAAAGTGCTTTTATTATCTATGGGTTTAAATCAGCTGTAGAATTTAATTTGGGTCTTTTATAATTGACTGGGTTGATAAAGATTTTAGTGGGAATTATCACCCCACAAGCAGCTGCTGTAAATTATGGTTTGCGTTTTTTTTATTTTTATTGTGAGAGCTAAAAGGATTTGCTTTTGGTAACTAATTCATGCTTTTGTGTAGTTGGTTGGTTAACTGTTGGATTGACACTTGGGGACTTATTCCAGTGTTACTTGAAGTCAGTGTAGTGTATGACGATGGCAGATTTAGAAAATTTGCTGCTTGAGGCAGCGGGAAGGACTGGAAAATCGGGAAGAAACAGGAATTCGTTACCTGCATCGAGGAGGCGAAAATGGGAGGGTTCGTATTCGGATGGTGGAAGCGATTCCAGGGATGATGGTTCAGATGATGATCGTGGGTATGCAAGTAGGAAGCCATCTGGTTCTCAAGTGCCTTTGAAGAAGAGACTTGAAACTAATGAGAGGGATGATGAAGGGGGTAGTCAGGAAGAAGGTGATTATAATGATGGTGGTTTGGGTCGTGAGGGTGAGAGTAGTGATGAATCGGATATTGGTGAAGATCTTTACAAAGACGAGGATGATCGACAGAAGCTTGCTCAGATGAGTGAACTTGACAGGGAGTTGATATTGGCAGACCGAGCAGACAAGAAAGGGGACAAACATTTGACTGAGAAAATCAGATCGAAAAGGGATAATGATAAGCCAGCCCGATCAAGAAAAGAGACTCCACCTCTTCCATCATCTCGCGGAGTGCGTTCGTCAGCCAGGTCTGCTGACAGGGCCACTGCTAAAGATGATGCGTTGAATGAATTGAGAGCTAAACGATTAAAACAGCAGGACCCAGAGGCGCATCGCAAGTTGAGGGATGCATCTAGAGGATCTGCTGGAAGCAGGGGCTTTGCACAAGTCAAGAAGAATAATTTCACTTCGGCAAGTCTGAGTAGCTCTAGCAGTGAGAGTGAGAGTGGAAGCAGGTCTCACAGTGAGGATGAAGGGTCAACAGGTGATGGTGGAATGGCAGATAGTGATGAGGATGGGGAATCTGGGTCCCATGGGCCATCTTTTGAAGATATAAAAGAAATTACAATTCGGAGAACAAAACTTGCAAAATGGCTTATGGAGCCTTGGTTTGAAGAATTGATTATTGGATGTTTTGTGAGGGTTGGGATTGGCAGGTCAAAGACTGGGCCTGTGTATAGGCTGTGCATGGTCCGGAACGTTGACGCTGCAGAACCTGACAAGCCATACAAACTGGAGAATAAGTCAACTTACAAGTATTTGAATGTTACTTGGGGTGCTGATAGCTCTGCTGCCAGGTGGCAGATGGCTATGGTGTCGGATTCTGCACCAACTGAGGATGAGTATAAACAGTGGATTAGAGAGGTGGAGCGCGGTGGTGGCCGTTTACCGAGCAAAAAAGATATCTTGGAAAAGAAGGCGGGCATACGGAAGTCGAACACTTTTGTGTACTCAGCAGCCACTGTGAAGCAGATGCTGCAGGAGAAAAAATCTGCATCATCGAGACCATTAAATGTTGCTGCTGAGAAGGACAGGTTGAGGAGGGAGTTGGAAGTTGCACAAAGTAAGCATGATGAGGCAGAGGTTGAGAGGATAGAGGCAAGGATTCTGGAACTGGAGGCATCCCGGCAGCCTAAGGTGAAAGATGTTAAGGCTTACAGGCTGGAAGAAATGAATAGAAAGAACAGGGTTGAGAACTTCAGAAATGCATCAGATATGAAGCCTCTAAATACAGGTCTGAAAGCTGGAGAAGCTGGGTACGATCCATTTTCAAGGAGATGGACAAGGTCAAGGAATTATTATGTTTCAAACCCTGCAACTACAAAGAGCGAGGCACTTGACATAGCAGCAGTTGTTGACAGTGATCATGTAGTAGCAGCAGCGGCGATGTCACAGTCTGGTGTTTCTGCTACAGAAGCTGCCTTGGATGCGGCGGCTGATGCCGGGAAGTTGGTTGATACCAGTGCCCCTGTGGATCAAGGCACTGCGTCAAATACAATGCATAACTTTGAGATTGAAATCTCACTGAACGCACTGCATGAATTTCGTGGACCTCTGGGTGCCCAGGCAGGGTTCATGGCTAGGAAACAGAGGATAGAAGCAACTATTGGATGCCAAGTCCGTGAGAATGATGGGAGAAGACATGCTTTGACCTTGACGGTTGGTGACTACAAGAGAAGAAGAGGGCTTCTCTGAAATCATTCTGATAACAACCTCAGGTTCGCGTATCAATCCAAACCAATTATATAACCTAAATCATTGGATTTCCACAGATCAGCTTTCATGGTCCCAACAGTGTTAATTGAGATTGGTGCAGTAGTTCATTCAAAATCTGTATTGGGTTCTAATGTTTATGTGGGATCAGGAACTGTTTCAGGACCTGAAGTTACTATAGAGAAGTACATTGCATTTTAAATTCAAAAAAGGGTCTTCCGGAAATTTATTTGTGGGATTACAAAGATAGAGTACATAATATCCTCATAAGACTATATCATACAATTCTCTATCATATAGTACTCGTGGTGCACCATCATTTTCAACTTTACCTCTTAAAAGGCTTTTTTTTTCTGTTGTTTTTGTATCGATGGCGGTTTGGTAATAGCTTCTAGTGGAAATTAAAAAAAAATCCTTATCAGCATTCGCATTATTAATGCGAAGGTTTTATTGTTTTCCATATAGTATGTGCAGCCTGATATTTCATGTTTGCTTCATCTCACGCAAACAAAAATAATTTATAGTCTACATCAAAGCTGTACTTATTTATCAATTCCTCAAATAAATATAATTGATTCAACTCATCCATCAGCGATTAAAGAAAATCATTTATATTAAAAAAAAACATTTTAATAGTATGCCATTTTGATAAGAAATTCGGGTCCTTATCTTTTTTTTTTTTTTTTTGAACAAAAATTCGGGTCCTTATCAAGCATACAAACTTAATCGATCGATCATCTTAAGCTGTAGCAACAAATAGTATGCCATTTTGATTGCTGTTTCACCTGTATCCATGCCAGAAAATCCCATTGATTTCTCTACCGTCTCCTTCTTGCTTCTGGCCAAAGATCACCCGTGACCAATGACGATGTCCTAACAGAACTCTCTACGTGTTCCGGATTTGGCTATCAGACCTGACTACAATGGGAGTTTTGTGGCTCTGGATCTAGCAGATTGGCCCCGTCCTTCGAATAAAAGTGGAAAGTTGTATCTTGTTATCGGAACATGATTATGTAAAATCCCCCATCAATGTGGCTTGGTAGTACAATTGTACAATTGATTAAAGGAAATGATTGGTAAAATCAATCAATTACGAAAATAGGGATTCAAGTTATTGATTGATGATAAATCCTATTCAAAACAAAAGTCTTTAGCATATGAATGCTAGGAAATGTTGCATTATAATTAGTATTCTAATACATACACGGAACAGTCAGAATTTTACTCGTTCATCTGGACCTATAAAATATATTTTTTAATCAATAGAGTTTACTCGCATCCAAAGAGAAATTCTAATACATACAAATGTCACAAAAGAGGGCATTCATGAATAACAAAATATAAATTATATTGAGATTCATGTTGTCCAATCATTTTTTGTTACTAATTGTCTATACATGACTATGATTTATAGTTTACGTGAAACTCAAACTCAACCTCTGTAATATTATAAATAGGTTAACATTACAACAACAACAAAAAAAAAAAAGAAGAAGAATAAGAATCATACATGTATACTCTTATTATTAGGTTGATGAATCAATTTGAGAGCGTCAAAATCTCTTGTAAAAATAAACTAATACATGGTATACCAGAGTAGAAATTATAGCCAATATAGCTTGTTGGCCAAGGGAAAGAGTCTTTCCCTTTCTAGTTTTGGAGCAGCAAATAGTGGCGTTTGGTGGAGATGAGTACAGAAAAGCCATTGAAATACTATCCTCATCCTCACCTTTAAAGACGGCTCTTCCCAAAACATGCTTGTACAGGCCACCACTCCAAGCCTGTGCAGGAGAATAGAGGCTATCAGTGCATAGGTGGAAGAATATGGAGCATCAATTTGCAATCATTTTCTCCATGAACCTGTTTAGTTTACAGTATCTCCCATGATATGATTACACCACATCAACATACATAGCTGTCATTGGATCTAAAGGAAACATAATGAAAAGTTAAGTTCATGATGCTGAGTTTAATTTCCACATCATTACTGTCACAGCTGTAAAGAGGGCATAGCTGCTTTTTTTTCATGACGAAGAAACTTTATTTTCTAGAAAATATATTTTGTGGGTCTAGGTGAACGAGTAAAACCCCAGTTATCCTAGATTTTTACAAGGGATTGCACACCCTGACTTGAACTCGAGATCTGCTATATAGATCGTTAGTTTTCTGCCATCATGTCATGTCCTTTGAAGACGGAATGACTGCTTTTGATATCGTATACTATGGATCTTCTTAAGTTAAACAAATATTTGACTAGTGTGATTCTTCTTCTTCTTTTTAAATCTAAGCATCAGTTTATGTAATACCTGTGTTTGATCTCCAACAGTGACAATCAACGCGTCTTTATCTGGGCAGAAAGACACCCAGCCTTTCTTGGAGTAAACATGAAATTGTGAAGATCCGTCGCATAGATGCAAACACAAGGCATGGGAGTTGTCAGTTCCCCTTATTAGCATTCTGAACGCATCGTATCCCATGGAGATAGCGCCTCGATCTGTTGGAATGCCACGTGTATGCTTGTAAAGGCAACAGACTGGGCTGATGAGATCTTGCTTCTGCTTCATATCGTTTCCATACTTTGATTTCCTCGGACAATTTTCTTGGAGAACCTGGAGAATTTTCGCTGCCAAGTTCCCTAAATCTGACGAAAGGGTCTCCATTTTCTCGCTGCGAATTATGAGAACTCGGGCATAAGATGAAGCTTCGTTATAGTTCGTGACACACCAGTATTCATATTTGAAGAGATGAGAAAAAAAAACCTTCAGGAATTCATCAAAAAATCTCCAAAGAAAAGGAGAAAAAGGAGAGGATGAATAATATCGCTGAATAAGATCACCAGAACAGTTTTTGTGCAGGTTAATTACCAAATGCAGAGATTAGTATTCACCTAAAGCCTTGCAACGTTACTGAAGCATGCCTAAATTCTTAACAGCTACGTACGTCAATGCAGAACTAGTATAGGAATGCTCATCGGAATTTTGAGCTCTGTAGTTAATTTCCGGTGTTCATCGGAATTTTGAGCTCTGTGGTTTCCGGTGTAGAATCTTTCCTATTAGAAATGCACTCATTCATATAGACTTCTTGTTTCGTGGAAAGCAAAATCAAGAGAAACAAGAAACGATAGAAAAGTACGTTGAAAACTCAGAACTAACCGAAAAAATAAAGACAACAGCACGCAAGAACAGATTAATAATACCACTTTCAAAGAGAAGAGCAAATTATGAAGACTATATATATATATATATATATATATATATATATATATATATATATATATATATGTTTTGCGTTAATTATTACCTGAAATTTGAATATCCAGCTGGCCATATCCCCTCCATATCTAGTTTCAAACTCTTATCTTTACACCACACGAACTCTTCACTCAACTCATTCTCGGCCTCATGATCGCCATGAAGTACTTCCTCGAATCCATAAGGCTTCTCTGGTGACTTCATCACAGCCGCCTTCTTTTCAGAAGGAAGCTGAAAGATCCCTGCTGCCATGGCCGACACCAACTTTATAAATTCACTTGGAAATTCCAAAGTTAACTAGCTGGAAGCACCCAATTCTTGCTATTGAATCCAATGTCTTGAGAACTGAATTACTTTCCTTAGAATTCAGCGATTGCCAATCAATTCTTGGAGGTGTTTCGACAGTTTTTTGTTTTGGAAAGAAGTTGTCAGGTAGAATCAAATCCGGAACACGTAGAGAGTGCTCAAGAAATTCAGTGAGGACTCCATCATTGGTGACGGATGATCTTCGGCCAGAGGCGATAGGAGAGGGCGGCGGAGCACGAGATTCGATGGGATTTTCTGGCATGGATTCAGGTGAAACATCCATCAAAATTGTAGACTATTTGCTGGTTCTGCTTAAGATGGCCAATTCAGTTTGTCTGCTTGATAATTAAGGATTCAGATTTCTTATATTTGTTCCTTTTTTTCTTTTTTGACCAGGGAAAGAAATGGTCTTAAGCAGCAGCAATGATGGCTTGTCCATGAACATCATAGACACTTAGAGAATCATAACTGGCATGGCTTAACTTTCCCTGATACGCTTTTCTTTTCTTTATCTTGCTTTACAACTTTCACTTTGATGCTTTACATCTTTTTCATAGATATTCATCCACCATAGTTGATAAATCCAGCTAGATTTAATGGATTACCTCGAAAAATTTATGTTTTAAAAATTAATAGGAATCATGATTACTATATATAATAAAATATAATTATTTTGATCTAAAATATTGCTGTTTCGGCTATTATTGTATTCTGCAATTATAATTTTTTGGATGGGAGGAAATTCATCTCTTGAAAAATGTATTTTATGGATCTAGTTGAGTTGAGTAAGACTTCAGTTATTTCAGACTCTTATAAAATGTGTATGTCCTGACTTGAACTCAAAACTTGTCACACAAATCACAAGTTATCTATCATATGTCTAGCCTTTTAGAGATGTATTATTTGAGATGTTTATTATATCAATATGCCTCCATAAAGGTTCGTAATATTTGACAGTCGGTGGATAGGGGTGAGGTTTTATTTTTCATGGAGATGGAGATGGAGATAAATAAATTTATTTATTGATATATATATATATATATATGTAAGAAAAAAAATTAGTATATTTGTAATTTTTTAAATATATGTTTAATTTAAAAAAAAATTATCTTAATTAAATTTGATAAATATTAATATTTCTAATGACATGTGTTTCATGTAAACATCCCATCTAACAATTTAAACTCTTAGATAAAGTTTCATAATATAATTTATATTATTTTATAACACGTTCTCTCAAGTAAAAACTTTTTATGCTTATTTTTTATCAAATAGAATGAAGATAATGAGATTTAAACTCATGACCGCTAAGTCAACAAGATTCTAATACCATATCATATAATTATTTTATCTAAAAATTTAAGCTTCTAAACGGAGCTACATGATATGATATATATTATTCTTTAGCAATGTGTACGTACTTATTTAATAGAAAAATGATTACAAAAATATAAACCATGAATAGAGTGTCTGTTTTACAAATAATTAAGAATCGAACCCATATAAATGAGGGTAAATTAGAAGTAGTGCATGAAAATGAAACAAAGGATGCATCCATGGATCTCCACAAACTATCCAGGCCAAAAAGGATGGATTCATGAAATCGACTGATGTAATCATTCTTCGCCATTGCTGTAGAGACCAGTGCATTACGTATGATTCCCACGTGAACGCCTCGAAATTAACTTAATTAGATGCAAGTACAATTATCATCTCCATGCCTCGTGGTGGAAACCTGTCAAGATCTTAATTACATCTCTTAAATTTGTGTTTCAATGATATGACAAAGCTGACAGGGGAAGAAATAAAGCTGGAGAGAATTAAGCTCATCAGCTTGTATTCCGTATGTCGGCAGTATATTCATGCTGCTCCAACATTTGTCAAGTCAGATGTTGACTAACATTTTATCCCAATTCATGAATTAATGATAATAAATATTTCACCAATAATCTTAAGTTATTAAATAAAATTATATAATGATTTATATTATTCTTTAATCATATTCTTGAAAAGTTTTTTGAGCTTTGAAACTTTGCACGCGGATCCACGATTGATTTTTATCAAATAAAATGAAAGGATGATGAGATTCGAACTCATGATCACTAGATCAACAAGTATTTTGATATCATGTTAAGAAATTATTTCACCTATAATTTTAAGTTATTAGATGAGCTTTCATAATATAATTTATATTATTCTCTAACAGTAAAAAAATGAATCCAAATTAGCTAAGCGATAACATTAGCAGCTGCTCTATATTTTACTTCTATAGATGAAGATCAGTAGTGAGTTGCTTCTTTGATGACCAAGAAACAATATTTCTCTCGTTTTTCGACTAGGGAGCAAAGCTGATCAGACCTTCGTGCAAAGTATCGTTTTTATCTTTTCTAGGGTGTTTAGTGTTGTTTTCACTATACACGAATATATGTAAAAAACCGAACACACCTTCATTATTCCGTGTCTTCTTATCAGCTCTCAGAGATAAAATGATAGTTTTACCATGCAATTTAAAATGGAAAATACTAAATAAAAAACCAAATAATTTGATAATATCACAAATGTCCCCTTGAAAATGTCTAGAATGCTCCCGGTTTCGAGGGTTAAATTTTCCAGGTTAGGAGTAAAATGATAATTTTATTGTTGGAATTCATAATGATCTATGTCTAGATACAAAGTGAAACCGCCAAGCATTTTATTTGATTTTTAATATCATAAATTTAAGTTATTATTTTAGGACTTGTTTGACAAAAAAAAATTTTTTATTATTATTCTGTAAAACTTTTTTTTACCAATACAGTAGCTTAAATAGGAGTCGACTCATCATTTCCTGCACTTATTGGGGTCTTAGACGTAATTGGGAAGGACGCATCCCTGTACGTATGTAAACATCCTAATAAAAAAGAATGATTTCAATTTGCCAAGATAATCAAAAGACGACATAAAAGACGACATAAAATAAAAACTATCAGCAACTAAAATATATTAAATCCTATATAATATAACAAAAATATCATAAAAAAATACATATTTCACGAAGATACAATGAAAGATTGATGAAGATTTTATTTAAAATATCTAACGTCTGAAATCCGAAGCCAGAAGCTCCATTATCAACTCCTAACCAGTTCTAAGCTTTAATGACAAATTAAGTTCTGCGAAGGTGGTTTTGATTATAGTTTTTTTTTAAAAAAAAATAGAGATGGATTATTGTTGGATTAATTTATGTTGGTGGGAAGAAAGAAAATATTAAATTATAAAAAAAATACTAGTACGGGATAAATAAAAATAAACTCCATGCGTATTATGGAAGAAAAAAATGGTAGAGAGAAAATAAATAATATTTATTTGATGGAGGGTAAGATTACCAATTAGGAGGTACTTGAAAGTTATCAAAGGTTACATTGACATTATTCTTGAAATATTTACAGGACATTTTCAATACAATGCTTAGGATTTCTTGAAAAATAATCTTAAGAGACTTACTTGATGAATTAATAAGTCGATAAAAAAAAGGAGCAAGATTACAATGGTAAAAAATTATTGTCATCTCGGGAGTATTTTTTTTTATTAACATGGGTGTTCAGATAGTTTGCGCGTATCTCGATTAATTTCATAGACTCTGAAATTAACGACCATGTAAATCTCAAATGAATATTATATTAATAATCATAGAACTCAAACTTGAGATCACAGGAAAAGTAAACTCTTTACTCCCAAGTTCTTACCATTGAGAACACCTATTGGATAGTTAAAGAAAACTTAAAGAGAAGGTTAAAGAAAACTTAATTACAAAACATAATCCTTTATTCTATTCCAAGATTTCATTCCCACTAAAGCCTTATATTAAAAACTAAGTTTTTTTTTAATAAACAATTAAAAAAATCAAGATTTCATAGCTAAATTCAATTTTCACTAGCAGTGTGTCATGTGCCAACATAATAACTACAAATACTTTCATGTGATTGTATTTCGAATCATACCATATCAATTGCTCTTCTATTTTTTTCATTTGAACTTGACCTGACCTAGGCATAAGTCAAACTATCAGGTCAGGTTTTAAATAAATGATTAATTTAGTTATATTGATTTCATTATTTTTGGTATAGGTTTTGAGGGTTAATCCAAATTAGTTTTCCTTTTATTACATACCTTGCATGTTTATCACGCAACTTCAGGTTTGGTCAAGCCAATTGTTTTTATTTTTTTCATCCAATTTTAAGATTTTTTTTTTCCAAGTTATCATGATCATTTAAAAAAAATCATATGCCTACATCATTGCTATTTTTTTTTTATCATCACACTGAAACAAAACCGGATTATTCAACCTGATTGAGGCTATAATTTGATCCTCATTTTTTTTGATTTTTTTGTTTTTTTAAAAAGATTATTTTCAATTTTATTAGCCCTTCAATCAAAACACTCTTGTGGTCAATCTTTTTTTGTCACCCTCAATTTTGTTTTTTCAATTTTCACTCTTATTTTATAAATCGTTATTTTTTATTTTAGATTTTTTCATGTTATTGATTTTTTTTTCAATTTTATCCACTACATATAGGGGAAGTTATCTAAAATAATTATTTTCTCTTTATTGAAATCCCAAACAAAAATACATATTATATATTTAAAAAAAAAACTCAAAATAATTATTTATGTTTCTCTTTTAAAAAAAAAACTCAAAAAAATTGGTGAAAGATTGCAAAATTAAGAGAGCAATTATAATATAAATAGATATAAAATCAAGGAGTTACAAGTTGAGATTGAGTGAGAATATTCATTGAGTTCTTTAAGCAAAGTTATATCCTGTAAGATGTACTTATATAAATTCAAAGCGAAGCATATTATATATTGTAAGACATCGTTTTTTATTATAATGTAAGATTGTAAATTAAAATCTTAATACAAATCCACTGGTTATAGTAAATTCATCACACTTCACTTAATTCTATGAATATTATTGCCTAAGAACAAAATCCTTTGAATTTTACGCAATGAGTAGATGTTTCTTTACAGGGTGGTTCCATAAGGACAATTCTACAACAACAACCGATTCCAAGACAACGTAAACAACAACAAACCCTGAAGGAAAAAAAGAAGAAGAAGACATCGATCGTCCCTCTTCTCTCTCTCTCTCTCCCCTATCACCTTTCTAGTTGTGCAAAGTGAACTGGCCACTCCCACTTCTTGTAGACTGTCTTTTTGGTTCCCAATGCCAAAACCCATCACACAAAAATATTTCTTTTTGATATTTTGCCGCCTCCTCCATTAAAATCCTCTGTCTCACTTACCCTCCATTAATCTCTCTCCCTGCGTCTGCAACTCTCAAAGGGTTCTCATTAGCACACAAATGAACAAAAAACCAAAACCCAAAACCAAGTTTTAGCTAATGAACACCATGCATTGCCAAACCACCAAACTTAAACTGAATTGTCTTGTCTATATTCAGCACTTGCAAAACATAAAAAGAGCGATCTTTGCCTTTCTCTTGTGCTTACCAACTTCACTTCTTGGTTTCATAATCCTTCTCTTACTTTTTTATAATGGTTTCACTGTTTTCTACCTTCACCTTCCCTTTCCCTCCAATCCTCAGCCAGAACCCGCCAATTTCTCATATGAGAATCTTGCTAAAAATCCACTCAAAAAGCTCCCAGCTTCAGTGATGTATGCAGTGAAAGAAGATACCCCACAAGTGATTTTAAAGACCCTGTTTGCCGCTTTTGCAAAATCCAGCCATTACAATGACATCAATTAACCATTCTGTGGTTTTTAAGCCAAAGAAGACTCACGGATACAAAGCTGTGAAGAGGATGCTGAGGTCTGCCGACAATTTAAAGCGGTTCTCAACAAGAGTAAGAGAATTCTTTGGGAATCATGGATGTAAGGTTAGGTTCTTTATGACTTGGATTTCTTCTTTAAAGTCGTTTGGTGATAGGGAGGTTTTCTCTGTTGAGAGTCTGTTCAGGTCTCATCCAGATGCTTGTTTGGTTATTGTTTCTAATTCCATGGATTCTGCAAGTGGGAGTCTTGTTTTAAAGCCATTTTTGGATAAAGGGTTTAAATTGATTGCTGTCAAGCCTGATTTTGATTATTTATTCAAGGATACTCATGCTGAGAAATGGTTCAAAGGGTTGAAGAAAGGGAATGTTAGCCCTGGAGAAGTTTCTCTGGGTCAAAATATGTCTAATTTGGTCAGGCTTGCTTTGCTGTACAAATTCGGTGGTATCTATATGGACACTGACGTGATAGTGTTGAAGAGATTTACCAAATTGAAAAATGTTATAGGGGCACAGACTATTGATCTTGAAACTAGGAATTGGAGCAGATTGAATAACGCTGTGTTGATTTTTGATAAGAAGCATCCATTACTCTACAAGTTCATCGAAGAATTTGCACTCACATTTGATGGAAACAAGTGGGGTCACAATGGTCCTTATCTGGTTTCAAGAGTTGTTTCAAGAGTCAGTGGAAGGCCTGGATTCAACTTCACCGTGTTGCCTCCATCTGCATTTTATCCGGTGAATTGGAATCGAATCAGAAGTGTCTTTAGAGGGCCGAGAGATAAGGTTCACTCGACATGGTTGCATAAAAAACTTGAGCAGATTGAAAGTGAAAGTCTTTGCAGTTCACTTATGGAACAAGCAGAGCAGGGAGATGAAAGTGGAAAGTGGAAGCATAATCAATTATATAATGTTGGATTGCTGTGTATTCTGCAATTCTTCCAGCTCGAGTTTGTAAATTAAAATAGAAAACAATTGAAGATTTCTCTGTTGCTGTGGTCATGGACTAACTCAATCCATTCCACCATTACAGTGTCGACGGAGTTTGAAGAAAGAACCCAATGGGTTGTTTCTTATTATTTATTTGATGTGTAGCTTCTTCCAAGATATGAAAATGGAATCTAATAAGAACCTTCTGTATCTACTGCAATTTCAAGCCATCTTGCATTTATAACAAGGTGCAGAAATAGCTTAATTAATGCCATTGTCTTCTCTAAAAATACTTTTGGTCTGTTGACATGGTAGATAAAGGGACCAATTCAATCATTCCACAATTTCTTTAAGAAAAGATGATCCATTCAGAGCTACGACCCTTTCGATTGTCATGTAATTTGCTGCAGATTCTTGCACAGCATAAAAAAGTATTAAGCAAGGTTGAATCTTTGAAAGTAAACTCTATGATTTGTCATCAGAAGAAGTGAATATGAATCATTTTTGAAGACCATTCCTATTAAAATAAGTTTTGAAAGTGATTTTTCAGCTCCCATTAATACAGGCACCTACTTCCTGGCCCGCCCATACATCACCTATTTATTTTTTTTTTTTGATTATCGCCGATCCATATACTTCAGACTTGGTAGACTTACAATAGCATTGTGGGAGAACTTTAGTCAAAACAAATCTTGGAAATATTCGCCTCTTTATTTAATGGACAGTGAAGCCTTACCTGTTACCTAATGTTTAATTCTTTATGTTTCACCAGAATACAAGACATCATATGTAGGGTTCTTGCATCGTGGACGATCAAGTTCGTGTAAATTTGATGGTATGAAGTAATTATCTTTTAATTTTAAACTGTTAGGTGAAGTCTTAGAATATGATTTATATTATTCTTTAATACACTTTTTTAAGAGAAAATTTTTTGAGTTTGAAACTTGCACGGTAGTGCTTGGTTTTTCATCAAATAGAATCAGAGTGTTGAGATTTAAACTCGTGACTGCTGGGTCAACAAGACTTTGATACTATATTAAAAAATTTATTTTATCTAAAAAATTAAATTATTTGATGAGATTTTAAAATATAATTTGTATTATTATCTACGGTTTCTGCACATGAAACTTAGGTGGCCTGTCAAATAGGAGGCTTATTAGCTGACACACAAGCTGTTTGCTGATGGCTACCCTTGTGAACTTGATATTTTCTATATGACAGCAAGTGCTTAATTCTCTATGGGTTTTGGCCGTGTCCAATGATGATCGTGTTGGTTCCCTTAATTAATTTCGATGGAATGTTTCTTTTCTTGGAAAAAAAACAGAAGAGGGTATTGAGTAAGAACAAAGTTTGTCAAATATCGTTTCGGTTGGTATTTTTTTTTAATTGAAACGAAATATTTTATTTTCAAAGTGTTTCGTATGTAGTTTCGAAGTTATATTATTTATGTATATATATAATTAAATATATCAATTAAAAAAAATAGTTCAAATTCAAAAATAAAATTGTTTAGAATTGTGCAATTTAATCTAAAAAAAGACACAATAAAATGATTTTTCTGAACAAAATTATGAACATATAATATTACAAGAATGTCATCACCAATCTCGCAATATCATTATATTTTCTGATTACTCTGAAGTTTTAACATAATATATATAAATTTGTCAAGAGACTCCTTGTAAAATTTTATCTCAAACTAACGGTTGAATTAAGGGATATAATTGATATTGTAAAACTATTTATTATTTAAAAAAAAAAACATTATCTGGCCGAAACAGAACGGGCAGAACGAAACGTGAACATTTCAGCCTTAATTTGACCGAAAAATGCAGAATAGACTGGAATTTAAATCGAGATAAAAACGATGATATTTTATCTAGTTTTTTAACTGATACAAGATATATATTGATGGTTAAGAAACTTACGATTGAAGTCAAGGAAACTATGTAGTGAACTGCAAATTAGGATGAAGAAGCTAGGCAATAAACTTTATGTGATCGTCAAAGTCTTGATGAATTAATTGCTGATCTCGCATGTTGCATGGAACGCCGTCTTAGTTGTTAGTCGGTGTAATCAAGTATTCCTAGCAAAAACTACAGCAAACTGTACCTATTTTTACCCCTTTTTCATCTAACAATTATAATACGAGGTGTTTTGGGTTAAAAATGAGTTTTAGTCCCTAATCTTTTAAAGTTGATTTCTTGGTCTCGGAAGGTGTTTGTCGGGTGTTTTATGATTGAAATGAGTTAGAAAACGAGTTTTCCCCTTTTTTATAAAGGTGAGTGACAGGTCAGGACTTGGGTTTTCCCCTTTTTTATATATATATTTTGTTTTATTTAAGTAATAATTTTTTAACGTTTTTTTAAATAATCTCTAAGTTTGTTTTTTTAATTGATACCCCTCATATTCCATTTTTAGGCTTATTTTAAAAAAATTATAAAATAACAATTATTGTTTTTAGTATCTTTGATTTTTCATGAGGTTAATATAATTCGCTAGTAGTTTTTTTTATGTATTTCATATAAATTCAATTTAGTTTTATAAATTATAAATTATTATTTTCTTAGGATAATTGTAATATGGGTAACCTTAGATGATATTTTCTTTTCTTTTCTTTTCTTTTATTCACTAAATCTTATGTGTTTGTCATTTTTTTTTATAAATTGATTTCAACAAACAAATTCATTAAACAAAACTAGGTAAATGACCCGTGTTACATTATCATATATCTTAATTTATATTTGTTTCCTATTTTTTTTTCAATTTTAGCTTTATTTATCATCAATTTTTTTTATTGAATTATCTTGATCTCATTATTTAAAATATATGATAAACATGTAATAATGATATTACAAAGAAAGCTAAAACATAACACTGAAATACTGTTCATTAAGACTCATTCAACTTTGGATTGTAATAGTTACTTGGGGGCAACAATTAATTTCCACTCTCTTTCCCTTTCCTGCTCAACTTGCGATTGTTTTAGCTAAAGTACTGTTCATGAAGACTCATTCAACAGTGGGTTTGGGGCAGCAATTAATTTCTAGTCTTCTTCCCTTTTTGGCTTAATTTTCAGTGGGGACGCTAAAGTACTGTTAATAAACACTCATTCAATTGTGGATATGATATTATACATCCAACTCAATTAGGTCGTGGATTTATTGTGTATTTACTGTTCAAATTTACTGTAACATTAGATATAGATGGATTGTAATAGTGAAATTATTATCTTACTCCTCAGTACACAATATTTTTCACCTTTGATCTAGGGGTATTTTCGATTTTTTACATTTCTATGCACAATAAAATAACCATAATATCTTCATATAAGACAAAAATCAACAGTTACCTTTGAGGGTATTAAGGATATTGCACATATTTTTTACGATGTAGAAATACAAATATACCCCCATATAAGACAAAACATTATAGTTATATACAATTATAACTTACTCTGTTTTTTTTAACTCAAACTGCATTTAATATAGCTTAAAAAGAGCTAAAAGAAAACAATCATGACAATTTAAATATTTACAATAATGGTTATAATGGAAGCTATAATAATTATAATAATTTAGCAATCATGATACTAACAATGTGAATAATAATTGAAATAATTCATTAGTCGATGTTATTTTTTGAAATAAAAATTACTTTAAACTAAAAATACATCAAGTTACACATAAACAAAACAAATAAAAAACACAAAGGTAAAAAAATCACTAACAACAGATGATTCACTATACATGCATAAAAAAGAGTTTCATGCCACCAAAGCTAAACTTATTGTGTTTTTAACGCAAGCTATATTTAATACAAAGATAAATAAAAATTAAAATTAAAAGTTAAAACTAACAGTATAGATAGCAAAAAATTAAAAGCTATCCTGGAAGGACCGGAAAAATCAAGGGATTGAAATTAAACAAAAAAAATAAAAGAATAAAAAATAAAATACAAAATAAGAAATTATATATGTTGAAACGAGACAAAAAATTTTTATCCTAACGGCTTGTAATTTTACTAATTTAATATTAAAATAACTTATTAAAATACATACAAAATTAATCAATTTGCTGTATATAAAAGCCCAGCGCAGCTCACTGGTAAGTAATATAGTACATTTCTCAATTAGGTCGTTCTTTCAACGCATGCAAACATGTTCTATCTGATTTGAGTATTTTTATGCCGCAAAACAGTGCTGAGTTAGAGAAATATTGATGGAAAATTAATGAACAAAAACATGGACAAAAGGACCCAATTGATAAATGTATGAAAAATTCTAGAGATCAATTAAAACAATTGAGATTTCTGCAATTTATATTTAGTTGATTTTATCAATATTTTTCCTGAGTCCTGATTAACTATAGCCAAAATTTTGGAAGGATTTTTATTTTTTATGGGGGTGGGTGATCTGACAATTAATTGCTGTCCCATAATTCAGCCATTTTTGTTTGAGCCCTGGGCCTTCGAGGGATGTTCTTGAGCATAAAAACGATGTATATATTCTCTGAACAATTTGTAGGAGTACACTGAAACCTAATATAAATTGGGAGTAATTCTAGTATATTCTATTCGGATTATGAATTTTACATGGTAACTCAACTTCACCAAGCCAACAAAGATGATGTTTCATGTCGTCTTAACCATGTATGAATGTGGGGTTAGATTGGACGTAGCTCATGTTTGGATCACACATGAATGCTGGACACTTTATGTAAACATCGATGGACCGTCTTGTTGTTTTCTCTTTTGTGTTCTCTAGCTGCATGTGGCTCTTATGACCTTTCACTTTCAATCATTTTCAACCATGCATTATTCTTATTCTTTTAATTAAAAAAAAAGGTATCAAAATAAGAGAGAAATTGGATACTGTTCTTACTAGTTTCACTACAAGATAAAACATACATTTATCATTTTCGCAGACACAGCAATTACATCAGAGAACTTGCACCAATGGCTATTCCTGCTCTCCTTTGTCTGTGTTATACAAAAAAAAAACAAACTAAAACTCTAACAATTAATTGATAAAAGATAAATCATCTCAGTATCTAATGGCAGATCAGAAGTAAACCGTATCTGCAGAATCACAGCAGCAGCTTAAGCAATTCAGCAATTCAGAAGTCCCCTTCAGGAGAGTTGATGGCTTTAAAGCGGATATATAGAAGCATGAGATGAACAATCCTCATAATTAAAATGATTTTAAATGTACAGTAATCAAAGGAGAAAACTGATTCTAAGTTGTTTATGATTATTAACTTAAGGAATTAACCAGATGTGTGCATGATAAAGCGAGCCTACTCACATGGTTTCTGCACCTGTGGTTCTACATCTCTCAATTCCACCTCACATCCATCCCATTCTCCTTCTGAAACAACATTTCAATCTGCTCCAAAGAAGATTCTGTTGGATTTACGTTGGGCTTATATTGAATAATTATGTGTTTATGGACTGTCAAATAAAATAAAGTCTAAGTTAAAAATGATCTTCTAAGTATTTTTAGTCAAATGGGTTTTTGATGTATCTAATAGAGTGTTGACTTTCAATGTGTAGAGATTAAATGATCTTTTTCTATTTCAGTGATGTGCTAAAATAAAAATATCAAAGGGTGTGAATGTCAAAAAAATAAATACCAAAAGGTACCTGGTTACCTATATATATGGTCATGGTCCCCAGATTACACGTGCTATTTCATTCTTATTCTGACTTTCCCATCATCAGAGAGAAAATAAGGTTAAGATAGATTGAATCAAAAAGGCTCTCAAAGAAGAACGTGTTAATCCGGAGATCTTCCGTACAACTCTAGAGAGCGATTTTTAGATATGAAATTCAGGTACGCTTCCGCTTTATTGTTTATGCATTCTTGATAATTCGACGTAAATATTTCTATATGCCATGAAATCCAGTTTTAACAGATCCCCTAACCCTAACTTGCCTTTAGATTCTGGACAGTGAGCATCGACAAAAGCAACAGAATGAGCTGAAATCACAGAAAATACAAGGAAGGTTCCTCCTACTGTGGTTGCACGAGAGAGACACTGTTAGGAAAGACATGATAACTAAACCACTACTACCCAAGAGCCTAGCTATACCTGAGATCGAAGCCTTAAGAGGGAAATTTTCAGATGAAAAAAACCCAGAAAACCAGACCAAACCCGTACGTACACAGCAGAAAGCTACATTTGATCCAATCCCAGATCTTCCATTACCCATGAAAGAGAGGGAAGGGCTTATGGCGAGTAGGCTCACAGTCATTCGAATTTTGCTTACATAGAGCAAGGTTTCCTGCCCACTCTATGATCAGAAATATCGGTGTTACTAATTAACGTAGTTTTGATGAACCCCCAGCAGAAATATTGTTATTACTTGAGCATAGTTTTGGTAAACCAAACAGGAACAGTTGCTGCAAGAACCTGATATTAGTTATTAAACTTATTTATCATAATTAAGTGTATTGAAGTTGGTACAATGAATTTCTATCCACATTAGAAATACTATAAATATAGAAATACTATGAATCTAGTAGTAGTATGAATCTATAGTAAGCAATATTGAAGAGTCCCAATATTAATGAAGTACTTTGAAGATTGTAAAAGACATTTTATAATGTCTATATATATACACTTTGAATTTCATAATGAAAGGGTGTGAGAGCAACATTTCTTAATGTATTGTATTCTACCAAAAATCTGAGTATGGTTCCTTAACATGGTATCAGAGCCTTGTTAACCTAGTGGTCACGAATTCAAATCTCACCATCCCCATTCTATTTGATAAAAACCAAGAACAAGGTGATGTGAGCCTGTGAAAGTTTCAAGCCCAAAGAGCTTTTATTTGAGGGTGTGTGTTAGAGAATAATATAAATCATATGTTGTTTCTTCAATTATATTCGACGTCGGAGATTTGAGAATTATAAGCAGTGCAACCCCTATAATGATTGACAACAAGGATTCCCACACACCAAACATAACCCTCCTGTTCATATGCACCGCCAGTACTGAAAAAGCATCGTGCGAAATATATCCAAGAAGAATTCATGATAGATCGACGAAAACTTCAGAAAGAGGTAAAGAGATCCTCTGATAGCAGAAGGTGATTCCTCAGTAATGTACATTGGCAAATATCATCAGTATCCCGACTGAAAAACAATGCTTAAAACTCCAACAAAAAGCTTTTAATTGTAACTTTGATATCCTTAGATCTTCTTGAATGAATAAAAGCGCTACACTCATAATTACACACGCATCTGCAAGTCACAGTGATCCGTTGGCAACTGTAAGCTTTGAAATGCAGTAAAATGTTTTCCCTGTCAGGAAGTCATATACTTTCTTTTAATATGATCCATATAATACTTCTTCTTTTATTCAATTGATGGAGAAATAAATATCAATATATGTCGTTTGTTATCCTCGGGTGCATGCATGGCTGACTATCTGGGTTCATGTAAATTTGATGGTGAAAGGTTGGCACATGGAAATATATATGGCGATCCACCTTCTGTTAAATAGGAGCTTGTTAGCTGAAAAACTAACAAGTTGATTGGTGATTGCCCAGAAAAATGTAAATTCACCATGATAGCGGGGTTTTACTCGTTCATCTAAACCCCAAAAAATATACTTTTTTAAGGTTGAGTTTTCTAACATCCATTTTTTTTTGTAAATTCTGCCTAGTGATAAGAGGATGCCAAGGATCTCATGTCTGACTTAACACTTCAAGTGACTGTTTGAGAGTGTGGTTGAGGTTGTTTTTGAAAATGGTTTTCATTCAGAAATGCATTAAAATAATTTTTTTTAAATTATTTTTGAGATCAGCACATTAAAATAATCTAAAAATAACAAAATAATTTAATTTAAAATAAAAAATAAAAATATATATTTTTTAATTTTTTCAAAAATATTTTCCAAATTCATTATCAAACACCCTCTAAAACGCGGATAGAAGCAAGGACTCCCCATGTTGGCATACATTAACAGGCTCAAGGCCCGGTCCGAGAGCCCAATGAGTCAAACATCAATGCCCGCATATAAGAAAATAGGCCCGATTTATATGGCTTCGCCATCATCCTCAAGCCAGATTCCCGTGAACTCTGTTTTTTCCTGATAAAAACCGCCATTAAAATTAATCGATTTTCTCTCTCTTGTAATTCACACGAAAACCATGACTGTAGAAACTCTGCCATATCAAAACCACGTCGTCTCCAATGGAGATCTAGCCTCCACTAACCTTAACTCTGCAAAGAAATCCAAAGAGAGTGAACGCCGTCGTCGCAGACGCAAGCAGAAGAAGAAGTCTCAGGCACCCGATGCTTCAGCCGCCGCAGCTGATGCAAACGGAGACGACAGCGACGCTGCCAATGATGATGGTGGCAATGCAAAGGAGAACGCCGATTCTCAACAGGTTCGTAGTTTAGTTCTAGGGTTTTCATTTGGCGGTAATGCTATTGTCATTATCTATTTGTTTGAATCATTGAAGAATCTGAGGTATTTTAGTTCATTTTGTGGTGTGAGTTGGTTATTATTGCTGTATGAATTGTGGAATTAGGGCCTTATACTCCATTCTAGAAATGAGACGTTAGGGTATTGCTTTTGGTAGTTTAGGTGGTTCGAAGATAGGGTTTTATATTCTATGTACTCTGTCGGCATGATATCTCTCTCATGCTGCTCTCCTTGTATTAGCTTTTTTGAGAACGGGAAAAAAATAGTTGTAATCATTGGGAATTTATGGTACTGGTTGTGGTGGCTGAGGTAGATAAAATCAAGAATAAAATACTGAATGATTTTGGTGCTCTCTTAAAAACAGTAAATGGGAGAAAACTTGGAGGTTATGACTATTCCCTGCGCTGCCTTATCATTCTTTTCTGTATCCTGTTGTCATTAGAATTGTAATCACGTTGCCACTCTGAGTTTCACTCCACTGTTTGTTTGGCAGCTCTTTGTATAAATAGACAGACTTCTTATGAATCAATGCCATCGTTGCTATTGCTTGGTTAATTTGAACTTGTTGTAAAACCATGTGTTAATATGTCGATTTCATTGTAAATAATGCAAGTTCTAATGTGTAGAATTTAACGTAGCAACCTCTTATTTGGTCAAAACTTGTAGGTTGTGGAGCAAGTTGTAATTGAGTATGTCCCTGAAAAGGCAGAGTTAGAGGATGGCATGGATGAGTTCAGGAGTATTTTTGAAAAGTTTAATTTCCTTCAAAGTGCTGGTTCTGAGGTAAAAGGATTGCTTTTTCTTTATTCCCTTTCTCTTTTGACAGTTTATGCATTACCATTTCATGATTTTCCCCTTCCAAGAACGGTTATCTGAATGTTATGCTCTCTTAATTCAAATAGGAGAATGATAAAAAGGATGAATCAATCCAAAATGCAGATGCCAAGAAGAAAACTGACTCAGATTCAGATTCAGAAGAAGAAGATAATGAACAAAAGGAGAAAGGCGTGTCAAACAAGAAGAAAAAGGTTTGCTTTTATAGTGATGCAGTATTTTGTTGCTGGTGTTTTGCATTAATAGAATGAATAGTGTCTATACCGTTACTGAATGGTGGTTTGTTTTCAGCTTCAACGGCGGATGAAAATTGCTGATTTGAAACAGATATGCTCCAGACCTGATGTTGTAGAGGTACTATTGCTTTCTTTGCATTTCAGTGGTTTATCATTTTTCCATTGTTTTCGGTTATTACAAAATATATACTGTATACTGTCATTAGTGTTTGGTTATTCACCAAATTATTCACTTTTCAGGTCTGGGATGCTACTTCTGCAGACCCAAAGCTTTTAGTGTTTTTGAAGTCGTACAAAAATACTGTTCCTGTGCCTAGACACTGGTGCCAGAAAAGGAAGTTTCTGCAGGTTAGTAATTCTTGTAAAAGGAGCTCTATGGATCAGAATATGCATGATAAATGGGAATGTTATACCATGAGAGGTTCAGGGATGGGGTGAGGAAAGATAACGCTCGATGAGGTTTCTCTTATATGTATACATGTGGTTCTTGCAGGGGAGCGGCTGTGACAATCATGGAGCCCTGACTTGTATGTGTTTGGCAAACAGGACCTTTAAGTGATTTCTCTTTTACTATATATTATAGTGTGACATGTGACATAGATACTATATGAACCATAATTTCTTGCAAGACCAGGCAGCAGGAGGTTCCTGCTGGCCATGTATGTCAAGAGTCTCAGTATGATCTAGCTCTTATGAAATATCTCAAATTCAGCAAACCTCCAAACCTTGGACTTCAAAATTTAACCTCTGTTTAAACTCTTAACACCAACTGGTTGCTCCTCTAGGTCTTTGAGACTCTTTAACACATGATAACCAAATGGAATGCTCCTGTTGCTTGATCTACAAGTTAATATGTTTATTTGTACACTACTTGTGTCAGGAATTTTATTTTTTTTGTAAAATTTTGACTTAATATTTGTAAGCTACAGAATGGGTTGTTTTTTTTCCTGCTATTGAGGTGCTAATTAATCTTTTTTGAATTTTCAGATGCCTTGCCATTGTGCTTAATGCTGGGGCTAGATTTGTACAACTTTATTTATTTATTTAATTTAGTTTGTAGCATGAAATAACAGAACTGGATGTCAATGTATTCAGATAGCACATATTTTTGCAAAGTTGGCATCTCATCAAGTTTTTGATTGGTTTTGCAGGGTAAGCGTGGTATTGAGAAGCAACCTTTTCAGCTTCCTGATTTTATTGCTGCAACAGGAATTGAGAAAATTAGACAGGTAACTTCATTGCTATGAATTATTCACTTTTATAATTATGCAGTTATGTTTAACATGCTCATGCTCATATTTGTCTGATGAAGAATGTATTGTTGCTGCTTGATTTTTTGGACTAATACATAGTTTTAATTGTCAGAAAAGAATCCTTTCATCAGATATCTGACTTCTTAACAGATTTGGTCTTGATAACTAATACTGCCTTTGAGATATTTTATATGGAATACATGGTTATATGATGACTTTCCAAATGAACTATCTCTACTGGTTAATAGCTTGATACTCATGTGAAAATGAAATCCTGGAATATCATTATTGCTGAGGGAATCTATTGAATAGATCATCTCTGAATAATTTTTCCATTGAATTGTTAATATTTTTACATTTTATTTATTTGTTGTGGATTTTAAGAATCCTAATAGTCATCCCCTGTGGATTTCAAGGGTTTGGCCCACTGGATTCTAGGGGTTTTGAATCCTTCTCATACTACAGCAATTGTTAATCATCTTCACTTGTGCAGGCTTACATTGAAAAGGAAGATGGTAAGAAGTTGAAACAAAAGCAACGTGAGAGGATGCAGCCAAAGATGGGGAAAATGGATATTGACTACCAGGTTCATTACATTTATATATTTCCTTTCATTTTAGGACCATGATATGTTTCTCTGCCAATTTTTGCTTTTCTGTTTACAATTTGGTTTTTGTTTGTTAGGTTCTCCATGATGCTTTTTTCAAGTATCAAACAAAGCCAAAGCTAACCACACATGGTGACTTGTATCATGAAGGAAAAGAGTTTGAGGTATTTTTTTTTATACTATGCTTCTTCTACGCTTGCATGTTTCTCTTTCGTGTTAAGAAAAATTAGATGACTATGTTTATTATTGTTTTGTTGATATCAGTGACTTTGTTTATTTTTATACTACAGTAAGGGAATCTTCTACTTGAAAGATGAAGGAAATGTTTTGAAGCTCTTTAACCAATTTCTGTAGATATTTGTGCAGTGTGAAAGTAGAGTATAAGGCATATGAAGTTGGCTCTTGAAAAATCTTGTGCATAAACTAAAAAAATTGGTTGTTTCGTGAGGCAGATTTGTCTTGTTATTCTTACATGAGCTTTGCTGCTCTACATTCACCATACTTAGGCCAAAATTAAGCCTCATGGTTTTGATGCAGTATGTTTTTCTTAAGAGAAAAATAAGATGACGTGAGAAATTTGCTATACATTCACCATACTTTCGGCCAAATTTGAACCTTATGGTTTTGATGCAGTAATTATGCTTGTTTGTATTAAAAGAAAAAAAAAAAAACATGACATGATTACTTTCTTCATTTTACGGGCTTGTGCCTGTTTGAGAGTGTGGTTGCGGTTGTTTTTAAAAAGTGTTTTTTCGTTTAGAAATACATCAAAATGATATCTTTTTATTTTTTTAAAATTATTTTTGACATCGACATATGAAAATGATTTAAAAACACCATTTTTTTTTAAATTTAAAGTAAAAAAAAATAATTTCTATTTTTTTCAAAAACGCTTTTGAAACGCAGATGACAAACACCCAATTAAGCTTGCTACAAAATAATGAAAATGTTGGGGGGCATTAAAGTAATATATTTCATTTCTGATTTAATTTTTCCCCTGATGTGCAGGTAAAGCTTAGGGAGATGAAACCAGGCAGTCTTTCTCATGAACTTAAAGAAGCTCTTGGCATGCCAGAGGGTGCACCTCCTCCCTGGCTTATTAATATGCAGGTCGGATTGACTTTAACATCCTGTACTTGATCTCGAAGTTCCCTGCTTGTCTGTCGTGGTACTCATTTCACTTTTTACCTGTATGTCTAATGTTTATATTTACTGATTTGCCTCTTATAGAGATATGGCCCTCCTCCATCATATCCACATCTAAAAATTCCTGGACTTAATGCCCCTATTCCTCCTGGAGCTAGCTTTGGATATCATGCTGGTGGCTGGGGCAAGCCTCCTGTTGATGAAGTAAGCTGTTTTCCTTCGTTCTGACGCATTTAAATGCTTCATATTATGCCCCTATTTGTCCACCCAAAATTATTTCAATGCGCAACCTATTGACTTCCATGAATTGTGAACAGTATGGGCGCCCTTTATATGGAGATGTTTTTGGGGTTCAGATACAAGAACAGCCCAACTATGAGGTACTTTTCCTAATTAGTTTCTCCTTTGTAATCCGGATCATTATTTATATCTGATTGTATAATTTGCTACTAGTTCTAAATATCTGTTGGGTCCGGATGCAGGAGGAGCCAATTGATAAGACCAAGCATTGGGGTGATTTGGAGGAAGAAGAGGAGGAGGAAGAGGAGGAGGAGGAGGAAGAGGAGGAGGAGGAGGAGGAACAGCTTGATGAAGAGAAGTTGGAGGATGGTGTTCAGTCTGTTGATAGCCTTTCAAGGTATTGGGTTAAAATCCTCACTTTTTGATGTTTACTAGTGTGTGCACCTTGCAATCATGTTTATTGTTTGTTTATCAAGTTCTTTGTGTGCTTATCCATCATGCTGCCAGCTGTTCCTTCTATCCATATAATTGTGTAGCTCATCAAGATTTGATGATTGTGTCCTATTGCAATCATATGGCTGGCCATTTCACTACTTTTAAGCACGCTGTTTTGCCAATGTCTATCTAGTATTGCTTTTTCTTTTTTCTCATCATGTTGAAGCTACATGATTTTAATCAGTGAATTGACTTGGTTTTCCTTGTACAGCACGCCAACTGGAGTTGAGACTCCTGATGTTATTGACCTTCGTAAGCAGCAGAGAAAGGAACCTGAGAGGCCTCTTTATCAAGTAAGTTTCACTATTCAAAATTGTGTTAGTTTCATGTGAGTTTATACTTAACTATACTTTTCAACATTTTGATTAGATATCTAGTTCTGATATGTTTTTTTTTCTTTTCTTTTTGATTATCTTACAGGTTCTCGAAGAAAAACAAGAGAGAATTGCTGCAGGGACTCTACTTGGAACAACACACACGTATGCAATATAACTAAGTCCTTACATATATAGTGTCTTTTGTCTTGTTTAATATTGTTCTCATTCTTCGACTTGATTTTGCTTGCAGATATGTGGTTAACACTGGCAGCCAGGACAAGACAGCAGCCAAAAGGGTAAGTTATACACTTGGGATTGTGTTATATATATATATATATATATATATATTATTTTTTGGTGCAAAAGTAAGAGTATCCTGTTTCAATCTTGTCAATCTTATGCAGGTTGATCTGCTTAGAGGTCAGAAAACAGATAGAGTTGATGTCACTCTACTACCTGAAGAATTGGAAGTTATGGATAATGTTTTACCTTCAAAGTAAGCGGAACTCTTGTAAATGTTTGTCATCAAATTATGAATGTTATGCAAATTGGTGTCTAACCTGGGTCTATTGGACAGATACGAGGAAGCAAGAGAAGAGGAGAAGCTACGCAGTCAGCGAGAGGATTTCAGTGACATGGTTGCAGAGGTTTGCCATTTATCAAATTAACGATATGATCTTTGTTTTTCGGATAAACTAGTTAATGATTTAATTGGAGTGGTTGGGTAGACCCCTCATTCCAGATATGCCTTAAAACTTGAGAGGCATTGATTGCCACTAATAATTAATGATATTGAGATCTTGACTGTTTAATCTTTTTTCGCAGAATGAGAAGAAGAGGAAGCGTAAGATGCAGGAAAAGGATGGGAAATCAAAGAAAAAGGATTTCAAATTCTAAGGTGGTTACGTGCAGGCTATTAGAAATGGAGGTCAACAGTGCTGAGAGAAATAATTACAGCATATTCTGGTAATTCCTGCACCAAAACACTTGCATGAGATGATTTCATGATTTCTCAGCAGTACCATATACCTTTGGTGAATGGTTTTGATAGAAAGATGAAGTGCCCAGCAATGGCACTCGTCTCGCCATGCAATCAATTTCAACCTTGTATTGTAGTATGTAGTTCTTATGCCTGCCTGGGCCCTGCAGTGTTGCGTTAGCTTTGATTACATAGAGAGAAATGGTTAAAATCACAGTATGGAAGAAGAGAAGTAGAAAACTCCCCATGTGTAATTGGATTTCTATTACTTTTAAGAATCAAATGGATATTTTCCGTTGAATCCTTGACAATGGAAGCTTCTATGGCTAAAAACCAGGAGACGCTATATTTTGATCAGTGAAAGGATTGTTTCCATACTACTGTCTCAATCATTCTCCTTCGCTATCAAGCTTATGTAAGCTTTGTTTGTATATGAAAGTTTATCCATTCCAGATTATTTAAATGGGATTCAGAGAGAGCAATGTGTACACGCTTTGAAACAATAAAAAGAAAGAAGAGAAGTTTGATTTCTGCTTCTCAGCATAAAGAGAAAATGACACAGAGCCCCACAAACCAAAATAGTATAAAAAAAAATATTGCAAGGATAGTAATTAAAGAAGTGGTAAACATAAAGGTTCTTGTAGCTAAAGATTATATTTTTGAACAAAAATGAAATGATTTTAAGGGGGGAAATAGTTAAAATTCCAAACAGTATAATTGAATACTTTAGTATTTTATTATATATAATTTTTATACTTGGAATAATTATATATATATAATTGAATTGAATTTATAATTTGGTTTAAAACAGGCAGGATCATTCATGATAGCTCATAGCATTAAAAGCTACCTTCCCTATATATGAAGCAACGAGAACGCAGTATGAAAAGTATCAACGTGCGCGCTTATCATGCGATTAAGAGAAGAAACAACTAATATTAAATCATGGAATTCAAATGCCTTTCTGGTTCTAAATCGTTCACACACACACACACAGATATATATATATATATATATATATATATATATATATATATATAATGTCTTAATTGATGCCATTTCATCCCAAAACGAAACCCACGTAGATGTGTATGTTTTGGTTTCTGCCTCATCCAGCACTTGACTTGTGAGTTAATCCCATATACCAAAAAGAGAAGAGAAAAAAAAGGCAGGGGGGGGCGGCGAAAATGAAATGTCATAAGATCCATGATTCAGATAAAGACGAGGGTGCAAATAATAGTAAACAATGATGCCACCCGTGTGGCCATGCCTAATATATGACACCTGATACAGAAAAAAAACAGTAGACGGCATGCAATCCATGAATGAGACCCTCCTTCTTCAGCACTAAGTTTTCTCTGTGAACAAATAATCTTATATTTTGGTACTTTAACCTATTGTTGACATTGACACACAAAAATCTAATCTTTTATCTACAAGTGCATGCAGCGTGACTCCTCACTACACTTTAATCATATTCCTTGCTTCTTCCATCCCTTACCTTCTCCCCATTGGCTACATATCTTGGACCCACCATCACCTCCTCCACTGCAATTCCCGGCCAGCCCCCGTTTGGACGCATATGATGAGTGGATCATGATCATAATAATTTCACGAACAAAAATCATACACCTCCAGTACGTAGCTAGTGTGATTCTCTGTGTCTGGCCGTGTAGAGGACAATGGGGTCCTCGCTTGCTTCCCACTAAAATTGGTTATTTTGTGCGAGATTTGTGCGGTGACCTTGATTTGAAGCATCCTTCTTCAAAAGTCTGATGAACTTGGGCTGTCAACTTAATAAGATTCACCATTGATGATGATGAGTGTATTGTTCCAAATGAATGCTGCGGTGAATATTCCTTTAATTAATTCAAGTTTTCAAGCCAACTTCTGGATATGATATTCATACGGGCTGAGAAAGAGATTAAGAAATTTCCCATCATGGCCTGATAGAATCTATAGTTTTTATATTATTTTAATTATTTAATCTTGTAATTATTTAGTTTATTAAATTTTTAATTTCATATCAAATAGCTATTTTATTTTTAATCGTGATGTGGGACTTCAAACATTGACTTTTGAGTGTATATCTAAGGTAAGGATTGCTATATAAATATATAGACTGCTACTGTCGCTATAGCTTGGTTAGGTTTCTATCACAAATTAATAATTTAGAATAGTCAGATATTCTTCATAAAGTCATTCATATTCTCCCTTCATGAGTTGTTTTCTCAGCAACTTCTGCTTAATTTCTGAATCAAAGCCTGAGTCCAGCCAGATATCCCCACTAAAAAATGCCGTGGATTATCACCATCATGCTCCGAGTCTCCAATTTGAAAAGAACAAAGCTTCACAGAACAGTTCCATAGAGATATTCTGATATAGCTGTTATCAGCAACTGCTTAGTTCTTGGTTCTTTCATGGAAGCCATCAAAACAATCTCATGCGTACCTGCACAAGCACATAGTTTAATGCATGCATATATATATATATATAAACACATATTCTGTAGTCTGTGGGTGGGCGGGCGATTGTCATGTTGCGACGATCCTTTGTATAGGTCATAAACCATGATGTAACAGCTAGGGTTTATAAATTCTAAAAATGAACGCAAGTGAATTAAACATTCAAGCACACCAACCTTGAGAATCCATGATCCACCCTGGAATTGCACGAGTGGTCCAACCGGATTGGCCCTCTCAATGCTGTCTTCATCATGTCCCTAGTTAATTATGTTAAAAAATAATATAAATTATGTATCATGAGGCCTCATCTAATACCTTAAATTTTTAGATGAGATGATTCTTTAACATGATATTAGAGTTTCGTTGATCAAACAGTCACGAGTTCAAATATCAGCATCCTCAAATAGTAGTATGTGTCTGTACAAGTTTCAAGCCCAAATGACTCTCATTGAGAGATGTGTTATAAAATAATATAAATTATATGTTGAGCCTCACCTAACAGTTTAAGTTTTTAAATGAGATGATTCCTTGACAAATTAAGCCACCTGCAATTATTCTGGGAAAAAAGAAGAAGAAATCTTTATCATTAAGACTCTAATTTCGAATGATAGCATATCAGTAAACTAATTATATCCACGCAGAGCCACCCAGGAGCTGGCTGTTCATAACAAGCTCTTGATATGATGAGTCAAAATGAGCGAGCTCGTTGGTTAGTATTAATTAATCAATTAATTAGCAATCAAACAGTGTACACAGTCAAGAAATGTGTTTAATTAGGGTTTCAGCTGGACGGATTAGACTAGTTCATGTCGAGCATAATTCATTCTTAAGCTAAGCTAGCGTTGGCTTGTCGCTTTCTAAATTGTTCGACTGACATTCTTTTTTGTCCCTTTTGATAATGTGGCCATACAAAGTCACTTCACCTAACCAGCCGACCATTATTTATTTCTATATATTCACATTCCCTTACCAAAAAAATATAAAAAAACACACTCAGTAAAGGTTTGATTTTGTTTAGATAAGCTTCAACTTGCTAATAATTTATGCCTTGTTCGTGGCTTAATCATATACATGTGCCTCTCGTGGCCCTAATTGTATGTGATATGATCACTACCATAATTAAATATTCAATTGATAAACTATCGATAAATTAGAAGGTCATCAATATATAGTTTTTTTTCTTCCCATTATATAGAATATCTTGATCATATTAATCTATGCTGCTGGGCATGAAATATACACAGCATGATGATTATACATTGTCTGATTGAGAATGTGGTTGAAAATATTTTTTATTTCGAAATGTATTAAAATGATATATTTTTTTTATTTTTTTTGACACCATTATATTAATATGAATTGGTATATCTCTCTCGTGTTTTTTCAAAAATTATTTTTTGAAAAAAAATGAAATTTTTAATCCTATTAATTGTTTTTTTTTTCTTTTCAAAGGTATATATATTATCACGTGATTGATGCCAATTGTTTTGGTTTTTACCCTACAAATTCATCAAGTTATGGTCCCACATGTAGGGATATATTCATGGCGGTGCAGCCTAATCTAGTTAAGAAACCTGATGTTCACTTAATTTATCTTTCACCTACTAGACCAAGATAAATTAAATGTGTGTTTTGTTTTGTGATGTATAGTATTTTTTAAATGTGTTTTTTGATTGACAATATACCAAGATAATTTTTTTTGATTTTATGTTATTTTTTTTCACATCAACAGATTAAAATCATTGAAAAATATTAAAAAAAATATCAATTTAATTTTTTTCAAAACAAATACATTTAAAAATAGAGGTTATCACACAAGTTTTTAAAATATTCATCATCATCATTTACTGGATAGAAAGCCCGTGCACTGGGTTAATTTTTTTTATATATAAAAAAAGATCTTCAGAAAATGATAATTTGATTAATTAATCTCATATTAAGTTGATTAGCAGATGAGAAATTTGTACCTAAATATCTTGATTACAAAAGAGAAAAGAAGATGAAGAAGAAAAACAATTCTTTGAGAAAGAGACATGAGAAGACCGCACCATAGTAGTGTAGTTTCATTTCATAACAATTTCCAATTCATAACAATTTCCAACTATATTCTTGTGCTTGCGTAAGAATGGTAGATAACAATTTAATCAAATTTCATAGATTTTGATTGAATAAATATATATTTTTTATACTTGATGAATAATATATAAAATATAAATATTTTAAAATTTAACTTGAAATTCATCCTAACTTAACTCGAAATATGTATTTATACATTATACATATATTTATAAAATATTTACCAAAAACTCAATAAATAATGTAGAAATATTTAAAAAATTTAATTGATCAATAATGAATAAATAAAATCCAAGCTATTCCTAGTCATAGAATGTAGTCGCAAGAAACATCTACGTCCTCTTTACAACTCATGCATCGAGGCACTATCAAGGGCCCGTAATCACCCACGTGTCAGCAACCCGCCACCACCTTAAGGACTAAGTAAATAGCAATATATATATATATGTATGTATATATATATATATAAAATTGTGTGGAGAGAGAAGGGAAGAGAACATCTGTTACGAAAATTGCAAGCCCCCACTACATAAATCACTCAAAAATTTCTTAGAACACAAAGAAGCAAGGTAGCTTGAATAGTCTTGATCTTCTTAAGTTCTTGTTACCATCATTATTTCAGTTTATCAAGTCAGATATTTAGGGAGGAGACTAGACGAAGAAGATAGATAGAGACTCGAATAGACATGCTCACTTCTCATCACCTTCCTACCCATTTCCTAGCAACATTTCACACAATCATATCATCGATTTCACTTGAGCAATACCTCACTGTCTGCCTCACAAGGATCAACCTCATCCTCTTGTTGTTCTTCATATTGATTTCTCTTCTTGCTCCAAGGTCCAAGGGGTAGCTGGCTAGAATTTGTTCATTTTTTTTGTCTGAGAATAGGGAAAGTTTACTTCCTCTTCAATCTCTTGGTTGGTGTTTTTTTTTTTTTGAATTTTTGTGGTGTTTTAAGAGATGGGGTTGAGTTCTAAGCAGGTTACTGGCGATGGGCTAGATTGGAGCCAGACCCTTTTGCAGGCTCATACTTTGGAGCTGCCCAGACCTCCTGTAATAAGGAGGCAGCAGGAACAGAACCAGCTGCAATTCGAGCTCTTGAAGTGTCCAAGGTGTGAGTCAACAAACACAAAGTTCTGTTATTACAATAACTATAATAAGTCACAGCCTAGGCATTTTTGCAAGACTTGCAAGAGACACTGGACAAAAGGCGGCACTCTCCGAAATGTTCCTGTCGGTGGTGGCCGCAAAAACAAGAAGCAGAAAACATCGAAAACTAGTTCCAACACCACCACCTCTTCAAGCACTGTAAGCACCGCTGCTCCATGCAACAATAACAATATGATCAATAGGGTTAATCCCCAGTTGGCAATTCCAGCTCAGCAGCAAAAGCTGAACCATCCTGATCTTGTACATGGTGGTCAAAGGAATTTCTCTGAAACTCTGTATCAAGCAATGATCAATCCACCATCTTCAGTTTTGCAACAGAATTCGATCAGCTGCAGCAACTTGGACAACAATGGTGTCCTTTCTGGTTCATCTGTGTCTATACCTCAAAATCAAGGCTTACTGTTTCCATATTCAAGTTCTTTTGACACGCATCTATCTTCAATTTGCACCTCCTTTCAGCCCTCGAATTTTTATAACCACACAGGAGAATCTATGGAAGACTCAACCATCACAACCATCATGCCTTCCACAAGTAGCTCCATCACTCAGTCATTGCAAGTGCCAAATACAAGCAGTGGAATGGATATGACAAATTACTGGAATTGGGATGATATTGAGAATTTCGTCTCTGCTGATCTCAATGTACCATGGGATGATTCTGAAATCAAACCATAGCAAAGGTCTTTATTAACCTTATTAGAAGTGTGTATAAAACCCTCCTTTCTCTGTTTTTTTTCCCAAGTACTTGAGGTTTTTTATGTGAAGGGTCAGTCTCATATGTAATATCACAATTCTATATTAATGAGTTAACAATTTTAGTTAGTTCCAGCTTGAGGCTATAGTATAAGGTGTCCATTTGTGCTGTCGTTTTCTCTCCTTATCTTACCTCCACCTCCATATGTTTCAATTCTGAAGGAAAAATTTCCATTTGAAGTAGGGTAAGGGGATAGGGTTCACATTGTGACAGAGAAGGGTATCTAATCTGAGAGATGAGTGATGGGGTCTTCTCCAGCTATAATAGGCTAGGCTGACAAGTAGATGTGACGGAAGATTCTTCTGGATATGTATATTTCTCTGGCTGGATATGTGGTTTTTTCTCTTTCTCACCACTTGTTCAGAATCGTTCTCCTTTTTTTATTCCTGACAGATATTCCTAATGTAAAGTAGTTTTCGCAATATCTTTAGAGCATTTTAGAATTCTAATGTCGAGTTCTGCTTGATTCTCTTAAATCCTTGAACATATCTGGGCACTAGATTGCTGTTATTATTAATTGTCCAGAATGTTTGTTCTTATTCCCTGAGCACTGTAGCCGGGCAGAATCCGTGCAAGTTGAGGCTATATGTATCCCAAAGGCTTGTTCTCTTTTCTCTTTCAAGACCATTGTTGTTGATTATGGATCATGTCAGTACTGAACTGCTAAAACAAAGTCAGAATTGATGACCAGAAAGCCTGTGTCAGACTTACACCGCAAACTATACGAGTATATAAAGAAAAACGATGTAGGATGATCCAGCTATCACGTTTTGGTGGACGACCAAGCCCATTTGAGCTCATAACATTGTTATTTTATTTATTTAAAATTATTTATTTAAAATTATTTATGTTAAACATTTGAATTTAATAAGCCAAGCCTAATAGCGAAATGTTTAGAGTTTACTATTTAGATGTTTCTCTGTCATGCTGAGACAGCTTTTAATGAACAATAAAAATGTTGTAGCCTTTGCAATTCTGCAATTCTCTTTTCTTTCTTCTTTAAGCTTCTTTCTTTCTCTAAACTTCTTTCTTTTCTTACTTTAAATTCATATTATTTATTATTCCGCATCAGCTTGAAATTTTTTGTTAACTAGTATGCATGCCCCTTGAACATTGAAAAAATTCTCTTGGCAGCTTGGGGGGAATTTAGATTGGAAGAACAGGAAAACATATTGAGATACAAAAATATTCTACAAATAAGAAAATGTATATAGTAATTATTGATAGAAAAACTATATGAAATAAATATTAAACTTCAGAGATCATTTTGGAACTTTGAGAATACCATGGCTCCCACTTACACCTCTAATTGGAGACCCTAGCAGCAATCCTTCTCCAAGTACTAAAATAGAATGGATCTTTTATTTTATGATCTTTGAAAACAAGTTCAAATAAAATGTAGTTTCATTTAATGATGGATTATTCATCTTATGAAAATCCTTCATATATTCTGGTTCTGGAAGAGGGTTCTTGGGCAAATCGACAAGTGCATCTAATTATCTGCTCAATCACAAACTTGATCTTTCTGGGAAATTATCCCAAGCACTTTCCATGGTTAGAAACAGAAGTGAAGTCTCAACGACAGGTTATTGTTTAATGGTCAAGTTTGTTTATTGGCTGGCGCATATGTTCTGCATACTTTATGTCCAATTTTTCGGGTCCATTACAAAGCTAGAGACCAAATAACATGGGGGTAGAGCCTGATCTGGAATATCAGCCACCAAAATTTGAATGAAAGAATTGACATGGAGGCTAGAAGCTTGCGAAGCATTTGGCTTCCCGGAAAGCTTTATTTTTGGACAAAAATCAACTTCGAATATTTAGGACCCATTTTATTAGTCAATATCAACCGAAAATGATGTCTGTCTTCTGAAGAAAGAGAACAGAAGTGCTGATTTCTGGTATATGATCAGCAGGTCTCTGGTAATGAAGAGAGTAGAAATGATCTCACTATTTTTCATAACCACACTGCTCATTCTCTGAGAGATAGAGTTTAATCGTAGTGTATCAAAAAGACTAAAAGATGATGAACAAGAGCAGCTTTAACGAAGCAGCAGACGAACACGAAATCAATGAAATATAAAACCAGACCACATAGTTAATTTGTACTTAATCAAACTCAATCTGGCATAACTAACATACGTATGATAAATCTTAATTGTCCATGATCACAGCATGCAGGTCAACTAAGTTCCAAATCAGCCCAGGTTATGGATTCCCCGTCCTTGTACCAGTGTCTCTGCTATAAGAAAGCTTGCCATCTTAGAAAAATAATATAAATTATATTATGTGATCTCACCAAACAGCTTAAGTTTTCAAGTGAGATGGTTTTTTAATATGGTATCAGAACCTTGTTAACCCAGCAGTTACGAATTCGAATCTCACCACCTCTATTCTATTTGATAAAAATCTAGTACAAGGTGATGTGAACTTGTGCAAATTTCAAGCCTAAAGGACTTTCACTTGAGAGAGTGTGTTAGAGAATAATATAAATCATATTATAGAATCTCACTTAACAGCTTAAGCTTTTAGATGAGATGGTTCCTAAACATATTAGGCTTGGAATAACTAACACAGTAAAGCTCAGATACAATGCATTATGAACAGAAGCTGCCTTTCTCACTTTCCGGCAAGAGTGAGAATGATCTGACAAGTACTTGATGTGGTAGGCATTACGAACAGAGAATGCCAGCAAGCAGACCTCAGCAATAAAGAACTCTCTGGTTCAAGAATGCGTTGATCAAATTAGCGAAAATAGAAAACATCACCTCTCCTTTATTTCTCGGAGAAGGTTTGGAAAGCAGTATTAAGGTTAAGAAAAGGTTTGCTATAGCACAAACCAGAAGGTGATAAATAGGACAATCGCTCATGCTCTATACAATGCTGTCAATTCTCTTTCGGTTGTTGCTTTGATTTTTCAATTGGAATGGAATGTTTTGATTTCGGAGTGTTTTGACGTGTCGTTTCAGAGTTATACTGTTTATGTGTGTGTATGTGTGTGTATGTGTGTGTGTGTATAATTAAATATATTAATTTAGAAAAAATTTAGTTCAAATCCAAAAATAAAATTATTTAGAATTGTGCAATTGAATCTAAAAAAAGACACAATAAAATGATTTTTCTGAACAAAATTATAAATATGTATAATATATGAAAATATCATCATCCATCTCGCAAAATTATTACATTCTCAGATTGCTTTGAAATTTTAATATAATATTAACTATAATATAAAACTTGAGGCACATTTCCCGTAGCATTTTTCATTGTTCACATAGACTCAAATTACCATTCATTGAACAGTAAAATTATCATTTTACTCTCGAGTAGAAATTTATTTTTTGAATTTTTCAGGGGACATGGATGGCATTTCTGGGTTTGTTTCACAGTAAAACTACTAAAATAGCCCTCCTAAATGACAAAATAAGGTAAACTAGACCGAGGGCAGTTTAGAAATTTTCACGGGACATGGATAGTATTATGAATTTGTTGCACAGTAAAACGACAAGATTAGCACCTCTAAACGACAAAAACCGCTGCCTGAAGTCGGGGATAGCGTAGTACTTTCACCCCCGGTTTTTTCATAAATATCGCTGGCTCTAGGGGTGTATGGGTAATTGACCAATTTTTTATCATTTCTTTTTCCAGAATACTGCAGGCGAGTCATACAGACGCGCCAACAGTGTTCTGCCCATACACGCCTTTAAGGCGGTGCATGTGGTGGCCTCTATCGGTTAAAACTGGGCATCCGCCGTGTCATATGGTTCACTGCCCTGTCCTATGAATCCATATGCGGCGCATGTGCTTCAAATGTGACCGCGTAATCGCTCGTGGATGGTTTTTCTTTCCTCCTTTTTTTCTCTCCTACCGTCGGAAAGTACGGTACAATCCCTCATATTTGTATAAATTTAATGTAAGTCCCTGATCTTTTGATTTCATCTTTATTACTGATTTTTCAATGAAAATTTCGATTATTTTCAATTATGCTCTTCAATTGAAATTGATTATATACGGTAAGTTTCATTTCAGTTCTTGAACTTTTGATTTTTGGTTTGTTGGTGTTCCTTTAATAATTTGGGTATGCAAGTTTGAATTTGTTCTAATTTTATCCCCAAATTGAAATTGGTCATATATGTTAGTTTTAATTTCGGTTTTTATTCTTTTAATTTGTTCAACAATTGCACTTTATTGTTGGTGATCATTTTAAAATTAATATTGCTTTATTTTTCTCTTTGTTTTTTTTTTCTATTATTTTTATCTGATTTTCAGATCAGATGATTTTATGATTTTATTGTTTGCACAATAATAATGATAATTTTAGTGATTATTTTTTTATTGTTTTTTTTACAAAATATTTTTCTTTTTTTTAATTCTTTGAGCAATTTAATGATTTCCACTGTTTAAGCAGTAATGTTGATAATAATTTTAACTGTTATAGTAATGATAATGACAATAATGTGGGGATGAAGTTTCAATTTATATTTTCTTCTTTTGGAGATAGAAAATTAACTACTTATTTTTGTTATTTGATTAATGCAAGTTCTTTCACAATTTATATTTTGTTTGTTGTGGTTAATTTAAATTGAATTATTAAATGAACTAATATTTATACAATGTATTGAATAATTCAGATATCTGAATCTTCTTGCTTTTTTTATGATAACAATAATTTTATACTGGTTATTTCATTGAAACCTACTAAACAGATAAATTTATATCCATTTAAAATTCATATATTTTCTAGAAAACTTACAGTTCACAAGATTTCTGCAAAGATTTATTATTTTTGTCCAAATTTATATTATACACACATAATTAATATTTTTTTGCGTTAAAAAAAATGGTTCTGGTCGCGATGAGGCGCAGGTGCCATGGCTAATATATAAATATTTCAAGAGACTCTGCCTAACATTTCATCACAACTTAATGGTTGGATTAAGAGATATGACTAATATTGTTAAATTATTCATTATTTCAAAAAAATACTATTTGGCCTAAACAAAACCAGAATGTTCCAACCAAAATTTAGGCGGAATTTCTGGAATGGACCAAAATTTTAAACGAGGTAAAAACTACGATGTTTTATCTCATTTTTTAATTGGTATGAAACGTTTTGACCAAAACAAAACGAGATTAACAACATTGTTCTAGACCTACTAGGTCTCATAGTCTTCCCACAATACAAGCATCTACCAACCCACCAATATTAGAGTGTGTTTGATATTGATTTTGCTTTTGTGGTTGAGGTTTAAAAAAAACAGTTTCATGAAAAACACTTTAGCTGCGGTTCAAAATAATTTTTAAAGTGTTTGGTTAAAACTGTGGTTGAGTTTGAGGTTAATGAAAAACAATTTCAAGTGTTTGGTTACCAAGCTTTTCATATTGCTTTCAACTTATGAAATTACTTTAAAGTGTGTGTGTGTGTGTATTATTTTTTAAATATTTAATAATAATAATAAAAAATATATAATTAATAATTCAAGTAAATTAGACACTTATTTTTATTCTCTCATCAAATTACTTGTAATTTCATCACGAACTATAAATCCATACGTGAAGGCCTCTGCGGTCCTGAAATAACATATAGTAAAATATCATTTGAAATAAAATTAGGATTGCGAGATAAAAATTATATTGTAATCTCTTTCTAATATATTTACTTATTGTAATTAATTTTTATGTTTTTTGAATATTAAAAATATATTTTTATATTTTAAAATATATAAAATATATTTTTTATATTTTAATATATAAATATTTCTTTTTATATTTTCCCGCCCCCCCCACCCCACCCCACCGCAATGCACAGAAAACAACAAATTACTACTTTCCGTGAAACTCTGGTTCAGCAGTAAAATAGGTGAGTCCCATGTCAAAAATTTTGCTTCATAACCTTAACCAAACACTCAATTTCTCAACTTTTTTACAACCTCCGGTTATACCACAAAAACAAACACCCTCTTAGCAGATTGACTAGCCATAAGGAGCAGGTGTGAGCCGACTCGTAAGCCATTTGCAATGTCTGAATCATAGCGACGATAGTTATCATTTCCTCTCTTTTCAGTTGTTGACTGTTAAAGAAGAGAAGGGCAATTTGAAATTGGCCCATCAGAAATTTTCTGCAATTGACCATTTTCTGTGGTGAATCGTGAAAGGAAAGGAACAAATTACTAAATCATGTACTCAATCAAAAAGGGATTTATCTATCTGGGCAGATCCTTCAGACTCGTGAACCTACAATACTATAACAAGCATTTGCTAACTTGAAATCAACATGCTCCAAATACAGTTTTCTGTATATTCTTACCAGGCAAATCTCATCTTTCTATACATTCAGTAGTGTTTTTTTATAGCAACTCTACCAGTAGTCACCATCATTGATGAACCTTATACAGAGTTTATCTGTAATCCGTGACATAAATATAATGCTTATCTAAAAACAAAGCTCGAAGGGATAAGATTCCACATAGGAATAATCGAAGAAGAAAAGTTGGCTTAAATTTTGACAATTGCCGACGTCATAATTGACAAGGTTTCCAGACTTCTGCTGGGTTTGGTTACTCCTCATTCGGAGCATAACCCATATAATCTAAGAAAAAAAAGAGAGGACAAAGGCTTAAAGCATTTTCGGTTATACAGTTGACTAGGTATAAAAAGCCAAATTTTAGCGTCTTTTCAAGGTGGTGACCGACGATTACAAAAGAGATAGAGAGACAGAAGAAGGCAGCCTGAACCATCGCTGTTGAAATTTTGATAGGGTGTATGGAGCTGAATTTTGAATAGCAGAAGGCAGCCTAGACACGTAAATCCTTATTTTTTACAATTAAATTAAAGATTGAAGGTGTCCAAGTTAGGGATGTTCTTCACGTAAGTTAAACTGTCAGTTTTATAAGATTCCTCACAACTCTTTATTTAATTTTGACGTATTCTAAGAATATGTTGTTTTTTCATACATGTCACAGCATATTTTTTTTATTTTACGGTTAAGTTTAAAATTGGAGAAAGGGATTTTGTATGTAACTGATAATAATTAAAGGTATTAATTTAGATTTAATAAGTTTAATGGGAGAAATTATGAATAATTAGTTACTTAACATGACATCAGAACCTTGTTGACCTCACGAGTTCGAATCACACCACTCTCATTCTATTTAATAAAAATTAAGTATAAAGTAATGTGGACCTGTACAAGTTTCAAAAACAAAAGACTTTCACTTGAAGAGGTATATTAGATAATAATATAAATTATATTCTAAAACTTTATCTAATAGTTTAAGTTTTTAGATGAGATGGTTACTTAGATGTCAAATATACTTTTTTAACAGTAGTTTTTCCACGTAGTTCCTATCGTAACTTTTCAATGCCTACATAATCTTTAGCAGACGCTGATTCGATATTCGTTCAGCATTTTTTTTCTAATTTTTCTGGAAGTGATTTGCTAGTCAAACACGAACAATTTATAATTTGAAACAAACAAAAAAGAAAAGTCAAGAAATTAGTTGGAAAGGTATAAATACCCTCTGAAAAGCTGTCTCATTTTGACCAATCTTAAGAGAAAAATTAATTTGACACCGTGCATATTTTCTAAATATAAAAAAGATAAAATAAGTATTTAAATTGATAATAACAAAATAATGAGTATGATAGTTCTATGAAGCCACATGAACCCATGAAGGTTTAAAAGCTATAAAACAGGCCACGTGTGGAACCCAACTCATGCTCATGCCACTAAGTGCAGACCCATAACGTTTGTCTACAAATCAAAACGACATGCATTGTGATATAATCATATTTTCTGCACACTCCTGTAAAAAAAATATTATGATGTAATAAAAAACAAATTAAGAATGGAATTAGTGGAGGAAAATCTGGAAAGTTTAGAAAATTACCGCAGAATGAACCAAGATTTCAAGTACGATAAAATTTATTTTGATTTGTTTTTTTTTATATATAAAAATGGAACAAATATATGGAATTAACAATATTGATCTCAAAATGAGAGGATAATATATAAGGTCATGGAGGGAGAGGGTGACGGTTAATCACAAAGATCTAAATTACTATCATAATTTATAGAAGATGATTTTTACCGTATGTCGGCAATGTGCAAGCCTGTTGTTTTTATTTCTCCTTTCTCCCCATAACCTAAGAAGTCGGTTGATTAATTAAGAAAACTCTATGTTAATCTACTTTATTATTATTATTATTATTATTATTATTATTATTATTGACAGCCAGTCATGCACGGATCATTGACCATTGATGTAATGGCGGTGGCATTAATTGACACATGGAGCTGGAGTAAGAACCTAAACTTGTCATATATTTTGGACCGATAGCCATTACGGTAACCCTAAATTCAACAAGATGAACGCCAATTTCAATTCAGAATCATTAAAATCTCCCACTAGCCATCACGTGTAATATTTTGTACTTGTCCTAATAAATATCGTAAAATGAAACGGATATTTTATTTTATTTTATTTCTACACAAATTAATATTTTATTCAATCCCTAAGAGTTTTAGACAAATTAACATGTTTCTTGCAAAGGTTTCCAAGCTAATCCCCCCCTGCTCTAGTGATGTCAAGAGTGGATAATCTCTCTCTTGATTCTTCAACGTCTAGCTAGTGATGTGGCTCGAGGCTCGAAGTTATCCACAAGTTCAAAACAAAAGTCGTAATTAATAACATAGTATTTTGTTGACCAACGTACGGTGCATAGAATAGTGCATGTCACAATTAAAAAAAAAAGAACATTATCCGTGGAGTTGTCATCGAGGATTTTCCACATGTTTTTTCGTTTTATTAAATTTGCAGCGTGCACCTAATTACTGGTTTAAATTAAATATGTGTAGTGGTTTGTATATTGCATGCTACTTGCTAAAAAAATATTGTATTCCAGTAGTTTACAGGCTATGCACTCCAAATCCGTTGACCAAATCAGAACATGCTCGTCTGAGCATGTGGTGGATCTGCTCCACCATTAGGGAAGTGGGGGGTGTTCATAAAAGGAAATAATTTTAATTTAATCGTCTCTGCATTGTTTTTTTTTTAATTTTAAATGGAAGTGCTGTAAACTAAAGTAATTAAAGAGGACTAGGATCTGACAGCTGATAGTATAGAGGGGATTGATTTTATTTCACCCCCATTCTATAGAATTCAAGACTTCAATTGAGACTTGGACCATGAAAATCAAACTTTCATATATATATAAAAAAATTGATGACTTATTTTTATAATTTGAGTGAGAGAACTATACAATATTTTGGAATATAAAAAATAATTTAAAATTACCGAATGATTGTTATTATTTTTTTTTTAAAAGAGGGTAATATTGTTTAGTGGAATACTTTAACCAAAGATGATATTGTAAGAATTACTAATTTAAAAATATCAAACGATTTTTTTTTTTTTTTTACTTTTATCAGTCAGGCAACTCATTCGCTAACCTCCCTATTCCTGATAACGTGTAGGTTTGATAATGTATTTTTAAAATGGTTTAGAAAAAAAGATTGAAAATATTTTGTTTTTTGTTTTAAATTATTTTTTTAATATTTTCAAATTATTTTAATTTACCGATGTCAAAAATAATATTTAAAAACAATATTATTTTAATATATTTCTAAACAAAAAAATATTTTAAATAACAATCTCTATCATACTGTCACAAAATTCAAACAATAATCTTCATTTTCTCACAAATTTAAGGGTGGAAATTGTAAGAAAAATTAAGTGAGAGATGATAGGGGGAGAGAGAGAGAGTTGTTGATATGCATGCATCTTCCATCACTAGCAGCCTTCACGATGTCATTTTTCTCTCTTACATTTTCCAATGCATTTTCCTGGCTTAAAATATCCAATATTTTAATTGTGTAATTAATTGATTTGGTAGACCTACCCGTTTAACATCTTATACACATGCGCTCTACCTTCGAAAATCATTTTCTTCTTTGAAAATCTTGAGCACCGCTAGCGAGGTTGAAACTTACAGGTTGGTAACATGTGAATATATGAAAATAAGATAATTTCCTCGGAATCTGGTCTTAACACGACACCTTTGGCCGCCTGAATACCTCACTTCCCGACGAGGCTAGTGGCCATGTTTTCATAAATATTACGTTGTCAACTTGGAACTTTTCTTTTCCTATTTTTGATGAGAAAAGTCTTCGGTTTTTTTTGTCGAATCAAGAAAAGAAAAGTATGCCCATTTCATTATAAAACATGGCAGGTGGTGTTTCGATTTGTATCATTAACATACTCCAAAATCAAACCATGGCTTCTTTCTCTCCTTCCACCTCCACCTCCACCCCCACCCCAGCCACCATCTCCACCTCCACTTTCTTCCCTTCATTCCCTAAAACATCCCAACTTTCCTTGTTGAAGAAGAGAAACCATTCTCATACCCCTAGAGTTTCATGCAGAGCCACAAATGATGGTTCGCAAAACCCTAATACCACCAGAAGAGATATACTTATTGGTCTAGGAGGCCTGTATGGTGCAACAAGTCTCACCGATCCATTTGCCCTCGCCGCGCCAGTCTCTGCCCCTGATCTCACCAAATGTGGCAGCGCAGACTTGCCCGCCGGTGCGAATGAAACAAACTGTTGCCCGCCGGTACCATCCACCAAGATCCTAGACTTCAAGCGACCTTCTTCAAATGCTCCATTACGTGTTAGACCAGCAGCTCATTTAGCTGATAAAGACTACATAGCTAAATATAAAAAAGCCATTGAGCTCATGAAAGCTCTCCCTGCTGATGATCCACGTAGCTTCATGCAGCAAGCCGATGTTCATTGTGCTTACTGTAATGGTGCCTATGACCAAGTTGGATTTCCTAATTTAGACATTCAAGTTCACAACTCTTGGCTCTTCTTTCCTTTCCACAGATACTATCTTTACTTCTACGAGAAAATCTTAGGCAAATTGATTGATGATCCAACTTTTGCTTTGCCTTTCTGGAACTGGGATTCTCCAGGTGGCATGCAATTGCCAGCCATGTTCGCCGATCCTAAATCGCCACTGTATAATACTCTCCGCAACAAGAATCATCAGCCACCAACATTGCTTGATCTTGATTGGGGTGGCACAGACACCCCCACTACGGACCAAGAGCAGATATCTAGCAACCTCACCATTATGTACAGGCAAATGGTGTCTAATGGCAAGACACCTAGGCTGTTTTTCGGTGGTTCATACCGAGCTGGTGATGAACCAGGCCCTGAACCTGGTCCAATCGAGAATATCCCACACGGTCCAATTCATATCTGGACAGGTGACAACACTCAGCCAAACTTCGAAGACATGGGCAATTTCTACTCAGCTGCTAGAGATCCAATCTTTTTCTCTCATCACTCGAACGTTGACCGAATGTGGTCTGTGTGGAAGACATTAGGAGGGCGGCGAACTGACCTGACTGACCCGGATTGGCTTAATGCCTCATTCTTTTTCTACGATGAAAATGCCAATCCTGTTCGTGTCACGGTTAAAGATTGCCTGGATTCAAGAAACCTAGGATATGTTTATCAAGATGTTGAAATTCCTTGGCTAAAATCCAGGCCAACACCGAGAAGGTCAGCCAAGAAAGTGGCTAGCCAATTTTTTAGCCATGACAAGGAAGCGGTTGCAGCAGAAAAGAAAAAGAACGCGTTGACACCACTCACTGCTTTCCCTCTGGTGTTAAACAGAGTGATTAGTGTTAAGGTTGCAAGGCCAAAGAAATCGAGAAGCAAAAAGCAGAAAGAAGAGGAGGAGGAGCTTTTGGTGATTAAAGGGGTCGAGTTTGACAAGACTAAAGCTTTGAAATTCGATGTGTACATTAATGACGAGGATGACTCACTCAGTGCACCCGACAAGACAGAGTTTGCTGGTAGTTTTGTGAATGTGCCCCACAAGCACAAACATGGGAAGAAAATGAGTACATGTTTCAAGCTGGCTCTTACAGATCTCTTGGAGGATTTGGAAGCTGAAGATGATGATTCTGTGATTGTAACTTTGGTGCCCAGGTATGGCGAAGGTCTTGCAAAAATTGGTGGTATCAAGATTGAGTTTGACCGAGATTAATTGATAGTCAACAAGAACATGCTTGGAGCTAGTGCGTGGAGCAAGTGGGTTAGCATTATGTGGCTCTTATTTTATTTTATTTTTAAAAAAAATAATCATTTTGCTATCATATGTGACCATTTGGCAATAAGGACATTTTTTGTTCCGTGTGTTATTTGCAGCAAATAAAGCAAAATCGATTTCACTGATGCTGATATGCTTTCTTTTCCTGTCCCTACAGCAACAACTGTTGTGTTTCCTTATGTTTTATATATAAAGAAATACTACACAAAATGTTATATATTAATCAAGAGAAGAGATTATAATTATATCAATTAAATGTAAATAATTGAATTTAAATTGAATAGTTCTAATTCAATATATGATAAGAATAAAATTAAACAAATATAGTTATTATTTTATTTATATCATGTAATTCAAATTATTGAATTACAAAAAAAGGTAAAATTTGGAAATGTGCCGGGAGGATGTTGCAAGAAATCAGTGCTCATAAAATAATCGAGCTTAGAGTTACGCAAATGATGACCTTTGAACTTCTATATTATTTTAATTACACCTCTAGCCCTGGAATTGGAAAGATCCATTAATCACACATCACTCAAACAAAAAATTTTAATTTTTTTTATAATAAAAATATTATCTCGGTTAAGAAATTATATAAAAATAATTTGTTTGGCTGGACTTGACAGCAGCTCGGCTAGGATTGAATATCGGTGGTTCAGATTTGACTAAAAAAATCTAATTAAAATTGCTTTTTTTTACTATTAAAACTTTGAATTGAGTCAAATTGAATCGATAAGTTTGACTTTACTCAATTTTATAAATTGACTTTTAGTTTATAGTGAGGTTTGGTTTTGTTTAATTTAGTTTTTTTTGATTGGTTTGTTGAATTTTTTTTACCTAAACTTTGAAACCGTGTGTTTGATATTATAGCGAATAGTATTTTTTTTAAATAGTTTTAATTTTAAAATTGTTTTTCTCAATTTTTTAATTTTTTATTTTTTTTATCAACACAAAAAAAACAAATATTAAGAAAATAGTAATTTAACATTTTTTTCCAAACCAAACATATTTTTAAAACACATTCAAAAACAATTTAAAACTCGGCTGGCATTTGTTAATGAAAACCAGGCCAATTCAAACCCATTTATAATCGGTATCATGTGAATGGATTGTCCAAAGACTTTAGCCTTCATCGATGAGGGCAGCGTTCATTAATTCGATAATATATATAAATAGTTAAACCCTATCTAAATTATTTTCGTCCGGAGACAGATCGCCATGTTATCTCCACACTTTTCAAAACCCTTGAAATAATGACAGGAAAATGAAACTTTGACTGAACGTTAGCGCTATACCTTCTTCCCTTCAAGAAATTTTGAGTATAAACTTGTTTTTCATATAAAATAAATAAAAATAAAGACATAATTGAAGGCATAATTTTGTAACAATTAACCAATACCTCTACTGTCTAGATCGCTCGCTTGGTATGCAATCTCTTGGCCAAATGATATATATTAATTAAAAGATTAGCCATCTATATAAAAAAAAATTATTTTTATTTTTTATTTTACGATTGGATTTTTTGATATTTTTAAATATTTTTATATGCTGGTATCAAGAATTATTTTCAAAAAATAAAAAATATTATTTTAATATATTTTTAAATAAAAATATTTTAAAAAATAACCAAAACTACACTCTCAACCAGGCTTGTTAATTCTGTTCCGTTCCGTCCAGAATGGCCTGAATGTTCCGTACCATTAAAAAAATCGAGATGAAACGGCTTCATTTTCATCTCGGTTTTAATTCCGGTCCGTTCCGGAAATTCCGGCTAAATTCCGGACGGAACGTCTCGGTCCCGTTCTGGCTCAAAATCATAATATTTCTTTTATTTTAGAACATTTTACTTTCATAATATTTTGGAATTTTAGAGATGTTTCTAATTTTGAGATTATGTTTGTTTGACTTTGTGTTTGTATTGTATAATTTAAAGCTAATTTATCTTGAATTTAAATTATACTTGTTAAATTAATATATATATATATATATATATATATATATATGAATAGTACAACCCCAAAACAGCACGCCGAAATACTCCAAAACCAAAACGTTTCGTTCCAATAGAAAAACTGGAATGGCAACTGGAACGGTATTGATAAACGTGCTCTCAACTATGCACTAAGTGACAAGAGAGAGAGAGAGGCCGCATGCTTATCCAGGTAATAGAAGTGTAGTTTTTGTGGCTGTTTAACTTTCAAGCAGGAATCCATAATTAAATAAATTATTAATTAGTACATACAATTCATAAAAGACAATGTGCTTTCTAGTTGACCAACCCAAGTCTTTCTTATTCTAAATTACACATGCAAATGCAACTCTAAAGTTAATGAAATCTTGAATGTTTTCCTTATCAAATTATTGATGCTAATTCCACTCCAAAAATGAACTGAAAAAAATAAATATTTTTTATTTTCAATATCATATTTATTCTAAACAATAGGCCACCTCATTTTCTAACCCTAAGTCAAGATTCTCTCTTCAAATAATCTCAATGTGACCAATCTTGAACTGTAATATGTTGGTCTAATTTGAAGGCCTTATTAACCTCGTATGGCTAAACAAATTTATTCCTATAAGAAAGAAGGATTATAAAAATTTCGCAGCAAAAAAAATTAGATTAATCCAATTGTATAATAAAAATTTATGCATGTTCCTGTTAGTATGAGGTTGTGCAACTGACCAAAATATTTTTTAAATTAGGTTGCAATGTTTTGAAGTGTTTTGGGGATAATATTTAGATGGAGGATAATAAGGGTATGCATTTTGGCTAGCTTTGATGAGACAAGAGATAGCCGCTTTAGCCCTCCATTTTATTTTAGATAAAGCTTGTGTGATTATTTAGGAGTGTAGTTGAAGTTGTTTTTAAAAATATTTTTTTATTTTAAATATATCAAAATATTTTTTTTGAAATTTTTAATTTTTATTAACATTAATAGATAAATATACTCGTACGATTACAGCGAGAAGAAAGACTTGTGGACAACTTGGAGGCTGAAGATGATGATGATGATAGCGTGGTGGTGACTTTGGTCCCTAGGTGCATGTGGTATGAACCCTGTTGGTATCGGTGGCGTCAAAATTGAATACGTAAAAGATAGATCATCATCAAGATTGAGAAAGTGTGTTTTTTTAATTTTGTTTCTTGTTTTTTGTCTTCTTGAGGAAGAGGTGAGGTTCTTGTACTTTAATTTCATTTTTGCTCGTGGTAATCTTATGTTTAGCTAAGAAATGTTGTCTTCAAGATCTCAACATATTTTGAAGGAAATGGTTTTTTTTAATCTTCTTTCCATCTTTTTTTGGTGCAAATTCATTTCAATCCTGCGCCAAGAAGCTTTATGACTTTGAATCTGTCATCTTTTATGTAAAACATTTGTGATGCCTCGTATCAAACATGGGCTGATGCTGATCGAACTTCCACAATTTCAAGTATAAGAGTTCATAGTTGAGGGTGGTTTAGAAAGTACTTTTCTTTTAAAAACATATTAAAATAATATTTTTTTTATTTTTAAACAATCATTTTTTTTAAAATACTTTTAAACACAGTAATTAAATCGAAAGCAGCAAATCTCAGATATGGGGTCGTGTTTCGTTGCCGTCAGAGTAAGAGAGTTAGAGCTGAGCTTGTGACTCAGGACTCTTTCTGTGGTTTTGGTTCGAGTATTGATTTTAGGATTCATAAAAAAAAAAAAGAAAAAAAAAAAAGAAAGTGGCAGTCCAAACCTCATGAATAAAGAAGAAAGCGACATTGATATTTTCCATCCAAAGCTTCGGCAGCACCTCCACCACATCAAATCAAAAGACAAGGAGATTGAAACCGCTGAAAACAGGATTTCCCAACAAGAGCTTGAGCTTACCATTCAACCCCATCAAATCTGCATAGCTAGGCGACCCTTTTCAGGTCTTCAATTTTAGGCCCAGCCCTATCAAGGTATTTCTAGAGCCAGTGAGACTATTTTTGGGTAAAAATTTGGCTGCCGATTATGCTGTATATATCTCGGCCATGTATTTGATTGTTAAGCGAGAATGATTCTGACCTGAAATTTGTAAGTTTTATTGGGATAATTAGAGACCAATTTCAAAATTAGTTAAAGTTAATTAGTTTTATTGAAAGTAGTTTAAGTCAATTTTTTTTGCTCGACTGTAATGCATGATTATATTTTGTTTCTTTTCGTAGAACTAACAATGATTTTTATTATTATTTTATAGGCTTAAAGTTGGATAAATTCCTGAGAATTTGCACTAAAAAAATGATTTTGCCACTGCCACAAAAATCCTTCTTCAAAACAGTTTTGACCAAGCAGATAAAAAAATGATTTTGCCACTGCCGCAAAAATCCTTCTTCAAAACAGTTTTGACCAAGCAGATTGCAAATAAATTTTGTCCATCAAAAAGATTTTTTCTCACTTTGAGCTCTTCATAAAAGTTATAGTCATGCACGTGTAAATGATTTTAGAGTTTGAATTGCTTGATTGGGATATCAGAATCGCAAAATATCCTTGTTTTAATGTTCAATATAAAAACAAAAAAACCTGTTATGATAGTTATTGTTCATCATCACTTTGAAACAGCCCCCGCCTGCAACTTCTTTCTTTTTGTCTGCGACTTCCCGTTTGGTTTCCATGATTTTCTCACTTGATCTTCAAGCTGCAAATCATGTTTTTTCTGCCTCAAAATCATAGTATATCAACTAGAATATTTCTTTCCTTATTTTGTTTATCTAATTGTAGAAAAAACATAATTTTGCATCCTAAATTAAATACATTAAATCTTCCCTAAATAAGGGCTATGTTTAGGCTAAATATAACCCTCCCTTGCTGACCTAAAGAGAAAAAAAAAAAACAGGAGGAATAAAGAGACCCAACAATTGCTAGTAACACCCCCCGATCAGACTTCCTCTTGTCGGTCATCACCAGCTTTGTAAGTGTCTGCCATTGTCCCTAGAAGCAGTGATCATAGGTTGCGTAAGAGTTCCAACAACATTGCTTCTACCCGTCAGTTGTCAAGTTAGTATTCCATGCATTCCTCTTCACTTAGCAACTTAATCATACCTTATACATGCCCTTGTTTTACTGTTCAAGTGAATTATAATTCACTTGAATAGTAACTAAAGAGGCATGCGTGAGGCAGCTCACGCATGCCTCTTGTTTACCCAGTCAGGTCACTGGTTTAGACAAGAGGCCCGACTCTTTCTCTTTTTTTTTTCTTCTAAAAAATATATAAAATAAGAGGAAGGAATTTATGATTTTTTGGCACATTCATTCTAAGGTTTGTATTTACTTTAAATTTTAAAAATATAAATCTCATTTTAAAAATACCCGGTTTTCAACACGATGCGAAAAATATACATATATACCAAAAATAAATGTTTTCATGCATACGGCCAATAGGCTAACATTTATTGAACATTCTTTCTTAAAAACAAACAAACAAATATTCAGAGTTTAAAACAAAGTGTGTTTTAGCATGGATTTCGTAAACACAAAAATTGTTTTCTTGCATTTTTGAATCTTACAATATGTTTGTAAATTCCAAAGGGTATTGCCCAATAATCCAAAAAAATACAAAAATCTTCTTTTTTGGAGATTCATATATTATTCACTGTTATTATTTGGATAAAGAAACCCTAAGTAGTAAATGTCCAAAATATTTTTCTATAAATAATAAGTCATTATTATTTAATCAACACATCTTTGAAAGAAGCCATGATTATAATTGAGGACATTCCAATTTTTAATTACACGGTACAAGAGTCATAAAAGTATAAAGCACTAAGGCAAAAATAACCTTTTAAAACGCCCTTAATTTCCTTAGATTTTCAAATTTTTGTTCTCTTTTCTTGCAATTGGCGAATCCCAAACACTTGAAATACTAAAGGGAAACATAAGCTTTTAAGCACATTGAATCTTTTTAGATTTCTATTCTAGTTGTCTCTTAATTCATAAGTTGTAAATTTATCGTACCTAATTTTTGCTCATTTTCCTTGCGAACCTATCCTAGGAAAATTGATTAGATAACACTAACACCACAACAATCATAAGGCAAACAAAAATAGCAAGCAACTTACGTTAGGTAGGGCGTACTAGGGATGTTAAAACCTTTCCTTTACTCAATCAGTCTTTTGCCTTAAAATCTCTAAAAGATCAGTTAGGTTTCCTAGTAACCATAATACTAGGTGGTGACTCTTTTTTTCACAAAACAAAAAACCCTGATATGAATTCCCTGCTCTCGGGAAGGGTCGCCGCGACGTCGCGCTCTCGCGGAGGGTGTGACAGGGGTAGCTATAAATGTTCTTTTTATTTCAAATTAAGGATGTTTAGGTAAAAGAAAGCAATTTAAATGTGATCAAAAACCAGCAAAAGAATCAAATTACAATAAAATATAAAAAAAATAGCACTGAATATTATATTTTTTAAAACTAATGGATCATTTCATTAAAAAAACAGATATCAAATAATAACTTATTTAATAATCAATATAATATAAACACCACTTAATTTCAATTTTATAATAATAATTTATTTATTTTTTCTTATAGGGAACGGAGAGAATTTTGATTTTGATGTCGGGAAGTGTTATTAAAATCATATAAAAAAGGTTTAATTTTTTCCTCGAAGTTCTTCTCCTCTATCGTGTACTAAATTTGGAACCCTCTCCTTTGCATTTAACTTGCGTGGTTGGATTTTCCATGAACGGATACACGTTTGCAAACATGAAAACAATGATCAAACTTGACGATGCATTGGCATATTGTTTTGCAAAACAGGGTTCGATTTCAGTGCTTCCAAGGAGCGATAAATGCCACTCTTGATGATGTCCGATCGGAGTATAAGATCCATGTTTTAATAGATTTGAAAGGGTGGATCGTCCATGACGAAGTAGAGGCGATGAAAACATATGTTAAGGAGATTAGTCGTTCACAGGCGAACCTGCAATTGCGCCATAGACATGACTTGATGATTTTTATAATATCATTTTCCTATAGAAAAAAATAAAGTTAAGAGTGATATATATAACTGATTTGTGGTGATTTGTTGATTATAGGTGAATGACTGGGACGGGGCTTCCTTCCAGGAAGCAGTTGAAAGGGTGGTTGAAGACCTGGCTCGTTGACCATTGGACCAATCCTTGAAATTACCCCGATGATGCTTAATCACCTCTTTCCCGAGACTATAACAGCTACTTTGCACCAGCCAATATTTGAGATGACGACTTCATCGTATTATGTTTGAAAAAATGAAAGGTACTTTCTCTTGTAGGGTGCCAATTCTTAAGGGATTTGCCATGAACGGATACACGTTTGCAATTATGAGTTGTAAAATCTGAAATTGATTTGAGACATTTTCTTTTAAAAAATAAAACTAAAAATGAAAGGCACTTTCTCTTGTAGGTTCAGACTTTTTTTATATATTTAGCTCTATATTTATTTATTTTTGTTTGGATCGGCAATCAAGCCGATGCAGGTAACCTCTTGTTGGAGTGACCCAGGTGCCATTAATGTTGTTTATTGGAACAAAACACGTTTTGATTCAACTCCTATCTTCAAATCAAGGTGGCTAGAAGTTTGTTCTGCCAGAACTTGACCAATGGTGGTAGGGGATTCATTAGTTGGATGAAACGCAAGAAAAAAGTGTTCAAACATGGTTACACTTTTCGTTTCGATATCCATCCTACTCACACAAATAAATCTTTATGTGGTTCATTGGAGAGACTACTACCAATAATATTTCATACGTGGTGTTGGTTATTAAAGATAAGAATTGAGAGTGATTATTATTATATCAATATCTCTATTACACGTAATTATAGGAAGATCATATATATATGATTGTTCTTGAACTACAATTAAGGTAGTAGGTCTGCAATTATACATTCAAATCTCGTAATTATAGGAAGAACATATTACATCTGCAAAATATGCCAAGCATATCTGTCAGCATCTCCAAATAATCTTCAAGCATATCTACTGCATAAATATGGCATGTAATCTCTTAAGCAATCTGCTGCATGTCCCACGTGATCTGCAACAATCTGCTGTATCTTCTGTAGTTACCATGAAGTGATAAACTGATACTTCAGCCAATAGTTGGGGTTCTCATGGCTTACAGCGGATGGTGGTCTCTGCAATCATGAAAATCACAACGTGTGGATCATGTTTGAAGCAACCCTTCTGTCCTCAAACTACTCTTTTCCTTCGTTCTCCCTGTCATGGCCAACAAGAATGAAAGCCCTATGATTAGCATCACCCTGACAATCCTATTCGAGAATTAAACGAAAGCGTAGATTACTTTCTTGGTACAAAAAAACAACTTATATTCTAATTTTAAGGATTTATCCAAAAAGAACTTATCGACTGATGAAAGGAGATGCTCTTAGACATTGTATCCATCAAAGCACTAGGTTCAAATACGTAGGAGCACTAAGGCAGTTGATGGACAAGATGACTTACTGTCAAGAACACACAAGAAGATTTTTGAAAGGATGAATTTACTGCACAAGTAGGAAGTATTCATGTTACACCGAAGAAGAAGTCAGATAATTAGCAGGGAAGCAAAATTCATACAATCTACTGATCATTTCTTTTAAGTGTACAATAAATTGGAATTACATCGTATACACAAATCGAGAATCACATAACAAGATATTCAATGATAAAATTATAGAAGGAAAAAATAATTAAGACTTTAGAGGGAAACCAAATATTTAAAAAACAAGGCGAGTTAGATATGAGAAAGTATATGGGTAAGAAGCATACTTTCAAAAGTATCATTGGATTGTCATATTGTTGATCGTAATGTGAGGGATGCCAGATATCTTGGGTCAGTCCTCTCCTTTCTCTTTCTTGCACCTCTTCTCCAATTCTGGACAATCGTTGATTATCAACTGACTGAGGTTACTGAGACTTTGTAACCCATCTGGCAATGACTCCAAATTAGGGCAATCCTCAATCTCCAAGCGTGAAAGGGACGTGAGATAACCAGTCTGATTTGGCAAAGAAGCTAGTCCGTTGCAATGACATATCCTTAGAGATATGAGAGAAGTGAGATGTTGGATACTCTCTGGCAATGAATTCAGCTCTGGACATCTATTGAGGTCCAAATCTTCAAGTGCCGTCAGATGCCGCACTCCCTCCGTTAAAGATGCAAGATTATCACAACCGCAAATAGATAAGCGACGAAGAGAAGATAAGCCATAGAGCCCATTCACTGGCAGAGATTTTAATCTTCCACAATGAGATAAATGTAAACCCTCCAAAGAAGTGAGGTTCCGAAGACCTTCCTCTGGCAAGCTTTCAAGTGCACCACAATCATATATCCGCAAGTGTTTAAGAGCAGAAAGGTTATCAAATACCTTATTTGACAACGACTGCAGATCTCTCAGACAAACAATTGCTAAGCGTTCAAGGCGCGTATGATTTTGCAAAAACCCTTCAGGAAACACCCTCACAGTGGCAACACGTTCAATACAAAGGGAGGTGATGGAAGTGAAATTACTAACCGACATCGCAAAGAAACATTCACTTCATGGATGCCTACTTTCTTGACGGAGGGTATAATTGGTATTTCGTTCAGCACAGGGCACCGAGCTATAGATAGTTCTTGAAGGCGAGGAAAACGACACTCATCCCATTGCTCTAATCTCTCCATTCCATGAATAGACAACTTCTCCAAGGATGGGAATGAATTTTGGCCATCTCCATACACGTTGTTGTCAATACACTTCACACCGCTCATTCCTTGTAATACAAGACTCTTAAGGAACTGCAGCTTCCCAAACGGTGGAAGTTGTTCACAATTGGAACATTCTATTATCTCCATCTCCACTAGATTTGGTAGCATCAAGTTCAAGTTCATCATCCAATTACTTGGAAATTTTGAACCATAATATCCACTTAACTTCAACTTCTTTAGATTTGAATGAGGTTGAAGCGCCCCAAGTACCTCCTCCACCTCATTATTTGGTAGTGAACGTATGGAAGGAGTCCAATCCCATTCATTCCTATACCAAGATAAAGTAAGTGATAGAAGAGTTGTCTTCGACTTCAAATCGGCACTTCTGGCATCTGTTAAATTCTTAACATTCACAAGTGTTGACATATAATGTCATACTTATATGCTTTATATATTTTGATGATAACAATAAAAAGAAAATGGACTAATAATATGCTTGGATGAGATTAAGTTATAAACAGGTATTATACAAAGAATACATCAACAAGCAAAATGGAGTACACGAAGAAATCACTCCAGGAAGTCCAAGATGCAAGCAAGTGAAGACTTAGAATAAGTTTTCATTTTTAGTGCTTTATGTAAATCTCAATTTCCAACTTGATAGCACAAATTAAAATGAACTCACACACTTCACATTGCATGCATTAAAAGGGTTTGATGATTATAGGTTTAAGTCATAATCAATCGGTTCAAGAATTTCAGAAAAGATAATTTGTCAAAATAGAGTTTCTGCATGAACCGGTCGACCGCTTGAGTTATCCGTTGTGAACCGGTCGACCGCTTGAGGTGTCTGCATGAACCGGTCGACCGCTTGGGTTACCAAGTGAACCGGTCGACCGCTTGGAAGACAAATTGCCTTTCGAGCTGAACCGGTCGACCGCTTGAGTTATCCGTTGTGAACCGGTCGACCGCTTGAGATGACAGTTGCACTAAAACGGCTAGTTTCTCTTTGAAACATATAAATAGGCCTCTCAATTGCAAAATAAAGGTTACACACTTTCATATCTGATATTGAGGCAATTAGTAGTGCATAAACACCTTCAAATCATCAATCCTCATTAATACTCATATTTGTGTTTAAACCTTCATATCTTAACACAAAGAGTATTTCTCATTCTCACTACACTTAAACACCTTCAAATATTCTAAGTGCTATTAAGTGAGATAAAGAGATCATAGATCTTCATTTGTAATATCTACACTATTAAGAGTGTATTGTTGTTTTACAAAAACAACCATTGTGAAACTCTTGAGAGTTGAGTATAAAACTCTTGGTATTGGTGAGGGAACATCACCAAGGAAAAATCTTGAAGAGGGTACATCTTCAAGTGGGAAAAAGGAAATCTTGAAGAGGGCATATCTTCAAGTGGTGTAAAAGTCTTGGTGTGGATTCATCAAGCGGGATTTGTAATCTTGTTACTTGGATTAGTAAGAGAGTACAATACTCAAGTACGGGTTGGTACTTGAGTCGTGGATGTAGGCTTGCCGAACCACGTTAAAAACCGAGTTTGCAATCTCTCTCTCTTATCTCTTTACTTTAAAGTAATTAATTTTAAGATTGCATTATTTATTGTATTTACACCTAATCCCCCCCCCTTAGGTGAATAGTTGCCTTAATCCGTGAACAACAACAAGATCCATTATTCTCAATTCACCAGAGAGATTATTCAGCCTTTCCAGCTCCCCTATGTGACGACCCTCCTCCTTACCCACAATGAAGTGGCTAAGTTTTCACAGGCACATCAATTGCCCCATTCCATGAGGCATGAATTGAAGTGAGTTGCAACCCGTGATATCAAGATAGACAAGACTTTTCATCTGTTTCATACCTTTTGGTAATTGGATGAGGTAGATGCAACCTCTCAGATCTAGTGTCTGGAGCTTTTGGAGATAGGTGATTGATTCGGGCAATTTTTTGATGGAGAAAGTACTAGAGACACGTAGAAACCTTAGATGTTTCAAATCACAAATTGATTTTAGCAATGTATTAGTTGTGCTTAGACCAGACATATGCAAGGCTCTTAGATGCTTTTGTTGAGTGAAACGAGAGAAGAAAAGCATCATCACTCACATGGCTTCGAAAACCAATAGTTCTAGAAAGCAAAATTGATCGCAGAGACCGAGATTTGATATCCTTGTCTTACTGGGAGCATAGGATAATGTCCCGTAAGCACCCACATGACGAACAGTTTTAGAAATTTGGAACTTTGTATTGCCCTCAGTAAAAAAACATTCTTTACTCATAATGGGATCGTGCAAGAACATGCATAAGATCGTGCATTTTACATCTTATGTTGCCCAACCCATCATCCTCGGACCTCGTGCGTAAATGACCTTCCTACCGAGTTCGTTGAATATCTCAATACCCATGACGTGCAAATCCATTTCTCCTCTACAACAAATAAAGCCATTTGCCATCCACAAAGCAACCAGCTCCTCCCTATGCATCACGTGATCTTTTGGAAATATAGAGCAAAATGCAAAGCATTGCTTTAAATGTGGTGATAGATTAGTGTAACTCAACCTCAAAGCAGGTAAAATCTCGTTTGCTTCTTCTCTTAGATCCCAAATCTCACTTTCTTTGACAGACTATCCACCGATCTTCGCTATCTTTTAGCCGCATTAGGTTCCCGAGTGCCTTCAAAGCTAAAGGAACACCACCACACTTCTTCACTATAGATGCTCCAATGGCTTTCAGTTGTACCCACTCCTCTTTCCTTCTCATCCCAATTGCAAGCTGTTGAAACAATTCCCAAGAATCTTCTTCGGATAATCTCCCTATGTTCTTGACAAAACTTGTTGCCATTCTACGAGCAACCATCTCATTACGGGTAGTTACTATCACAGCACTACCTTTAGCTCCACTCCTTAAGACGACCTTCAATTTACTCCACCAACTCCACTGATCACCACAATCATCCCACACATCATCCAATACAAGCAAAAATGTTTTTCCAGTTAGCTTCTGTTGGAGGCGTTGCTGCAAGGGATCCAATTCTTGAAGATCTTGAGAGTCACCACCGATGGACTCTATGATGGCTCTTGTTAATCTTTTTATGTCGAAATCAGTAGATACACACACCCGGATCCTCAAATCGAATTGTTGTTTAACCTTTTCTTCTTTGTAGACTAGTTGAGCAAGTGTTGTTTTTGCCGAGGCCCCCCATTCCCCCACATAGCATAAATAGAGAGATCGTCTGCATTAGTGAGCAGGGATGTTGACTAGTTCCTCTTTCTCCTTGCCTCTTCCGAGAATTTCTGATTCATTCACAAGTGAGCTGGTAAGCCGCCAAGAGTAGGTATGATCAGCAGCTATGTCCCCCGACTCTTGATGCTAAATCAAACTTATTTTTTGTCATTAGCTATGGCATCCAAGTTTTCTCTCATATTTTTTCAATTTATGCGCCATTCTTGATCGAAAAAGGAGTGGATTATGAGTGATAGAAAAGAAGGATCTTAGCCGATTTTTGAGACCTCTTCGCTGTTGTTTCCACTGAGCTTCAATGGCAAACTCATCTAGCAAATCATCAACATCATAAGCTACATCCTTGAGGTGTCTGAGCCAAACCTTGATCGCCTCATCCTTCCACTGCTTCACCTCTGCATCCTGGAGCACAGCTTGAGTAGTTGTGAACGTGCGCCCCAGATGTTCAAGGTCAGTCTCTAGGCTCTTGGCAAGCGCAAGCTCTTGAAGAATTGAGAAATTCAAATCCCCCGTGATTGTACTCACGAGAGCAGAAACAATTGCATCAGCCATAGCTTGTTTAGTAATGGATGCTGAGGAATAGAAAATGTGAAAGGAAAACTAAAAGCAGAGGTTATGAAGCCGGGAAGCTGTTGTTGAAGAGGTTATGATGAGGGAGGTTGCAGTGTCAGCTAGTTCTCGATCAATATTTACTACTGTGGAGTTCAATCATGGAAGGAGAGTTGGGTCTTAGGCATTGAAAAGGTTGTTTGAGAGGGAGGTCTATGTTAGTAAAAGAGAGAGATTTGCTGGTTAGAAGAGATGGGTTTCTTCGGGTTGAAAAGAAGAGGGATGGGTTGCCCTGACTAGAATATATGGTGGAAACGAAGAAGGTGATTGTCTGGTCAAAAGTGATCGTCGGTGGCTTAAATTAAAACTGTATTGGCCGACCGCATGGGCGCATGCGCAGGAAAGAAGAAGGTGACTGCTATATTTTAAGCTAAACGTGTATTTCTCTCTCATCAATTATGAAAACAGACTTTTTAAGTCATTTTTTGGAGTAGATTGTGCTTTTATAATTATTTAGTGGGTAGCTGAATTTGTTTATAAATTAATTTTTATTTAAAAATAAATTAAAATTATATATATTAATTTAAAATTATATTTTTTTTATTAATTTATCAAACTAATTTAAAATATATATTTAATTATATAAAAAAATCAAATTTTAACTATAAAATATTTTAAAAAACAGCCGAGCCCAGGGAAGATAATGGTATTATTGATCTGGGCTCGTAACCTTGCAACCTGCAGCTCGTCATCCATCTTCTTTCATGAAGTTAGAGTTACGATCAACTCTTTTTTTTTAATATCCACATATTAAAACGGTAAGAAAACATAATAAAGAATTAATTTGAAGCAGAATCTTTTTTCTTTAAAATTTGACAAGATGATGGTTTTCAACCGCTGCGTCAAACAATGCCTTCAATTATTTTTATTTTAGTTTGGGACCTACTTGAAATAACATATAGCTATGATACTGATCTGTAAAACAAAAACATGTTTGCTCTATTTTTTTGTGTGGCAAGTTGCTGTGTGTCATCATCCATGTTGTATAGCATTCAAAATCTTGTATGCTTTCAAAGAAAAAAATAAGAAAAAAATGAGAAAAAATATGTTCCGTGCACCTTGATAGTGTATAATAAAAAAATAATTTTGATATTTACATATCAGAGTAACATCATATAAAAAATAATGTTATCAGCATTATTTATTTTTTGCTCTATTTAATTTAGGATCATTTCTATTCACTTCGACCATTGTATATAGTAAAATCTATATTTACTAAAAACTACTTTTCTCTTTATGTCTATGAAAGATTCAGTGAGTTACTTTACTTCATACTTTTTTACCGATATATTTTGTGCCAATAAGCACTGTTAAGGAACCATCTCATCTAAAAGTTTAAGCTGTTAGATGAGGCCCCAGAATAAGATTTATATTATTCTCTAACACACACCCTCAAGTGAAAGCTCTTTGGGCTTGAAATTTGCACAAACCCACATTACTTTATGCTTGATTTTTATCAAATAGAATGAGGATGATGAGATTCTTATCTTAAATTAAATAAATGACAAAGGATATCATTTTAAAACAAATAGGTTTTGCTCAGGACAGCCATGATCTTAGGGCATTACCATTAGAAAAGTAGAGCCACCATTTCATGGGGAGAACAATATGACGCAAATATAAAGATGAAAGGAGGAATGGTAAGGGTCTGAAATTTATAATTAATTGTTTTTATCTTATTTGATTATTAAAATTCTAACATCATATTAATTAAAAAATTATTTTAAAATTTAAATTATTAAACTTGATTTCAATAATAATTTTACAGTAAACTTCTTATCAACTTACATCAATTGTGCATGTCAATTTTTTTTCATCCTCGAGATCCCTAGATAAAATGTAATGTAGATTGTTTTTATAAATAATTGATTGGCAATCATCTCCTACGTACTCGATTTGTTGAACCAAAAGAATGCATATATATATACTCCAAGACTTGCAGTTGAGACTTCACGTGAATTGTAGTTTGGAAAGATTAGGTGATGCAACATAGTGGCCTGTTTGATTGAAGTCTCACTTCATCCCATTGGATTGAAAATATTTCTTTTTTAAATTGATGCACTTTCTTGTCAATCAAGCTCATTGAAATCATATGCTTTGATTAACACTCTAAATATTGAATCAAATGTCCTACTTCAAAAAAATGTGAATTTCTATTCGTAAAAGACTAGACTTAATTGGTTTCAATCATCAATTGATTTATTTTAAGAAAAAAAGAAGGAATCAATCGCGTAAGTGTAGGATCAACTCCAAAATTACTTGTTACAAATGGGAGTAGCATAGCTATTTAGTGGGGGGATTTTCTTCTTTTTCTATTTTTCTTTCTCTTTAAGTGATTTTTAATAACTCATTGATCATGAGAATCGGTCTCTATTTCATGGGCCAATTCTCTTGTCAGCTTGTCAGCACGATCATCATGTCCACCAGCAAAGCTATAAACCCGGAATGCAAATTGGAAAGCCCTCCAAAGCATTTTAGCACTGGCCTTTTTAGGTTCAGTTTTGGTTCCAGTTACTGCTGTCCCTGCTGCTTTTGCTTGCCTCGTCTCCTGAAGCAGAAGAAAATTATAAGAAAAGCTTCTTTTAAAGTGGAATCACCTTCTGAGACGATCATCAAATTCTTTAAATTTAGAATCTAGTTTTGCATCAAGATGTTGATCCATAAGTGAATCTACCTTGAGTGCCGATTCCATGCAGTTTGAAGAAACATCCACCAGTAACTCTTTGATCTGTACAAGGATATAGAAGTCGAATTCGATGTTGTGACTTTGAAATTTCTTGGATTCTTCATCTTTGGTCCTCTCCAAGGCATCGAGGTCTCCTTTGATCTGTATGTTATCAATTCTCTTAGCTGTTTACAAAAACATTACAATGGAGAAGGTAGTGTTACATTAATGAGGTTCAGGAAGCTGGCGAAGTTACCTTGTTGAAGTAGCTTTCGGTCTTGTCAAGAAGTTGGCCGAGTGGAGGCTGTATCTTCCAATTTTGCAGTTCAGAGACTACTCTATTCAACTTCGAGCCTAGGGCAGCTGCAGTCCTTAATGCTTCCAGTTTCTTCTGAGGGAAGCCTTCGAATCTTGCAAGCACCTGCGACGCGAAGAAATACAGGTCATATTCTTAAGGAATTATCTTATCTAAGAACTCAAGTTGTTAGATGAGGTCTCATAATATGTTTATATTATTCTCTAACATATTTTCTCAAGTAAAAGTTTTTTGGGCTTAACTTGCACAGACCCATATTACCTTGTGCTTGGTTTTTATCAAATAAAATGATGGTGGTGAGATTCAAACTCGTGACCGCTGGGTCTGTTAAAGAATCATCTTACTTAAAAGCTTAAGTTTTTAGGTAAGGTTCTAGAATATTATTTATATTATTTTCTAACACTACTCTTCAAATTGAAGTTTTTGGGCTTGAAACTTGCATAAGCTCCTACTACCTTGTGCTTGATTTTTATCAAATAGAACAGGGATAATAAGATTTGAACTCATGACCACTAGGTAAACAAGATTCTAATACCATGTTAAGAAACCAGCTCACCTAAAAACTTAAGCTATTAGGAGAGGTCTTACACAAGGTCAACAAGTTTCTGATATTATGTTAAAAAGTCATATAATACCATAATATAATTTATATTATTCTCAAAAATAGGAATAGAGAGGACAGGATATGCGGACATTGAAGAATAGTGAAAAAAAAAAAACTTTTTCTGCTCTGTTTACCTGTGTTTCATCAGTTAAATTCTCAAGAATGGATTCAACATGCTTGTGGAACTTGATCAACTCTGACAAGTCCTTTGTTTTGAAGCTACTGATGGTAGCCTTCAGCTCTGTGATTGCCTTCGCATGCTTTTGAACATCCTCTTCAATTTGCTGGAAATATGCTGATCTGATAGACAGAGAAAGAAACGCATTTGGTTCTTTTTATGACTTCTTCCTTGGTCTTCAAATAAAGTTCAACCAAACAGATTGTTTTTCAATGTTAAGGTCTTCGTAAAGCCTACCTCTTTGTAATCTCTGCTAGTGCATCAGCCATTCCCTGCTTTCCACCAGCACTGCTTGAAGCTGAACCCTTTCTTCCATTAGGTGATTTAGTAACTTGATTTCCTCCTTCCACTTTCCCCTTAAGAACCCGATACAGATTACCCATCTGACTTGATCTCTTCAGTTTAGTCTGTGTTTTCTTGGGACGTAAGGATCTTGCTGCACCAGGTGGAAGAGGTGGTGGAGCAGCTCCATTTCCGAGTGGCATCGGTGGGGGCGGCGGCAATGGCATGGATCCTTTTGAAGACATCATGGGTGGTGGGGGAGGAGGTGGTGCTGTTCTAGCAGTTGATGTTTGGGGAGGAGGTGGCGGCGGCGGCGTTGGTGCTACTGTTACACTTCCTGGTAACAAAGGTTGTGGTGGGCGTGGGGTTGAAAGTGCCACTGTTGCGGTTCCAAATGCCATGGGTGGTGGTGGTGGTGGTGGTGGAGGTGCTCCTGCTGCTGTGATATTTTTTGACATGGTAAGTGGAGGCGGCGGCGGAAGTGGTATACTTGCCACTGCAACAGTCTTTGGCTGCAGCAGCACAACTGGTGGTAGTGTCGGTGGAGGTGGTGGCTGTGGGATTACTACATCTAGTTGCAACTTCATTGGTTGTGGAGTAGATGGTGGTGGTGGTGCTGCTACCACGTCTACCATCATCGGTAAGGATACGGGTGGCTGAGCTGGTGGAACTGGGGATGCATTTTGTGACAACGCCGCTGGTGGCTTTAACAATTCTGTGGCTTTAGTTGTCACTAGAGTAATCTCAGCTTCTGCCATCTTTGGCACTCGTCTTTTGGAAGTGTAATCTCTGGGATCCTCAATGTCAGCAGCTTTATAGACTTCAGAATTGCTGCTTGTTTCCATTTCAAACATCAGTTCCTCATCTGAATTGCTGGTTTGGCACAAAGGTTTGCTCTTTGCTTCCATTTCTGCCATTGTTTCATCATCCACACAGTCTTTCCTGTTCAGACTGTTGCCATCTTGAGTTTCCAGGTTTGAAGGCATGTGGAACGAGAGACGTTTTATGTCCATGGGGTTCAATTTCCCAAGTGCTTGAGCTCTCAGAGACCGGAGACGAGGAGAAGAGCAATAAAAATTTGCAAATTCTACAGAAGCAGGAGAACCCATAAACTGAGGAAGAACTGATGTAGGAGTCTCTGGAGAAGCACAAAATGGGCTGGAGCTGTCTGAATAAGACCCCGTCAAGATTTTGCTGAATGCGTTGGATTTTGAACAATCTTTATTTGACTCATATTCATCCATCACATCAAACACTTCTCTTGGTATCTTGATCAGGCAGGTGAGTGTTGCCAAAGCAATTTCAACTGTTAAATCAGGAAAAAATTGAACAGATGTCATCACCTTCAATCATGGAACTTCAGATTAGTTGTACAAGAGAGATTAAATGGAAATAATCAAGCTGCTCACACTGGCTCTTTCTAAAATTCCTTCAGTCTAGTTTCTGTTCCATTTTTTCTTACAAGGTCCAAAAAACATGGATAAGAACACACAAGAGTTCTGACTAAATTCTGGAAGAGCTGTGTGACATACCTATTTGTTCTGAATTGATCCTGTGATCATTGTTATAGTACATGTTGTATGTAGCTTTGTCAATCCATTCTTGATCCATCATCCATGAATCCCCAATTGATTTCAAAGCCTCACAAAAATAAATCAGAACCTGTTTGAGCATACATTTGGATGATCAGCTTTGGAATCTTAAAAGAAAAGAACTGCCTAGGCCTAGCCATGATGAAACTAAGTAGTAAACCTTATCGATAGAAGCTCCTTTAACTTCTGATAGTTGACTTCTTGGTATGATTTCAGGGTAAAACTTGTGCAGATCTTTCATTGTTCCCACCACCAGCTGCAACAAGGCAAATGATTTGAGATTGAAGACATGTTTCTCATAATCTAACTGCTTTCAACAGATGATCCTGCGTTAAATATGAGAGATACCTCGTTTAAGTTCAGAGAACCATCAAAAGGTGGTAGGTCAATGATGTCTCTGAAGGTAATTATTTTCTTCCTGAGCTCCATCATCAAAATGAAGTTTCCTGGAGATCCACGAGAACGTGAACGCTCCATCTTTGGTTCTTGTGATTCCTTCTTCTGACCCTTGACCAGGTGAGCGCTTTTCACTACCTGCAACAACAATCACTTTTATGTCAGTATTGCTAAGCCAATGCTGTTTCCAGATGTTCATTATATATATATAGATTTGTATGTATGCGTTATTTTGCAGCCTTTCTTATCTCATGAGAATTCATTAAAATCAAGAGGTTGACATGAGAAGTTCGAGAACTGCACAGTAGACAGCAGAATTGAAATCCATTTAATATATATAATCATTGATTACGAAGGAAATCAACTACCATATCAGAGAATTTCAAATATAATTGTTTGATTGTATTCTTGTATATACCTTTTAATTGACTGGTTAATTGCTAACAATTTTCGACATACTAGCAGGCATCGTTATTGTCCATTGCTGCTGCGTACCATTAGTTTCTTTAAATCTTTATTTACCTTTTTTTGTTATTTATTTTTCATTTTTTTCCATCATCACCATACATCCCTTACAAGAAAATCATATTATTATTAACCTATATTTAATTAAATGTCTTAAACTCGAACCGTAGTCTTGTTTTTTTTGTTGCCCTTGTGATCACAATTTGAAGACAATTTTTGTAATTTTCCTTTTATATTATTTCTCTGGTTATGGAGTATTACTTCATGTTATGCTTTAAATCTTCAAAAGTTTGAGGGTGCATGTTTACAAAATATATTTTCACCGAGAAAATCAAGGACCACATCAAATTAAGGATTTATTTTCATAATTATTTGATTATATTTCTATATATATATATATATATATGTGCACTTTTTAATTGGTTAATTGTAATGATACATTCCATAAATGGAAAATGAATCAAGTTTTGATGAACTGATTTATTGATTGGAAAAGTCCTGGAATTTTGTGTCTGCTTTTAAGTTACTATTACCAAGATGCAAACAGAAGATGCAGCCTCCATAATTAAGACCCATAAGGCAAGTTAATTTAATCACAGAGATTTCTTTCATCCCATTAATTTATTACAATCAAGCAGTCTCAGAAAAAATGTGGCAGGAAATTAGATGAATTTGAAGAAAAAGAAAACATAAGGCAGTGTCATGGAATGGCTTTTCACAAGAACATGAATCTCTCTGCCATGAAAACATGTAACTGCCCACAGCAGTATAGTATTGACAGGATGAACATAGATTTAGCAGAGAATTCATTGTATCAGCTTGTGCCTCCCGACAACATGAATTAAGATAACAAGTGAAAAACATTAAATAGAACAAAAAAGAAGAAGAGGAAAATTCATGTACCTCAAATCTAGAAGTCTTGCCTCCAAAAAGCAAAGGCTTTAAACCACAGAAGATACCTGTTGACATAACTTGTAAGCTAGCACCAGAATTAACAAAAAGAAACGTATGAAGAATGATAATGATGGTAAACCATAAATATTTGTTCAAAAAAGAAATTGACAGGGGAAAAATCTGAAGTTTCTGTTGTGAAGAACAGCAGAAACATTCAAAGCACAGGGGGAGTTCAAACATGAAACATTAACGTGCAGCCCATAAGGGTAAGATCGTAGGGGGGGAGAAAAAAAGGAAAAAAAATGAGAAAAATGAGAAATAATTTTGCTTTGGAACTATTCTCAGAGAGAAAGCCAGGGAGAAATGGAACGTGTAGGTGAGCTTTATATTATTAGCTACCCTCCCCCTCCTAAATTCTATGTGCCACTCTTTTAGGTTACTGTCTGATCAGGTTTGAGGATAATGGGGGCAGTTACTATGACTAACTAGGATAGGCCTAATTCTGGATTTTGCCAACTAAGATTGTATAATTTTGTGATTTGTGTTCATCTCTAATTTCGCAATTAATCATGATTTTGTTTTTCTTTCCAAACTTAGACTGTTTTAATAGTGTTTACTGGAAATAGAGACGGGGGGAAATAAAATAAAATAAAATAAAAAAACTCTAATTAATCTGCCTTGTGGCTCTTGGGACATCCTAAACCTTCTATATACTTGTTGTCTAACTATAGAAGTCATATGATAATAAACTATAGGGCATCTCTTGTGTTTTTTTTTCCTTACATTTTATTATAAGATGTAAGAAAAAATCATACTTGATTTTATAAAGTTATGCTCTCCAACTTGGTATTTCTTCTATGCCCACGGGGGCTCTTACATTTTACATTACCCCATGTAATATTATAATTTATTTATTTTTATATGGCATTACTAATTTAATATTTCTGATTTTTCCCACTTAGCAGTCGAAAATCAAACCCGTGTGCCAAGCTTAATATTGTTCCATTGGAGGTTGTTGACCTAGTTTTAATTAATTTTGAATAATTCCCATATTAGCAAGTGGTTGGATTAATTTATATAATTTTAAAGCAAAACAAATTAATAATAATAATTATTATTATATGTAAGATCTCACACACATATCTAGAAATTAACAAACACTTCTTTAAAGCACAGAGAGTGATGGTAAATGTTTTTTAAATTGATTTTTATTTAAAAAATATATAAATATTATATTTTTATTTTTTAAAAAGACTAAATTTGTTTAATTTAAAAAAAATCAAAAACATTTTTTAAAAACACGTAACCACAAACCTCTGTCGTTAAAATACAACCTCTCTTCAATTGTCTTAACATAACTTTTTTTCCATCATTAGTCATCCATGCCTTGACTACCATTTTCACCAATCTCAAGAACCAACTTACCCATCAATAACTCAACTTTCAAGAAAAAACAAATATTCCTAACACACACTCAGTCTCTTGTTCCATTCACTTTTTTTTATATATATATTTCACCCATTCTATATTTACTAGCTTGATCCTGGAGAGTAACATGAATCAAATTAAAGAAAAAAACTTCATTTATATATGGAAATGGACTTTTCTAACATGGAACTTGTCTTTCTTTGGGAAATCCAAGGGCAAGGGCAAGACCAATCATCTCAATCGAAGTGAAAAATTCAAATCCAAATCTTATCTTATTTATTCATTGTAATCCTACGTGATGCAGTTCAGGACCTCCATCATATGTAATTTAGCTTTGCCGATTTTATCAATAAATCAGTTACTTGTAGCGTTAGACCGGATAGCATAAGTGGTTAGAATTTGGGACGGAGATCTTTTATATTCTTAAGACATGATGGATCATGTTTCATAAATTTAATGAGGTATTGTGTATGACAGATTCTGAATTCAATTTTTAAGTCTTAATATGAAAATTGTATGTGGAGACATAACTAGAAAAACAAATTGGGCCTTCTGGACTAGTGTTTTTAATCTCATTCTGTTTCCGTCGAAACGGTCGAAATATTTTGTGCTGGTTAAAAAAGCAAGATAAAACGGCGCAGTTTTTATCTCGTTTAAAATTACGGACCATTACGGAAATTCCGTCCAAATTCTAGCCGGAATGTTCCGATTTCGTTCCTCCTGTTCCATTTCGGCTAAATAGTATTTTTTTTAAATAATACATAATTTTACAATATCAATCATATCTCTTAATTCAACCATTAGATTGAGATGGAATTTTACAAGAAGTCTTCTAACATATATATATATATATATATATATATATATATATATATATATATATATATATATATATATATATATTAAAATTTCAGAGCATTTAGAGAATGTAATGACCTTGCGAGATTAATAATGACATTCTCGTAATATTATACATGTTCATAATTTTATTCAGAAAAATCATTTTACTGTGTTTCTTTAGATTAAATTTTTCTCAATTTCATTATTCAACAACGAGTTTATTATGAATTGAACTTTATAATTTGATTTGACTTAATTTGCTTTATTTAAGGTTATCATAGTCTTATAATGTAGGTCACATATTTGAAAGGTTAACCTAGATTGACCCAAGTTGGTTCAATATATCGTTATTTCAATATTTTTTTAAGATGTCAACTTGATTTTTTTTAATTAAACTATATTTTTATCAATTTTTCATGTTATCTTTGAACTCATCAAGTCGGTCCAGTTATATTAGTTCAACTCTCATTTTTTTACTTATGTTTGAAATTTCAACTACACAATTCTAAATAATTTTATTTTTTGGATTTAAACTAAAAAAAATTGAATTAATATATATATGCATTCACATAAACAATACAACCCCGAAACGGAACTCCGAAACGTTTCGAAACTGAAACATTCTGTTCCAATTAAAAAAACAAAGCACCAACCATGCACACATGTTGGTGGTGGTCGGTTCAGAAAATGCAGAGATGGTTGATGACAGTAATTATGGACAGAATGATAATAAAAGACAGGGGTGATATAAGTGGTGGTAGAGCTGGAGGTGGAGGTGGAGGTGGAGGTGGTGGAACTGGAGACGTTGAGGACAATGGAGGGATTGAAATAAGGTGGAAATGGAGGCGGAGGTGGAAGGACTGGGTGGGTCATGCAATAGCATGTTTATGGAATTTCTACCTCCATATTTCACGTTATTTGATTTCTGGATTTAACGTTAATTATGTCAGTTATAAATATGGGCTCATTCCTTTCATTTTGCCTGTCACTTTTAGGATGAGATTTTTTTTTTCTCGCGTTATTTCTTAGGACTCCCACAACGCTGGAAGCCTTGAGCTTGGATTGAATGAGACCAGAAACAATCTGCTACAAATTAAACGTAAGTGTTGCAGAAACTAGAATAATAGCTACAGAAGCAACCATGAAACCCATTTGACAATAATAATGAAGTCTTACATTGCAAGATACAAATTACACACCTGTGACGTCGAAGAAACAAGCTGGAAATTATTTCCATGCACAATAATGTGAAAGAATTTAAATAGGCGAAGTCTCAAGAATAGCACATGAGGACTATACATCATCGCTCATTATATGAATCTCAAAACTATACGAACAACCTGTGTAGATATTGCTTGGAAAGGAAAATTTGGAGAACATGGCAGAGTATCTGATTAAGTGGGATTGCGTCACTTTTTGGCACATTTTGTCGGGATCATTTCTTGTAGATAGTAACTTATCTTGCATAATGTTAACCCCATCGAACTCAAGACCAAGTGAAGCATTGAATTCAGAAACTATTTTGATGGTAACCTATTTTGTTTGTCTCTCGGGTCTAGGAATGATTTTTTTGTCAGAATTGGGTGAACCTTTCACTGGTTTGCTCTCCAATGATGCTCTCTTGGTTGCTGCCGGAGCACCGGCAGCTGCTGCAGTTCTTTCAGCAATCCTTTTTTGGCGTTGAATCATTATCTCTTCCATCTTCTTCCTAATCTCCTCTTCCTGTTCACAATCATGTTTTGTAAGAAGTTGAAAAGTTTGTGAAACATATTAAAGAACAGCTTGAATATGCAACCTAATCAATACCTTCTCTTGCTTGCTCTTCTGAACTGCGGGCCTGCTGGCAAGTGGTGATTTCTTGCCTTTAGACATCATCTCAGTTTTGCTCTTACCGAGGGATCCTCGCAAAATTTTAGACCCCACTTCGGGAACTTTCCTCCCGATAATTCCATTTTTCTTGATGACAGTCTTGTCACTGTTTGAAGGAAGCTTCTTCTCAATTTGTTTTCCGGATTCAACGTTCGGACTTCTTTGAGCTTCCATGAATGATATGTCAATTCCCCGGTCTGTATCCCAGGATTCTCTTCTAGATTCAAATCCAGAGTGCCTTTCAAGGACCACACAAGGGTCATTCGGTTCATAGGCATCTCGAACTTCATGATTATGATCTGCAGTTCCATTTTCTGGCTGAGAAGATAGAGTTAGATCCGCAGCCATTCTTATGTCAGTTTTCCACTGAGAATCATATGGATCATCTGCAGTTGATCGTGCGTGAACCATGAAAGAATCATCAACAAGTACGTCTTTTCTACTTGACTTGGCATTTGCAGAATCACCCTCTAGTGGCAGCATGGAAATGGTTGCATCCTGGTTTTCTGGTTTCCCTGAGTGATTGATAACAAACCAGTCATCTCCTTTTCCAGGCATGATTATGGATGTCTCACGATCACGAGATAAGATACCCCCAATCCCACTTGATTCTTCTAATCTTCGTGAAATTAGGAAATCTTCATTTGTCGAATCCCTTCTCTTCATGATTGATCGAAAACCCTCTGTATTTTCATTATCTTCCAGCCTAACTCTGTCCTCATGTTCCCCGCCCGTCTGAGTCGCAACAAATGAATCACCTGAAGCCATCCTTTTGTTCAGTACTTTCGCTGGTCCCAATTCCATAGCAGGATTGATCCCTAACGAAGTTTCATCTCCAGCACTTCTGATTATGAAATGCTCTTCCCGAACATCCACTGGCTGCAACTTTTCTACTCCGTTAACTGTGCGATCATCTTTCATCAGAAGGCTCTGGAAAGTATCCCAATTCTCATTTGCTCTTCCTCCTTTGGATGTATTTGAAACAAGGCCACCATCAAAATCCTGGATGGGAGAATCACTTGATTGATTTGACTTGTGGTTACTCTTGTTCGAACCTCTTCTTCTATGTGTACTAGAATTTGACTTGTGCAATTTCTCCAATGATCCAACTGCATCATCTACCTTTTGCTTGATGGTATCTTCATCATCTGAAGAAGTTTCATCAGAAAAACTACCACTTCCTCCATTTCTCCTCTTGGGGGTGATGTAGTTAATGTTGCGGATGACCAGAGTCTTAGAGGACTTCTTCCTGTGTTTTTTCTTGTGATGAACATCTGTAGAAGAGTGTTTTTTTTCCTGATCGGTATGGGAATCCGAATCACTCATATCAGAGTCACTGGACTCTGTTTGTATTTCTTCTCCTGAATATTCATATCCCTTTTTGTTCATGGATTTATCCTTTTTTCCTGGACTAAATTCTTTCATATTAGAAGGCCACTGCATATTTCTTGGATAATGAGGAGGAATAGGCTGCATGGCAGGGAAATGATATCCTTGATAGGGAGGATATTGAGGAATAGGGCCTTGGAAATTATACATGTATGGCCACTGCATTGGAACTTGAACGTTGGCAGTAGCTGATGGTATCTGGTCAGATGTTGCCATGCTACCATCTGCAAATTAATGTTTTTGACATCAGAGAACAGAAAATTGTTCATTGCACAGGCAAGAATCCAATCATGTTAATTTGTCAGCAGAATGACCTGGCAAACACTAAGATTCTTATATCAGAAGATTATCTTGCATTACTATGAAGTGAAATCAATTGAATCAGCAATTAATTAACCCATAATCATCATATAAACATATTACAGTTTTGCTATAAAAAAAAGGTGCAGGACCTCAGTTTCATGGAAGATTTACTCTGCAAGTAACAGGAGCTTGGCAACAAATTGAAAACAACACTGATGTGTGTGACGAATTGAATGTGTCCCTCGATCTAATCGAGTGATCTACCATAAATAAACCAAAATGGCTGATCCTTCGATACAATGCATAATGAAGAGAGGAATGAGCCAGGAAAGAATATACAATACCCTTTTTGCTGTCAGCTGTTGAATCAGATCTTGACGCATCTGAAGATCCATTGGGCACAAAATCACCAGTGGATACCCCATTGTTTGCAAAATTTAGCATAACATTCTGATTAAGGGCACTATTTTCATTCGCAAGTACAATTCCTGAAGTTCCCAGAAATGACAGTTCTGATGGAGGGCATGCCTCCATTGCTGCTAATTCTTCCATCCAAAGGCCATCCCCATGCTTCTTTTTACGTAACTCCTTGAAATTGTTGCATGCTTCCCTGCATACAAACAGACACAACTAGATTTCAAGGCTGCTGGATCTACCTCAGATAAATCTGCAATGGAATTTATTACACTGGTGGAATGTAGATAAATCTTTAGTCTCTGTGTATTAATAAAAATACAGAGAGACTAAAGGATTTTGGCATTATTTTCCTTAAATCCTGGTCAGAAATTTGTTCTCAAAACAATGAATAACAGTTATGATTTGTCCCGAGTGATACCTTAACCGCGAAGCTCCGAAAACATCTGCAAAGGAGATGAGATCATTTATGTTGTCCACTTCAAATCCAGCAACAAGACCACGGGCATAAGCCATTGCTTGTTCTTTGCGAAGCAACGTTTTCCGGGCTTCCAAAAGCCGATGAAATTGAATTCTTGATATCAAAAGAAACGATCAATGAGTGACACTGCCAGAAAGATAACACAAAGTTTGCTAAAAAAACAGAAGAAGAATGATTACTTGGAGTTTTCTTCCGGTACAGCATGGTCACTTTTCCCAAGTTCATCTTTCAGCTGGGAACAATTACCGGTGAAGATAATTAAAGAACTGGTGTGATTTCCGGCTAAGAATCGAAACTCATCAACTAATTTCATGGAAAAAGTGATATACCTTAGAGGAGTCACTTGACTTCCGTGTGATAGAATTGGCAGCTGGTCCACTCCCTGAGTTCAGAGTTGAAAAGCGGCACATATTATACAAATGATTAAAATAAATCAATCCCATCACAGATCGAAACTATAGCCAATAATGATTTAGATCCTGGTGATGATACCTTCCTCCGGTTGTCCGGCTACATTTGTGTTTGACAATTCATTGGCTTGAACGGAACTCTCCTCAATCTGCAAAATCTCTCTCTCTAGACTGACAAATCTCTCGAGCACTGCTGGTGTACTAACAAAACGAACAAATCTAGAGAAAGAAAAGATAAATCGTCTCTCATTGCGCCACCACAAAACAGAAGAACAAAATAGCAATTGAACTCCAAGGTTCTCTGAAAATATCCTGGATTTAGTGCTGGTAAAGTCTCAAATTTACACAAACTTTACATAGCTTACACAGAATCACATAAGCTAAATCCAGAGACAAAATCAAATTCCAGTTTGTTTGAACTTTGAACATGGCCAACAAATGGCAAAGACCATACCAAATCCCTGGCGAAGCAATTTATTTTTTCAGAAAATCAACAAGAGATTAGGATTTGGGAATTCTTATGGAATCAGAACCGATAGTAAATTTAAAAACTTTGAGCACAATTCAAGAGTAATTCTCTATTTGTGTAGATAATAAATTACAGTTCCATTCATTCAACGGAGAATCCACAACCTTTCAGACTATTGACAGAGGTAGAAACAATAATATGCAACAACGAACAAACTTCACCCCTTGTTCAAATTCAAAAACAAATCCACGATATCCAGAAATTCCATAAAATTGCCTTATAGAATTAAAGCTCAATATCTAAATTTCCCAGTGAGAAAAAACAGAGTAACAAAAAACAGAGTAAAACGCTAGATTCATTACCTCTCGAAAGTACCTTTGGTGAACCAAGGAGCATTTTTGGTTGGTGGGCAAAGTTTGATGGAATACCCTCCTTTGGAAATCTGATCTTCAATAAATTTAAGGTGTGAAATGAATGGTTCAAATAACCCAGAAGCCAGCTTCTCTTTCTTGCCTCCATAGAAGAGAACCAGATCACACCTGCACACAGAAAAACAACAACATTCGAACAAAAAAAGAAGAGATCTTCAGCCTCAAAGACAAAAACTTTGAAGTGAATTGAGAGTTGAGAGTGAATGTAACAGTGATGTTGATGTCGTACCTGGTCCGAGTTGGAGTGAGTTGGAAGAGAGCATAGTCAAGTAGAGTTGAAGAATTCATCATGACCACATGAGAAACAAAGAAAGAAGTCAAAAGGACTCAAAGACAATGCATGGTCTATTGTTCTTGGATCAAAAGAAAGGTATTAGGGTAGAGAGGTTGCTTTCTTTGAATGAAATCTTGGAATATTATTCAGACATGCAAGAATATGCTTGGGTGAAGATGAACTGGACAAGATCATGGAAGAAGTGACAGCCAGAGATGATGAAGCTTTGCACATGCAGAAGTGAGTTCGGAGCAAGGAGTAATTCTGGCTGACTTCACAAGGGACGACCCCACAAATAATGGAAATCCAAATTTGGTAAAAGTCATTTGATATGAGATTGGATTTGAGTGAAGGTATCATCAACCTGGCACGCATTGATTGGATTGTGGTGATTCTTTTTTGTGAACAATTACATGGATCGTCTCTTCAATTTTGCTTTGTTAATTGTTTTTTAATGGTTAAGTTTTATATTAATATTAGCTTGTGTGTTGGGTTGTCACGGTCCCTCTTCGTACACCGAGTCAATTAGTATCGAAATTGATGATTATATAAATGAGATATAATTTCTCCATGAAAAGATTATCCTTTAAATATGAATGAGAGTTAATCAAAATTACTATGATTAGATTGTACTTTCTTTTTTTGGATTTTCTAGAAAATATATTTTGTTGATGCAGGTGAACAATTAAGACTCTGATTATTCTGAACTTTTATAAAGAATACACATCCTGACTTAAACTTGAGACTAATTATACAGATCTCAAGTCCTCTGTTACTATCTCATACCTCATGAGGATTATAGATCATACATGTTGAATGAGCAATTCCAAGTATTTATGTGTATGTTTTTCTTCAATTAGTATGAAAATCAAAGGTTACATAATTGAAGTATAAATAAAGGAGAGTTAATCCAAATTGTTATTATATAAATACACATTTAATGAGCAGTCAAAATTATTTATGTGCAAGATTTTCTTTAATTAGTATTAATATTGAAGGTTACATAATTGGAATTTATTTTTTTTCTTGGAAAGATTATCCCTAAATACAAATGGGATATAATCAAAATTTATGAAAATTTTGTTCTTTTCATGCGTCGGTTATATCATCACTTATCTCATCATTTATCTGTAAATATATTTGTTGTCCTCTAAATTCATTTTTAAGTTAGGATCAAGGTTGTTAAAATTGCGAGTTGACTCTTAAAATCTATTTTATGAGTCAACATGTATTTACATACTAAATCGGACTAAACTCGAAAACTAGTAAATCCGGACTTGACTCGTGCAAAAGTTGTAAAATCAGTAAAATTGGTCTGATTTTACGAGCTTACTAAATTTATGATATGAACAACCAAGTTAGTTTTGAATTTGACCTTATAATATTTGTTAATAATTTTGTGAGATCAAACATATCTTTCAAACTATTTATTGGATCTAGTTGAAATTTATAGAGAAATATTAGATACATGAAAATATATTTTATTAAATTATTAGATTAAACAAAGTTCAGAAATATATTATTTCAAAAAGTCAAAGTTACTAGATGAATCTTGTCAAATTTATCAAACTAAACATTCATATATTGTTTTGGACACATCTGGAGTTACAAATAAAATTTTATTTAATGTTAAAAATATATATCAAATTTATTTTTTTCTCTAGTGCATTAAACATTGTTTAATAGTTTATTTTAATTATTAGACTTATGATAATTAATCATTAGCTTGCAACTTAAAAAATGTTCATTGTGATTTGTTATAATGAGAACAACCAAGTTGTCATGGGGTTCTTGTGTACTTACTATCATTTAGTAATTTGTCAATATTAAAAATTTCTATTTTGAGTTTTTTTATGTCATTGATTTCTTGATTTATACTATTTTTTTATTTAGATCACTAATTCATTACAATATTGTTGATTTTCTTTATCAGATTTTAATATAATTTAATTTATTGACTGAAATTATCAATATATAGTCAAAAAAATACTTGCAATTTTACGACCCGATGTTACATTATATTTTTCATGTCATGTAAAAAAAACAATTTTAACGATCTTGGCTGGCATTTAGTTTCCATGAGCAGAAACTAATCCAAAAACACTTTAATCATGAAAAGAAAAAAAGCAAGCCTGATCCTCAATTTATAGATTATTACAATATTCAATCACCATCAACTAGCAATAACAAATCTATTAAAAGTGCTATAAAGACACTTAAATCATAGTTTTACTTTGTTATTGGACCCCATTTATCGACCTAATAGTCACTAATTATTTCCTCACTTTACACACACACACACACACGCACACATTCTTGTCTTGAGCGAAATCGCAGAATGACCCCATTGTTTTTGACTCAAGATAGAGTTCTATCAACACTATCAATGGATGCCCATGGCTGAAGAGATGCGAGAGGTCTCATTCACTCTATTGCACGTGAAATGGTGGAGAAAATTAAAGAGGGATATTTTATCAACAATACAAATAATATCGCTTTGTCTTTTCAAAGTGAAGACCAGGCGGTCCAAGGCTGTCGATTTATTAATATCATTGATATGATTTTTGGATACTAGAAAACTCTACTCTTGAAATATAAATTTTAGAAACTCAAGTGAGCGAGTAAAATTTTGGTTATCAAAACTCTTAAAATGAGTGCACGTTCTAACTCGAATATAAAACTTGTTATACATATCGTAAACTTTCGGTTATCATGTCACGCTCTTTAAAGACATCATCGATACGTTATTCTAACTGATTTGGACCGCACCATTGAGAGTTTTTCCTTCCATCATTAAATTAATAATTAAGTTTTATTTTTGGATCTAATTACCTCTTATATTCGTTCTAAATCATTAGGTGAACCCTTCAGGTTTGCTTTAGTAAACTTGAATTATAACTATAATTTTCCATTGTTTTTCCCCCTTCGCTAGAATTCTCAGAATCTCAACATCAATTTGTATTATAAGTTGGACTGGGGCCAACCCAGAGACAGCTATATACCACCTTAGCTGTAAATAGACCAGTGGTGGGGCTAGCTCAAGCATGCAAGCAAAGCATCCGCAGCTCACGTTTCAAGCAAAAACCCTAGTTAAATGAGAGAACCTTACCAAAACTATCCAAATCAACTCTATAATTTATTGATTTTAGTCAAAAGGAAAAGGGGACTCCACGTAATTGAGATGGGTACATCAAAATTAAAATATGTTCTTTTTCAATTGGATGAAGCTCTAGCATATGTCCCGGTGGGAAAATAAAATACAATATAAGATAGAATTAAGGAAGCAAAGGGGAAGATTCTTACATATAGGGTTGAATACCTAAGCACATGTTCCTAATTAATTAATAAAACTTTAATTGAGCATCTTAATTATATATTAACAAAAAAATCTAGTGGGACCAGTCTTTTTCTATCTAGCATGGTATAATGGTATTTTCTAGGGATTCAAAAATTATTTGCAAATTAGTGTTGGATAATTTAATTGTTTATATTTTTTTGCAGGTTAATTGCATGTCTTCTTAAAAGAGAAAAAAAATGAGTGGTTAATAGGGCTTTTGTATAATTTTATTTATTTACAAATAGTACAATTATTTCATTGTCCTTCAAGTAAAATAAATAAAGGATGAGTCAAAGGGTATTTTAATGTTTTTCTTATGGTTTTTCTATTATACTCTATATGGGTATTTGGGTTAGGGGGAGTTAGCATTTTCAATAATAATAATATATTGGCACATGTGTCGCACACGCTAGCCAATGAACACTGCTCACACCATTTGGATAGCATGTACGGTGTCGTATAATGACCAAAATTTATCAATTTTCATGTCATTTAAAGTATTTGGAGGTGAAACTACTTTTACTTTTTAAGAAAATAATTTTTTTATTTTATCATTTGAAATTAATTTTGTTAGGCCTTGAACCAAGGTTGTTAAAATCATGATTTTGACACGACACGGAAGACGCTTCTGAAACTCGGATCGTAAAATCGTATCTGAAATTTTTCATACAAAAATTATAAAATCACAGCTAAAATCGTGTAGGTACAAAAATCATCAAATTGTAAGTAAAATATTTTTAAATACAATACAATACAATTATAGTCAATTTGTCATAAAATTTCATCAGTTAAGGTTCATACATGATTTAAAATAACTTAAAAATACATTACAAAACAATTATGTCCATAGAATTTTATTTGCTAAAAACTAACAAATTTAACACAAATATTTAGCTGGCGCACAATGTAAACTAAAATAAATCTCATTTTCATATCCTTCGCTATTTCTAAAACTGCATCAATAGCATCACTATCGAAATGATTATTAGTACTACCACTAGTACCACCACCGATATTGCTAATATTAGTTCCAACTCCATCCACACATGAAAATGATTTAAAAACACCCAAAAAATTTAATTTAAAGTAAAAACTAAAAAAATTATTTTTTTCAAAAATTCTAAATATAAATTTTAAATTTAATATTTAAATCAATACATGAGAATCAAGAAATTTTTATTGTCTAAAAAATAGTTTATGTTCAAACCATATTTTCAAAACCAGAGAGAGAGAGGGGTCATGTAACATGAAACATGAATTTGGGATCGTAAAATCGGACCAATCCGGTATGATTTTACGATCCGCACTAATTTTGATATTTTTTTTCGAGTTTAAAGAGAACCGATTTTTCAATTTGATTTGACAAATTTTATTAAGTTGACTCGCAAAAATTATATACTCGCGAGTTTAACAACCATGCCTTGAACATTCAAAAAAAACAATTTCCTTTCCTTTCTCTAAGGTTAGCCCAAGTTACAGATTATTCTAGTTAAACCGGATCCACTTAAGTTGTCCTTTTTTTATATTAGAAAAAAAAAACACATACCATGACGCAAAGCTGAAAAAAATATAGCCTAACCTAAATCATATCACTAGGTTTTTTAAGAGCATGAAAGCCCATAAAACATGGTCAAATTCTTAAAGATGAGAAAACTTCAAGCCGATTGGGACATTAGGCCCAATTACAAACAGAGCAAGCTACTACAAATTGGAATTATTGGAAGCTACTACTCAATAGATTTTAACAAATAAATATATTGTATCTTAACGCATCTTCAAATATATTTTTTTTTTGAAAAATAATCTTCACAACACTCCAAACAACTTTTTTAAAATTTAATTATATATAACTTAACCATATCTGGATTTTAGTCGGGTTTATAAAAAGGTATATTAAGTGAAGTGATGCGTGCTACCTCAAAGATATCTTTAATAAGAGATTACTATAAAAAATAATCTTCACAACACTCCAGAGTCCAGACAACTTTTTTTAAAAATTTAATAATATATAGTATATAATATGATGCTTAACCATATCTGGATTTTAGTCGGGTTTATAGAAAGGTACATAAAGTGAAGGGATGCGTGCTACCTCAAACTGTGCCACCATCGGAATTGATTGTTCCGATGGATTAAATGCTTCTTTTTGGACGGAATATCTGTCGGTATAACTCATTTTTCTAGTTATCCGGCATGCCATCGACCATCTTTTATAGGGATTGCACGTTTCCATATCATTTAGATGGTCCAGCGTTCTAGAAAAAAGATAGTAATACCAGCTAGCTATCACCTTTACAATAATTATCAAACTGATAAAAAAAGAAAAAATAAAAGAATTATCAAACTGATGACTAATCTTGTGGGCAGCAGCATGCTGATGCAGACAAGATTGCCTTTCAGCCTGATATATATATATACACAGCATGCTGTATGAACAGCTTAAATATTATATATTAATTGTGAGCGTCGCACTTAACTAACTTTATTAATAACTTCACGATGGTTGGTACTGCTGTAAGCTTCCACTTGTTTTAATAAATAGCTTTTGTTTTTTCACTGCATCAAAAAGATAATTGCGTTTCAAACTTTGATTTATAAGAACTAAAATAATTATTCTTGAAGACATGTTTTTCTATTTAATTTGCATGTAAAATTAGAGGTTTTGAATTATATATACATGAATATTGATTTACCTGATCTGAATTTGAACTGAACCCGATCAAAAATAAATAAACAATAGTAAAGTTTTAAGAAATTACAAACATGCTAAGCTTACGGTGTATAATTAAATAATTGCTAATTATATTATTCAGGTTTAAACTTTGATTAGAATTATAGATATTTGTTTTAATTAATTAACCGTAGAATGTTTGCAAAGTGGTTTTAAAATATATAATTTCAATTAAAAAAAAAGTAAGCAGATAGCAGTTATCGTAACTAATATCTTCGTTATATCTAATTAAATAAGAGAGAATTAATTATTTTGTGACGAGTTCTTAAGAAAAACGTCATTTGCTTAATTTTACGAGCGACCAGTGTATCCTTGTCGGTAAAGAGAGAGCTTGACGAGCCGCATTAATGGCAGCACTCTGGGAAAACGTCGGTGGACAAACAGAGATTTACAAAATCAGATGTCACGATCAGGGACCAAGACAAAGGGCTATGATGGGACCTCAAGAAATACCCTTGAATATAAAAATACTTCCGAAACAGGTGATAAATATATTTAAATTTAGAAAATTATCATTCAACCAATTAGAGTGACCATGTCAGCGGACACACAAAAAATAAAATTATATCGAACGTGTTTGAAGGTTTACGAACCTACAGAGTCAGATAATTCAAACCTCTCTACTCTTTTTTTTCTTTTTTTTCTGTCCTGCATAAACAAATAACCAGGTATGATCTCCTGCTCGGTCCATGGTAGACGTCTTTCCCTTGAAATCAAACTAGCTAGCAATACAATTCCGTCCGTCTATCAATTTTCTTTGTGACTTATAAATACTCAACCCGCCGAGCCCGTTTGAATAGCTACCTTATAAAAACCACAATTTATGCGAGACGAACAAGTTCTTAACACTGTTGTCCGAAATTTTTTATTATTATTGTCTGCCTATCTTCTTCACCAAGCCATGCAGCAACGTTCAGCATCAGCAGGCAAGAACTTTTGCCGCCAAATCTTGAACCACCATAACCAGATCCAATACCTTAAACGACCATCCTGCGATGTCTTCATTAATCATCGTTGCATCGATACCAAGAGGACCATTTCCGGGCTGCTCTTCGATCATCTTTCTAGACTCAGGCTTCATCCATTTCTGGATAGCAGGAACATGAGGCCGGGTGACAGATTATTTGACAGTATCGATCGTGCTATCCGTGAATGTAAAGTTGGGGTTGCTGTATTTTCGCCTCGTTATTGCGAGTCATACTTTTGCCTCCATGAATTGGCTCTGTTGATGGAGACGAAGAGAAGAGTGATTCCCATATTTTGTGATGTGAAACCATCTCAGCTTCACGTCAAGAATGACGGGAGTTGTCCTCCCAGAGAGCTGCAGAGGTTTGCCCGTGCTCTTGAAGAGGCCAAGTTCACAGTTGGACTTACATTTGACTCTCTCGAAGGGTATGTATACATACCATTTTTAATTAATCTGTGACTGATTGAAAGTGTGGTTTAAATTGTTTTTAAAAGTATTTTTTATTCAGAAATACATTAAAATGATCTAAAAACACCAACAAAATTTAATTTAAAGTAAAACATAAAAATAAGTTTTTTTTTAACGCAGTGTCAAACATCCCTTTGTAACACAAAATGTTGAGCAAGAAATACTACAACATTTAAAACTGAAATATGATACTTCTACACCACTATTAGTGTTTATTATTATCTTACTCTACCATAGTGTTTTAATGTCTGATTAATTTGTAAATTTTTTAAATATTTCTAATCATGATATTTTATTTTATTTTCTAATGCAGAGATTGGTCTAAATTCTTGACAACCGCTGCGGATGCCGTCGTGCATAATTTGATCGAGGTGGATGGAGAAGAAACACACAAGGAGCGTAAATATTTTATGAAGAATTATTTCTGAGAAATCAAGATGAAGCACGCATTCATGCATCGTGACTTCATTAAACAAGCATGAAACTCTTTCTTTTTTTTCATTTTTGTAACGGTCAATTGTTCATTCAGAGATCATTTTTCTGTTGTAATTGTAAGCAATACAGAGATATCAGAGACTACATAGCTAGAGAGGTAAAAATCTAACAATGTTGATTTGTTGTCGTCATGTAATCAGTAATGTCTTGTTGGTTTTTAAATATGCTGCACATATGTATTTTTGTTCAAGAACTATACGTACATATGCTCATGTTCAAGCCATAATTGAAAATATATGATTTAGTATGTGTGTGTTTGTATTCCATTTGGCATTTGGCACGAAACAATCATGATTTTTACATGTTTATCGTTACCCACAAAATATATTTTTAGAAATATTGCTGCGAAAAAAACCTTAGCAATATGTCTCCATTATTAATTTAACAAGTTGGATCGTGTTTGGTTGTGTTATGACGGGAAGGCTGACTAAAAGAAAGATGGTGAACGATGCTGCATGCGTGAAGAAGTCTAAATTAATAAATAATCATTCAAAAGGATGAGAGAGGAGAGGGACAGCCACACTTCATAAATTTCCAGGAAGCTTTTGTGAAGGTGGTGGTGAGGTTCGAGAAAGCCATAAATTTCTACTACAAGAAAACGTACAAGATTATTTGATGTGAAATGAGATCAATTAGTCTGTATATCGAGCTAACATTAAATTAAAATATAATAATACAGTTGTGAGGGGTTAAAATAATTATTTTTTTAGTAAAAAAAAACAACTCGTTGAATCAATCCAAAATCTACACGCAATAAACAATTAGATGGTGTCTCAAAATCAATCCAAAAATCAAAACAATAAACAATTAGATGGTGTCTCAAGAATGATTTTTTTTGTGCATTTACTGACCATATTGATTTAGGATCACACACAATCATAATTAAATTTCAAATTAACAAGTTGTTGAGTCAACCACTTGAGTGACAAGTTTGTTCTTACGTTTTGAAAAGAAAAAAAAAAGAATTATATTTTTTCTGTTTTAATTTTTTTTAGTATTTTAAAATTATTTTAATATATTTTCAAACAATATACATACTAATTAGCCATGATAATTTTATTTGGACGGTTTGTTATCAAAGTCAAATATTAAATGATAATTAAAAAACTAAATTTATTTGTTGCTATAGTTGTCATACTCGTATAGAGTTTGACCCGTACAAGTCATTGCACCAATAAACTTGTTTTTAAGATATCATACTTGACCTATTATATTTGAATCGGATTATATCATGTCCATTAAATTATATATATATATATATATATATATATATATATATATATATATATATAGTAAAATCATGTAGTTAAACATATAAGTTAATGAGCTATTGATTTAGGATTACACACAATCATAATATAATTTCAAATTAACAAGTTGTTGAGTCAACCACTTGAGTGACAAGTTTGTTTTTCGGTTATGGAAAAAAAAAAATATTTGCTGTTTTAATTTATTTATTTTAGTATTTTTAAATTATTTTAATATATTTTTCAAACAAAATACATTAGAAAACAGTATCTATCAAAATTCTAAATAACTTAATCAAATTTGACAAGGGTGAGTAGCTAGTTGGATATATAGCCACGAAAATGAAAAAGAAAAAAAAAAAAAAGAACCACTAGAAGCAGTTTGTCTATAGAAATGGGACAAAGTTTATGACTTTTTGCTGTGGAGGAGTTTGCAGCTTGCTTGGATGTTTTGGAGGGTTTTCTGGGCTGTAAATTGACTCGGCATCGATAGGTATTTGATTTGATGAATTCTGGGCTCCGTACGTGTCAGCGAGAGAGCACGTGTTTTGGAAAACTGCGGGTGGCAGCGACGGCGACAAGACTTGCATGAATGAGACAGCGGAGCTACCATGCACTTTATGACATGAGGTGGTGAATATTTGTAGTCTCTTCTCTTCTTCTTTCTGATAAACACCTCTGTATCTTTGTTTTATTATTTCTGTCATTGTTTGCTCATCCTGAGGCATGACTTATCTAATTTTAAATTCTACACTCTGTGAACGCTTTTTCTATATATATATATATATATATATAAAATCCATGCCTATTTTGCTTTGCATTTTTCTACTGTAGTGAAATGGTCATTTTGCTCTCAGGATCAAAAAATGTTAACCTCCGGGATTGGGGATATTTTCAAATTTTTCAAGGGACATGAATGGTATTTTTGGATCTATTACACAATAAAACTATGCTAATAGCCCCTAAAAATGACAAAAGAAGGCAAACCCGATCAGGGGTAATTTAGAATTTTCCAAAGGCATAGATAGTATTTCTGATTTCTTTGCACAGTGAAACTATTAAATTAGCATCCGAAAACGACAAAAAATAGACACCGAATTCTGGGGTATTTCTATATTTGCCACGGTGGTTTTTTCGTAATTATCGATGGGTCCAGGGGTATATAGGTAATTGTGCATTATTTTCGGAGACACTGCAGGCGTGTCGTACAGACGTTTCTGCGGTGTTTCACTCGCACGTGCCATTCAAGCAGCGCGTGAGCAACATTCAGGTGGCCAAAAACAATCTTTCGTCGTTTCACATGGTGCGCCGACATATCCTTTTCATCTTGGTGCGGCGCGTGTCTGATTACGGTGGCCGGTTAAGCTCCGGTGGACGAGTTTAAGTTTTTTTCTCTCTTTTCTCTCTCTTGCCTCCCGGAAATATGCTTCGGTCCTTAGAGGTTTGTGAAATTTTATTTGGGTCCCTGTGCTTCGGATTTCGCTTTCATTACTGTTTTTTTCAATATAGTTTTTGATTTGTTGCAATTGTGTCCTTCAATTGAAACTGATTATATATGTTGGGTTTCAATCTAATCCTTATTCTTTTAATTTTTGGTTTGTTTTTGGTTATTTTAATATTTCGATATGCAGGTTTTGAATTCTTCTAATTGGGTACTCCAATTGAAATTTATCATATATTTTATCTTTCATTTCGGTCCTTATTCTTTTAATTTTGTAAAAACATTACACATCAATTTTTTTGACTTTATTTGTAATTTCCAGGCTTACAAAGGGCTTAAAAAATATATGTATGATTTATAGGTTACATATTTGATGCATGTGTAATCACTACTTGTGTACTATATTGAAAATTATTTTCCCTCCTATGCTGCTTTAAGAAATAAGTTTTCCCGTGCTTGATAAATCTTTTTTAAAGTAGATGGAATCATTCTGAATGCGATGTGGGAAAACTACTTCATTGTTTAGATGAGAGCACTGCTTATACCACTGGGATGTGTCGATCTTCAATCCTAGCTAGCTAGAATGACTTCCTGCTCTTACATGGTGAATTATTACGACTATATGGACATTGATTAGGTTTTATTTTTTAGAATTGTTCAAACAGAATGACCTTCGAACGAAAAGATATTCAATAGTCCGCAAGCTCCTTTTCGTTTGAAAATTCTTCAATTTTCAAATTGACTTTGAATGCTTTATAATATTTTTTAAATAACACTTTCGGTGGATTAATTTAACAGGGCTAGCTTTGGCGGATTCCGAAGTACTGATTCAATGTCCATTGCCCGTACTTTACTAAATCAGAAAATACAACACGGATCTGCTCGTCGTGTTCTTTGCATGCACTGAAAATTCAACTGAGAGAAAATGATAGCTAAGTCTAGACCATGATCAGGTCGTCAAATCATAAAACTAGTCTTACAAAAACATGCGTGGATGTGAAGAGATTAACAGTTCAAGATTTCATGAAAGAATTCTTTTTGGTTTTCCTAAATCGACTCCGGTAATTTCCTGGCACGAGCTGATGCTTTAGTTTCAACAGGTTTGACGGCACTTGGATGCAAATATGTTGGTGCTGTTTAGTGTTGTAATCCACTTATTCTTAAGATTAAGATTGTAAATTTTGTTTTGGGTGGTAATTTAATTTTTAATTAGAATGAAATGTTTCGATTTTAAAGTATTTCAGCGTGTCGATTTGGGATTATATATATATTTCAAATCTAAAAATAAAATATTTTATAATTGTGAAATTTATTCTAAAAAAAAACACGGTAAAATAATTTTTTTGAACAAAATTATGAGTATGTATAATATTATAAGAATTTCATCATCAATCTCGCAAGGTCATTACATTCTCTGATTGCTCTGAAATTTTAATATAATATATATAAATATGTCAAGAAATTCCTCGTAAAATTGCATCTCAATCTAACAATCGGATTAAGAGATATGATTGATATTGTAAAATTATTCATTATTTTAAAAAAAAACACTATTTGGCCGAAACGGAACGGGTGGAACAAAACTGAAATGTTTTGGCCGGTATTTGACCGAAAAATCCAGAATAAACCGAAATTTAAACCAAGATAAAAACAATTTGTGTTGTCTCAATTTTTTAATTAGTATAAAATATTTCGATCATTTTAGCTCAAACAGATCAAAACTGACAACCCTGCTTGTTACGGTTAGATTGACATGACCTATAGTTGCTTAGATGTAATTGAAAAAACAGATCGATCGAGTGTATATTTTGTCTCAGGGAGTTAATTGCTTGTACAAGATGAAATGCCATAATTTTTGTCACTAATCTCATCCACTTGGTTATCAAACGAATTTCTTCCTTTCCTGTTGTTTCAGGTAGGCTAGGATGAGTTATGTTAAAAGCAGTAGATTCATTAGATTGTGTTCAAACAGTGAAAAATCATGAATGCCATGAAGTTTAATTTATTCACACTATTCATGCATATGTTATCATCTACTCGGAGAACTGTTAAATATACATACATGCAAAAGAAGCTCATCGTTGTATACTTTATGTTTTTTTTTTTAATAAATTACGCTCAGTCCGTCATGAAAAGAAATGCATTATCCTCGTCAATAATGTTTTTCTTATCCATGTTCATGTACCAAAAATATATGATTGAATCTTAAAAGTTGTCTGTCTTATGTCTAATCAAAGTAGCATGCATTTATCCAATTGCACCCTTGTGACAATATTTTAAGGAGTCATAACCATATTTTAAAAGGTAAAGTAGGTTTTCAAACATGAACATAGTCCTCAAATGTTATTTGAGTTCATTAAATCATATATTATCTTTAGCAACATTGCCTTTAGCTGATTTGGTCACACTTGCTTTTCTGTATATCATAAAAAGGCATAAAGCATATATAAATTTTAGAAGAATCATAAAGCATGTAGTACATAAAAATAATGTTTTGTTTAAAAAATAGTTGACAGCATACCATGGATTTGCTCAGGAATGGTACCCGCATCTACACTAAGTTCATCTCTTTTTTTAACATTAGTACACCAACTAAAAAAACATGATTGGGCTCTTTGTCATCACCTAACAATAAGATAAAAGCACCAATATATATATAAAAGTTTATTCTCTTTTATGTTTGTTCTCAGATTTGAGACTTATAGTTGCTAATATAATGGTCACTAAATATTTATATAATCATTATTTTAATTAAAATGCGTGTAAATTATCTCGATATCTATATTAGTAAAATAAATAAATAGGTTTTTCGGACAGAAAAGGTTGCTTATTACATCAGAAAAGCATGAACATGAAAAGCGTTCAAGGCAGTTCCAAACCTCCTGATCCCCTCCCCATTTTTTCCTTCTTTTATGTTTCCATGTCGCCCCAAAATCCCTCTCCTTGACACGTGTATCCCTGCCTTCATCGAATGATCTCCACGTGTAACCTGATGACCACCTAACATCCTCTTAATTTCTAGTACGGACCACACCTAATGTTATCATTCAAGGATATAGCCTCTTTGCTCAGCTTCTCCGTCTCTTGCATCAACCCCACATCCATTACTTGCTCAATCAGCAGGCTGCTAACTTTCACTGAGTTTAGTTCAGAAACAAACTCAGTAAAGATTTATCAAAACCAAATTCATGGAGAGCACCGATTCATCGTCCGGGTTGCAGCACCCACGGCTGCCGCCGGGGTTCAGGTTCCACCCTACCGATGAAGAGCTCGTGGTCCACTACCTAGAAAAGAAGGCTGCATCAGTTCCCCTACCTGTTACAATTATAGCTGAGATTGATCTGTACAAATATGATCCATGGGAGCTACCAAGTAATTAAGTCATCAAAAATCGTCAGAATATATGGATATCTGCTTGTTCTTGATTAGTTTCTTGATTTATATATGAATATGCTGAAGTTTTGGAGTACTGGGGAATTTCTGTGTGTAGGTAAGGCTACGTTTGGAGAGCTGGAGTGGTATTTTTTCAGCCCCAGAGACAGGAAATACCCTAACGGAGCTAGGCCTAATAGAGCTGCAACTTCAGGATATTGGAAAGCTACAGGAACTGATAAGCCAATATTAGCATCTAATGGAGCTCAAAAGGTTGGTGTCAAAAAGGCCCTGGTTTTTTACTGCGGTAAGCCACCAAAAGGGGATCAAAACCAATTGGATTATGCATGAGTATCGCCTTATCAATAACAATTATAGGTCAAAACCTCCTGGTGATTCTGCCACCAAGAATGGCGGCTCTTTAAGGGTATGTTCATCATCTTAATTTTAGGTAATTTCATGTTTTGATCACTCTAAGATTGGTCCATTAATGGTGTCTATTGTTTTTGTTCGATGTTCATAGCTTGATGATTGGGTTCTATGCCGGATTTACAAGAAAAACAACTCTCAAAGACAGATGGATCAGATTGACAAGGAGGATTCAATGGAGGGAGTGTTTGCTACACTGCCAGCTTCTAGCAACAAAAATCCAAAAACCCCCTACAGGTTATGCTTCATTACTTGAGAATGAAGATACCTTTTTTGAAGGGATACTAACAGGAGATGGCATGCAAAACAGTTCCATCTCTCAAATATTACCATCTTCAGGATCAAACCCAAATATGTCCATGACCTCAGTCTCTGCAAATACTATTTCAGAAAAACGCACCCTCCCTTCTCATCGGTATTGGAATGATCCTACAGGATTGCCAATTGGGCTGGCTAATTCTTCAGCAAAACGTTTTCATGGTGATCTTAGTAGTGGCACTCGAGAGGACAAAAACTCCTTTGTTTCTTTGCTTAACCAGCTCCCACTGAGCACGCCATTGGTTCACTCAGGTACCCTTCTCGGTTCTCTGGGTGATGGTGTTTTGCTACAACCCTTTCAACTTTCTAGCTTGAATTGGAACTCGTAATTTCATCAACTTCGATTAGCATGTCGAGTTGCCATTAATTACAGGATAAGAAGTTCAATCAAGAAAATCTACAACAATTTCTTCAGCTTTTTAGGCCAAATGGCCTCATGAGAAGACTTTTGAGCTTCTTTGATTAGCAGCCAAAACATATAGGATTTAGTCACTTTTATCGTACTTATAATGTCATACTCAAGATCATCAACATTTCCAAAACATTGTCTTTGTTTAACTAGAAATTAAATAAAAGGTAATTAATCTAACGTTCATAAAATCCCTTATTGTGTAATTGATTTCATCTTTGTTTGAAAATAATATAATCTGGGGGAAAAAAAAAGAGAGTGGCTTGTGTTCTTATAATTAATAGCAGTGGTAATTACTAAATAACAACCTTGCAAAAAAGATGGTAAAAGCCATTTGCTGTGTTGATTAATTCAAGGACAACGAATCCTGTAACTCATTTTTTGTTTCCATCAACAATTAATACATATCGATAATCCTTTCCCTGTGACATTTTTGCTTTCGAATGCTCAAATCTATACATATATCTTTTTTTAGCTTTTAACAAAGAAAGAAAAATTGTTAGAATCTTTTTAGGGATGTGGTTAATTAAAGATGATTTTTATTTAGAAATACATCAAAATAATATTTTTTTATTTTTTAAAAAATATTCTTGACATTAACACATCAAATAATTTAAAAACATTAAAATAAATAATTTTTAATTTTTTAATATTTAAAAAAAAATCACATTTTTAAAACACAATATTAAATAAACAGTCAATTATTCATGAAAACGAGGCTGCAAGTGCGGCGAGCATTCCCTCATTGCCTGTTCAATATCATCCTTGTTCTTTAAAGAAAGGAAATCGTTTCATTGAATCTTACAGAAAATGACACCATTAGGTTGATTGCTTGTATGTATATTTCTTTTTATTAATATAAATATATATATATATATATCTTAATTAATCATATAGCCTCTAAAATTAATGATTATATAAATCTCTCATTATTATTATATATCTCAATTAATCTTGGGGTTGTTTGGGAATGCTTTTCAAAAGCGCTTTTTGAAAACATTTGAAAAAAATTTATTTTTATTTTTAAGTTTAAATTAATAAAATTTGGTGTTTTTAGATCATTTTGATGTGATGTGCTGATATCAAAAATAATTTTAAAAAAATAAAAATAAAAATATAATTTTAATGTATTTTTTAAACGAAAAGCACTTTAAAAAACAACCGCAATCATACTCTCAAACAGGCACTTATAGCCTCTAAAATTAATAATTATATAAATGTCTCATTATTATTATTATATATCTCAATTAATCTTATAGCCTCTAAAATTAATGATTATATAAATCTCTCATTATTATTATTATATTAACTTCAACTTAAGATTACATTGGAGCAATTTTTTTTAATTTCAAACTATTAGCATAGTCCACGGTTTTCATTGCTCATATTGACTGCATAAACAGGTGGAATGGCAGAAGATACATCACTGTCCACCTTTTAAATCATGAACTAAGATGATACTGATATTTTATGGACCATATTGTCTAGCTACCAATGGCACATGATTATTAATTTAATGATTATTGCATGTCGTAATCATTTCTGATTACAATATTAATTACGGGATTCAAATGGCATCATGGTGAATATGATAGCAACTAATACGAACATGAAATATTCTGTGACATGCAATGCTCTATTGTCTGGTTTGTGCCGTTTTGGCTCACTAGACACCACTACTATGCCTAGTTGTCGCATTTAAGGATTGTTTTTCAGCCAATAATTGAAACTAAACAACATGGTTTAAAAATTAATTTGAAAAAGCAATTTCATTGCATCATTTTCCTTTGTTATAAATTGCGATGAAACACTTGTTTTACTTCGTGTAATTAAGTTATTGGAAATGAATTAATCATGATCGACTTTGGGGTGTTTGGGAGTGCTTTTCAGAAGCACTTTTGAAAAAAAATTTAAAAAAAAATTATTTTTATTTTTAAGTTTAAATTAATAAAATTTGATATTTTTAGATTATTTTGATATGTTGATGTCAAAAACAATTTTTTTAAAAAAAAACATAATTTTAATATATTTTTAAATAAAAAATATTTTAAAAACAGCCACAACCCTCTCTCATTATCATGGAACCATTCTCCCACCGACAATGGGCGAATCACATCTTGATAATCAGCTTCTCTCTTGGGTGAGGTGAAGAGAACAAGAATAACTTTCCGAGGATGCCTTATCAATAGTGCTTTTTATTGGAACTTATAGGTGTCTTTCTTAATTGTCTTATTATTTTTTAATGCTTAAAATAATATTTTTTTTATTTTTAAAAAAAATACTTTTAAAACAATATTAACGTGTGTGTGTGTTTTTAAAAAATAATTTCATAGCTCGAGTGATAATCTCAACCCACTAGATAAACTTGTTTGAATGGTAAAATACATTTAGTCAAAGATAACAATCGGAAACACACACATATATTTATATAACAAATCAATGGAAACCAAAAGAAATAATACATTACCAACTTTAATTGAATGGTGAAATTAAAAATAATCAAATCATAAGAATAAAGATCAAATTAAATTAAAGACAGTAATACATGTTAAAAAATTGAACATGTAAGATTTATCAGCGTGTTTTTTTTACATAAAAATTCATAAATATAAATAAAAAAATATTTATACGTGCATTTAATTAAATAAATCATAATTTATTTTGTAAATAAATGAAAAAATAATAATAAATAAAAACATTGAAAAAATCAAGAGATCAATATAGAATTATAGATCGAGATATTTAATATCCAATACAAATTATTTACTTAGTTGTGTTTAATAAATTTGTGTATGAAAAATAGTTTGTAATAGATATTGACACACATATTAAATTTTACTGAAAAAAATAAAAGTAAAAAAAACTATGAACGTTTGAAAATATTAAAAATACTATAAAGAATAAATATTTAATCTATATAAAATATACAAAAAACAAATACAGATGAATTAAACTAACCAATGTAATAATTAAACAAACAAAATATCATTAAAAATAGTTGTTATTCAACAAAGGCTAAAAAATCTAAAACAAATCGTAGACAATATATATCAATTAAAATATAAATGTAAAAACACCATTAATATATAAAAAAAAAATCTACAAAAAAGCATTGAGTCAGGCGTTGTCGGGCCTCGTAAGCTAAGTGTGGTGTTAGCCTAATAAAAAACAAAACTTACTCATGTGAGCCCTTAATTTATCTTTTAAAAATTTAAAGGGTAAAGGATGTATCATCTGTCGTAGCTTAAAAAAACTAAAAAAAGAAGAAAATAGAGTTTGGTACCAAATATATATTTAAAAAAAAATACAAGAACCGATCACTTAATTGATAAAATAAAATGATGGGAAAAAAGATCTTTTGAAACAAATTTCAAAGTTGTCACCTATGTTACACATGTTTTTCAATTAAGTCCTCAATCAACCCTCCATGCCAAAAATGCAATTAGATGCTAATTTGGACTTTAGAAGGGCCTCAATTGTAGAAAGAAGAAAGTTTGAGGACTAAAATGAAAATTTTGAAAAAGTTCATTATTACAATCCAGTTGGATTGTGGGAGAGTGTACACTAACAATGGCTACAGTGAATTTCCTATATGTTTTAGGTTTTGGAAATTTGGAAATTTAAAATAAGACAAATTGAAATCAATTTGTAATCTCATATCTTATGCTCAACGATCCTCTCCACTCACAGACAAACTCTTGTACATTTTTTTTTTTCATTTTATGGTGAAGAAAGCTCTAATAAAAATCATGAACCTTATTATATTAGAAGAACCTAGTCGGAGTCCCACGCTATGTCGCAGAGTTTAAAAAAACAATAACAATTTAAAAAAAAAAAAAAACAATTAAAATAATGTAATCAATTTTTTTAGAAAAGAAAGTTGAGGATGGAACTATGAGAAAATCAATTTTAAAAAATATAGCCATAAAAATTGAGCAAAATTTGAAAGATTAAAAAATTAAAGGGGGTGAAATTGAAGAGAAATTATAATTTATAAATACTTAGTCTGTCATGACCATGATAACAAGAATATGAATTGTGTCATCCCTATCTTCACTAATTATATCAAAATTATAAACCCTAATTTGTTAATCAAAACCAATCTTTTCACCGATTAGATGGCCTCCCATCAAACTTCCTTTTCTGCCTTTCCAATAATTGTTTCTCCAACTTGAATAACCTTTTCATGATAATTATACTTCATCAAATCCAACTTCACTTATTATCTCTATTTCATTTTTCATGCCCACTCTTTCTCCCACCATCGTGTTCCTCAACGACTTCAACTTTATTAACACAAGAACAACCAATCATTCTCCTGCTATTTATAAAAAAAACTAGTTTTATCACACTACCTAAGTTCCCACTTTTCCTAGAATTACCCCCATATCTCTACATATTTCCATTTCTACCCACTTAACCATCCACATCAACACTATCCTCAGGCATTCAAGAGGATGAAGATTTCCCTCCTCAAACTTAACATTACCCTAGTCTACATCATCATTGCCCACGTACATCAAACAAATTTATAACATTTTCTCAATCTTTCTCTTCTCCTTTGTTTCTTTCACTAACACTCAGCTACGTATTACTTTTTTTTGGATAAGCCGAAACTAACCACGGGTATCAAGGCCGCTGGGCCTGACTAATCCCGGGGGTGCACAAAGCCTCGGCAAACATGTTTTCCACAAGTGCACCACGGTTAAGTCAAGGGCTTCGCCCAAGTCCAATGGCCTCAATGAATTGTTTGCACCTGAGCGGATTCGAACCTGAGACCTCATAAAGAGCACACCCACGAGCCTCAGGCCTCCACCGCCAGGCCAACCCCCTGGGGTTCAGCTACGTATTACCTTCTACAAATACATGCAATATTATAATTTTTAGATTCGAGGAAACCTCACTCTTCAAAAAATGTATTTTGTGGATTTAGATAAGCGAGTAAAATCTCGGTTGTTCCAGGTTCTTATAAGACGTCCATGCCCTGCCTCGAACTCGACACCTACTATGTAGATCTCAAACTATTCGTCATCACGTCATGCACTTTAGGGACAAATAAATGCAAGATGTATCATCGTTTCTTATAAGAGGTCCATGCCCTGCCTCGAACTCGATACCTACTATGTAGATCTCAAACCATTCGTCATCATGTCATGCACTTTAGGGACAAATAAATGCAAGATGTATCATCGTTTAAACACTCGTCACCTTGAGATAAAATCTTACTTGATTATCTTACTCAATTCAATACATTTTAATGATTGAGGAATTTTCATTGATCTAAAAACCCACTTATGTTATAAGTTGTTCCAGGTTCTTAAATGGATTCCAGTTTAGGATTCCTAACAAATTTAACCTCCATATGAAAAATAAGCAAGCATTTGGGAGAGACAAGTAAGGTTGTCTCGCATCAATGTCTTCTGTCAGAATTTTTTCAAACCTAATGTCAAGAACAAACGCCATTTGGATCACTCATCTATCATTCTCCATGAAGAAAGAAACCATCCTGACTTTAGAAGGAATCTTGATCTCGAATGCATTTGTCAAAGAACGTGCCCTTCAAAACTCCACGTCGTTGTCCATATTTCTTCTGTCTTTGTCCTTCAAAATCTCAATCTTCCACTAATAAAACACAAATTCTTCCTCCTTTTCTTTCTAGTATCTCTTGTTCTCTCACTTTTTGTCTATTTTCTAATCTCATGTTTTCTTCCTTGTCTCTCTTTATCGTACTATATCTCTTTAGTTCTTCATGTCATTTTTAAATTGTTATACCAGACATTCATTACTTAAACTAGCGTTCTGGTTTATTTTAATTGGTCAGCAATTGGACGGAGGATGTTTAAATATGAATTATTTATTGATTATTTGATTTTAAAAAATGATTTTTATGTTCAACATGGAAAAGAAATGTATGTGGCCGAAAATTGGATAACCTTATTATTTTCATAAAGAGAAAACATACGCAAAATTGATCTCCTCAATCCACGGCTCCAACATCAACAAAATGGAACCAAAGAGGAAAGAGTAAGATTATGTTCTATGTCTAGTTTTCCCACAACACTTGCTGGCAGGCATCTTGCTATCTTATTTATATATATTTTGACACTCTAATTTAGTATGAGAGAAAAACCTTTGACGAACAAGATGTCTGGTTCTTAACACTGCTGATCTATCTCACAGAAGGCAGAGATTCTCCCAGAAGAAAGGCTGAGAAAAACGCAAGTGAGTTGCTTGGTTTGAAGATTGGCACAGCATGTCCAGCTCCTCTAAATGTTGCAAATGTTAGCCCCTCGTATTCCTGGAACCAGCCACTGACCTGAATATGCAAAGAATTATTCCCCTTCGTTAGTGATACCTAGATGATACTGTCAATAATTGTTTTCATCAAAAATATAGATTGATCACTGATTGATCTACTTCAGGAATAACCAGACAAGGCTTGATTTAGTTTAGTTCATGTTTTTGCATGTTTGTAGATTGTAAATACCTCCTTCTGGTGGTACCAAGGCCTCCATGTCTTGGTGATTGGAAGTCCAAGAGAACTTAAGCTGTATCTTGTAGATAGCACAGGAACTCTTCCATCTGTATCGCCACTGAACCATCGATAAAGGATAGTGTGAGGCTGACGAAGAATATTTCATTGAATCATTGATTACTGTCTCCACAGTGCAGGGATACAAACCTGTAAACCCATATTCTAAGCCCTGCTGCAATCAGCTTCTTGTATATAGGAAGAACTGATGGCTTCGATTCCAACCATTCAACAAATATCTTCGTGCTGAATCAAGAAATTAGAACAAATATTTTTCAGTTTTAAGTAAAACTCATAAATGTCTCATGGATTTCACTAGATTAAGTGGAATTTCAATTTGAATCCATTGAAATTCCCTTGTGTCAACTCAACTTAAAACATGTACAAACACAATAAAAGCTGTTATAGCTACTATTGAGAGCAAGAAGGTAGAGGGAGTTTGCATTACTTGCAGATGCTCCAGTTCTTGAGATGTTGGCCATCACTGACATGGAGAGCCTGTTGAACATCTGGTCTGTTGTAGAAAGCTTTTGCATATTCATCAAGGCATGGATCATAACCTCCCATAATCCTTGGCATCTGATAAATATAATTTGACTGTTAGGTCGTCACTTAATTTAAACCTTGCTTCAAAAATAAGTAGCTATAAACACCCATGAACTTCAAAAGTTCATCAAAGTGAAGATCAAAATAGTGACTTATCTACAGTAGAAGAATTTCATCATCAGAATACTCCAACAAAAACAATTTAACAACTAAATAAGTCCCTTTTGAAAATTCAGCAAGGCCATATCGCCACTTCACTGAAATATTTAATATCGACAGGATTTAGCTGATCTGAAATCATTTACCATCTTGGATGAGCGCCTAAACATGATCTGTGTGAATTTATCATCTGAACTTGCTGAATCACCTATGCAAACTGAGGTGTAGAGGCTGTAAATATCTATCTCCTTGTACTGCTTGAGTAATTCATCAACAGCCTCAGCACAATCATCGTTACTCCATGTGTCATTACTGTCAAAGTTGCAGCTTTGTCCTATTATCTTATGAGTTTCATCTGATATGACAGCATGGCTCCATGCATAGTCCACCATACCTCTCCAGTCATCAGCGTCACTTGTTTCAGGATTACCCAACTGTAATACCCATAAAAATAAGAGCACTAATTTCTCAAGCAAATACTATCAACTGGCAGGAAAGTTATGCATAAAAGTTTTGTTACAAGACCATACCAGAATACCATTGAGGTCGATGTGAAGAGAGGGATCATTATTCTTGTCATTTATAATCTCAGCAAGCTCAGGAACATATTTTCCTGTTAATACATGTTAAAAAGTAACATCAGTATGATTAGAGTTTAATCAGCACGAGTCGGGAAATTATTGCCATGGTGAAATACCTGCATAGCTCTCTCCTGCAATATAAAACGTCCGCTTTCTATATGATGGAAACAGGAGAAACCACTTGTGCAGGAAAGCATAGGCATCATTTGCTGACAAAGAGGTATATAGGAAAAAATTCAGGATTTTCTGATCATACCAAAATCAAAATGGTCCAACTAAAAAGCACAACACAGTTTTCTACAGAAGAGTCAGCATGAAACTCACCAGTAAATTCATCTCCCAGAATATTATAATCACTAGTAGTGTTAGAGTATGAAAACCCAACTCCAACTGGAGATTCCAAGAATAACATATTGGCCTCTGCATCATCATGGACACAAAGAACGTTTGAAATCAAGTTTTTTATGATTAATCACGTATAATGGAGCATTATGCAAAGTGCTAACACAAATGCTCGTGTCATATTTTGTAGTAACAAAGTTAGTCTTTGTGTTAAGAAAATAAAATAAAGAAAGATTGCTGGACCTCACATATATACCTGTATTCCAAGAGTGAGGATTATATTTAAGTCCGTGCCCATTAGTGTCCACTATGAAAGGGCCAATCTCTTGTGTTGCTCCATATCCTACAGATGAGCACCCAGGACCTGAAACACGGAGCATCTTGTCACCTCATTAGAGAGCATAGAATAAGTAGTTATTGAAAAGAACTTGCTTTGAATGAGGTGGAAAGAGGGAGAAAAATGAGCCCCACCATGAGAGTAAGAATGGAGGTTTTGATCATATATCCATGATTGTTTATTAGCAGAGGTTTTGTTTATATTATATGGGGATCTGTCTATAGAGCAGGCAGCATGGACGAACATGTTCTTTTCCTTTTCCACTGTAACACGCACTTCAAATTCTAGGTGGAATGAATAGGTTTGGTAAAAAAGATTGGTACAAATCTATATGACTCCTTTTTATTCTGACTTCTGACCAATATCTAGCATTTCAGTCCTGCTAAACCCTGAAATGCCGTGCACTATGGCCGATCGAGGCACCACAAATGATTCTGCAATAACTAGACCAGCCCTTTTTTCTTCCTTCTGAGCCAAAAGAACAGATTGAAATGGGGCAGTAATTTCAAAAAGATCATATATATTCGTAATTCTTTCCTGGGGTTCATGTGAGTTTCATTTTGGCTAAAAACGTTATGAAAAAATGGAAGCTGCCTATCCAGTGATGATCATATTATGCTATACGCTTACCTCCATTAAGCCACAGGACTAGAGGTTTTTTATCAGGATGAGCAGTGGCCTCGTAGAACCAGTAAAACAATGCCCTTCCATTCTGTTCATTGACTGTAAGGTAGCCAGCGTAGTGCTTGAAACTCACATCTGGCTGGCCTGGCAGATTACTCACACGATGCTCATCTGCCAGTGGGTGGCCAGACAATTGCCAGTGTCTGATACAGACAACGGGCTCCAAAGAGGATAGAGCAATGAAAACCAAAGTGAGGTAACCTGTCACCTTAGGTACCAAATCCATTTTGGAAAAGAAAACAGAAGGCACAAGTTCACTAAGAGAGAACCTCTCAAAAGCCGATGATGATCCAAGAAAGAAAGCTAGCATGTGTATTTATACCATTGCAGGGTACTTTGAAGGAGAGATAAATCTTTAAAATTTAATATTTGGGAGAGGAGTCATATGTGGCATGGTGATTTTGATCATGTTGGCAACCTGAAAGGCCCTTCTGACATGGATTTTTAGGCAAACTTCTACAGTGTTCTTGCATGAAGATGGTTTGTGGGACCCTTTCCATTTATTGTTGTATGCATGATAAAATTTACATCTATCATATCTGTGGAACAAAACCCATTTCAAAATTACTTTTTGCATCATTTTAAATATAAAATTTACCATTGATGTCATTAAAATGTTAGGGGGGATTGAGTTTAAATTTATTACTTTATGTGATTATTTTAGGGTATTTTCATCTCATCTCATGTAGATTGTATCCTCGTTAAATACTAAACATGCATTAAAAAAAAACGTACATTTTTTTAGCAATAAATATGTTTCTTTATTTTTGAGGGCTTGTTAAATGTAAAGGTATTAATTTTATGTTTTTTAATGCTCTTAATTTATGATATTTTTATTTTTTAACACAGTTTTTAGCAATTAATATTTTTTTTTATTTTTTTAGTCTGTTGAAATAAAATTTATTATTTTGTGTTTTTGTGTGCTCGTCATTTGTGGGGAGGGGGTTAAGATTTTATTGTGTTGGACATCTACATAGACATCACATACATTAAATAATGGATTCGTCCCAATCATCAATTCATGTCATTTCAATCTCCAAATTGAATATTTAATTGATTTTATTTAGAATTTTCTTACGATTTACTATTACAAATGATATGATCTAGAATATAGATAGTTAAATAGGTATAGATAGATAGATAGATTATATGGATTCTTTTCATATTTTTCTCATTATATTAATTCCTCCCTCTAAGAAGCATGGAGATAGGCATGAACTTTCTGAGTCATTGCTGAAATGAAATAATTTTCTTGGTGCTCTTGATTCTTAGAATGACTGGTCAAAGTTTGATCTTGTTTAAAGTCTTTCAATAAGGAAATAAATCATAGAGAATCAAAAAAGAAGAAAAAAAAGATAGTGGTTGAGCTAAAGGGTGAGAATTTGGAAGATATTCAAAGAGTTTTGATTGGACTCTTAACCATATTTGTATATGCATCCACTCATATCTTTGCTTTGCTTTCTCTTATCCTCTTTCTTATTGCATTCATAAATCCATGATCTTGTTTGGTTTGTAATCAGGTTTCTAATTCCCAGACTTATTAATGTGTGTTTTGCTTCTTTAATCTGCTGTCAGCAGCAGCAGCAGCAGCAGCTGACCTAGCTAGAAGTTGTAAGGAAGATCTAACGTCCGAGTCCCTCCCTTGATCACACCAGAATTAGGAATCTGGGAGATCAAATGATAGCATACTAGGATTTATCATGTTTATAATACTGATACTAGCCAAGAATATCCCAGGAGAAATGGCAAAATCACCAAACAAATTCTAAAACAACTGCAGCTTTAATCTGAAGGAATGTAATCCATGAATAATTGACTTGTCTGCGCAACTAGAAGTGGTAAATACTATAAAGAAAATAAATAAAAAGACCACTCAGAAAACCTGGTTACTGTCACTACAGTTTCTGCAATATAAGAACAGCAAATAGCCTATAGCTTTATAACATTATCCTTGTTAAAGAGAGAATTAAGAGGAAATTTCAGCGGTTGGCTTAAGAAAGTATTAGCCAGTAGAAATTTAAGGCTACCATCATTATCCTCGAGGCTAGTTGATGATTTGAAGTTAGACTACTGTTACAAAGTCTACAGCATGAAAGTAGAAAGGTTAGATCAGGTCTTGGCACGTGCAGATCATTGTGCAGATTGACCATGTTCTTGCTAGTCAGTGATCTTGTCACAAAAGTGACAAAGTGGAAAGACATTGTAGAATATATTCCTATTCCAAATTGGTGGTGCCTCTATAATATACAAAAAGGAAAATGTTTTTAAGAATCTCATCATCACAAAGTAGAAAGATGGATTTTTGTGGCGAACCTTGTCAGCTTGTGAATATTGAGTCTGATGATATCGAACTCTAGGTTGTGAACGGATCAACCATGTAGGTTGTTGAATAATGACTTGGATTCCAACTTTATTTTTAAAGTTGAATAGTGAGATGGAGTTCATCTCTTAGGTATTCAGTTTCTACGTTTTTTTCTTCAATTTCCTTTAATATTTTTTTAATTATATTTTGGAGTCTCATCTAACCTTTTATATTTTTAAGTTAAATTTTTACATGATATAGTTTCTTGACATGATATCAGAGCTTTGTTGATCCAATGGTCACGAGTTCGAATCTAATCATCTCTATTCTATTTGATAAAAATCAAGCACAATATAGTATGAGTTTGTGCAAATTTCAAGTTCAAAAAGACTTTCACTTGAAGAGATGTGTTAGAGAATAATATAAATCATATTCTAAAATCTTATCTAATAACTTAAATTTTTAAATGAGATGATTCCTGACAGTTTCATCCAGCAATCAGTAATCATCAACAGAAGCAATACTATCAGCTTTCAAGGATGCTATTCTTATATGATCAAAATCCTTTCAGGCTTATTCATATGCAGCGCTCATATATTTTTTTCGTCACGAACCAGAACAGCAAATCCTATTCTGATTCTAATACCCGCATAATCATATTGAAAGAAGGTAACCACTCTTTCGTAAAATCAAAAAGAAGTAGGTCTATATATGCAAGCTCTTTATTCAGAAATGGTAAATAGAAACTAACATCTAGCATCATGATATCCTCTGCATGTGCTATCCCACTAGGCATCTTCTTTATGCTACCGCAAAATGCCACCAAATCATCTTTAGGAACTAGCTACATCAACCTCCCCATAATCTATTCCACACGAGGCACACATAGACGTTATATTAGTCAATGAACTCATCTCATCTAAAAGATTAAGTTGTTAGATGAAGTTTCAGAATATAATTTATATTATTCTCCAACATCCCTCCTCAAGTGAAAATTCTTTGAACTTGAAACATGCACAGACCTACATTATTTTGTGTTTGATGTTTATGAAATAGAATAAGGGTGATGAGATTCAAACTCGTGATCGTTGAATGAACAAGACTATGATATCATGTTAAAGAACCATCTCACCTAAAAACTTTAAAATTATTTATATTATTATCCAAACACACCTCCTCAAGTGAAAAATCTTTTGAACTAGAAACTTGCACAGATCTATATTATCTTGTGCTTGATTTTTATCAAATAAAATAAGAGCGATGAGATTCGAAACTCATGACCATTGGGATCAACAAAACTCTGATATCATGTCAAGAAATCATCTCATCATTCAAAACTTAAAGCTATTTATATTATTCTCCAACATGGATATCCACCTATTCCTTAGTAAACTTGTTAGGTAATTCCCTTTTTGGTTGATTTCACAGTCACAGAAAGGAGCTAGCTAGCTAGGGCCTTGGACAACCTAAAGAAAGACAAGTGCAAGTCTCCATCATTTCATATATAGGCTTGAACAGCTCGACATGTACGTGTGATGGATGATGTGTGTGACTTCGGTGCTCCATTTTGGTTGTTGCGTAGCACAGTCTGAACTACGAGGAGACACGTTTCCCTTTAGCGATGATTTCTGTTTTTTAATCAAGCTTTACCCTGTACAGCCTACTTTACTGGTGGGCAAATTATCTAAATTATGATAAGCTCCACCTTCCTCAGGTTCAATTCTTTCAGAAAGAAATTTGTAACTTCAACAGATTATCACGTCAGTGACCTGATCTAGGCTAGGCTGTGATGAAACGCATTATCACAGAAGCTACAAATTCAAAATCTGATCATTAATTGATCACAAGGAAAAGGAATCATATCAGCTATATCCATGAAATAACCATGCAGATCAACCAGTAAATCATTTCTGTGTCGAGCATTTAACTTGGATAAGTAATGCCTTCCAGCAGCAACGACAACCAGTTTCAATCTCAAATTCTATGTCTCATCACGAAACAAAAGGTATGACCTATAGTTTATACAATTTAATATATTTTTTTGGGTTCTTTAGGTTTATGGGAACTGATTAAGGATAGGTATATTAAAGATGGGTATATATTGAACCAGAATCAACAAAAGTAATTCGCTCAAGTAATGCAGAAAGGACAATTCTTAAAAATCTAAAAAAGAAAGACAACAGAAAGCCTTGTTTATGATTTGTAAGGGCTTGATAAAGATACATTAAAAATGGTGGCTCAAGCTCTATCAGAGATGGTGGCTTCATTAAAAATTTCAAAAGTAAATACTTCAAAAGAGGGGCATGGGAGATTCTCGCAAAGAAATTGAGAAAACATTGATGGCAAACACATATGCAACAATAAATCATTTATTGTCATTTATGCACTCATCCTATAATAATTCATCAAAGTCTTTTAAAATATCAAAAAATCTAGTTATATTTATATTTGATTCTTCATCTATGATTATGATTGAACATTTATATGCATCATCCTGGGTTATTTTTATTTTTATTGCTTCCATAATTATATTTTTATAATAATTTTTATCATCATTTAAAAAATCATACACATTGTTAGAACTAGAAGTTAACTCAATCACCTTTTCTATCATTATCTAATAAGAAACATATGGCCTTGGGAAACTATTGAAACACCGTCGCGTGCACCAGCACAAGTATTTTTCCATTAACCTTTTTTTATAGAATATACACCATTACAATATCTTAATGGAGAATTTTTTTTATTTTTACATCTCTTACATGAACATTTAATACCATATTCACTAATGTTTTTTCATATTAGAAGGTGTGTAATTAATAAAACCTCTCAATATCATTACAATAATTTCATTGTGCTCAACCTTTCGGGCAAAACTTGGTACGTCCAAGAACGATTATTTATTACTAATGATAACATGTATTGATTAATAATGTGAACTATATAGTATCTGAATAATTAGTTGTTATTGGTTTAACTCAAACTTATCAAACTATTTTAAATAATACGTACCGTTACGTTATTATCAGTTTTCTTTAAAAAATTCAAATTCCTTACTAGGATTTTCAACTTGACAGTAAAACTGAGAAGCATTTACATGATCTTTCTATTTACATGATCTTTCTAAAGAACAATCTATTGTTGCACTTTCAACTTGTGAACCAAAAACAGAAAGGTCTCAATCGATCTTGCACCAGTATTAAAAACAATCTACTGTGTTTGTTAATTATAATATTGGTGGAGAAAATTTCTTAGCAAGAGTAAGAACTTTAAGAGGCAACTGCAACATATTTTGATTACAATGGGATTAGAAAACACATTCAAACTAGTATTTAGTTCGATTTGTAAGAGTCACAGCTGGGATTTTTCATTAGAGTCTATAAATTCTAAGTATTTTACTTTGCTTTATGTCAGCCATTAAAAAACATAGAGTTCAAAGATTGTGTGTGAGTATTCTGCATCTTTTCTTCGTACAAAACTCCCAAGTAAATCATTATCATGTCATCATCTAGAGCTTATACCTCTTATGTTACTGAACACCCTGCAATTGAGTGTGTGACCTAGCAGGGAACGGGACTTGTTCTCTTTCTCTGCATCCAGGGTTTGATTTTCTTTGTACATGTCTGTCATTTTTCATTGTATCTTACCTGTCCATTGGACTTTGCAGGGTGTTCAATGGATCCGAGAATTAGTTGTGATGTGTATAAACTGACCTAAACACTTCAGTTATCAGAAAAAAACTTCAAGAAAAAACCTGAACTATTTCAGATAAAACCTAAAATGAAAAACTGTTGAGCAGGGAACGGACAACTAAATCCTCAAGAGCTTGGGTTATTCATCCAATCCTTCACCAATTATTTTGTATTGGTGCACTTAGCAAGATTATATATGGGTTAGATTGGTGTTTCTTTTTGAGTGGTTGTCTGTCCCTTCCACAGCATGAGAAGGGTGGACTGCAATCCCATTGACCCAACAACATGATTTGCATAACCCTCTTCTCTGAGCTGTTCTTTTTTTATTTGCGTTTTTCCATCAAGAATATGATCCTATAAAGTTGATTTGAAGAGCACAAACTTGCACGTTTAATGACAATCAAAGAGATCGAATGTAATCGATGGGGAAGAAGAAAAACTTTCCATTGCCGGTACTACATGCAAATCACAAACAATTTATTAGTGGATTATCTAGAAAAATACAAGCTTTAATCATGAAGCATCACCATCAGCCTGGCGGCATTTTCAGAAATATTAAAGAAAAGTAAAAACCTCGGCGTTGGCATTACATTAAAGTGAAATGAATAGCCTCGTGAGGTTAATAGACGATTTGCTCATAAATTTAATTTAAAATAAATAAAAAAAATTTTCAAAAATATTTTTAAAAACAACTAAGTGGAGACGCGGCGACCCCACGAGAGCGTTAAAGAAGATGCTTTGGTCAAACCGGTGGGGATTTTTACTGAAGTTACGGTGGTTTTTCTTTTCCACCACCACACCACCAAACACACAGAGCTCTTGGTAAATAAAAGTCGTCGTCTTTTTAAAAGTTCTGGCTGCCCACTTCCAAAAGCAACCGGCATGTGCTGCTGATTTGACCTACCTAACAGTGCCACCATTGCAATGTGGTTTCAAGCTTCAACAGGCGGTGGCTTTTATGTTATGTTATTTTATTTTCCATACAAAAAAAATATCCATTTGGCCTACCAAAAACTCAGTAGGATTCTATTAATAAAAAACCTCCATTTGGCTTTTATGTTTAGTCTTCGTCAGTCAGTGTCTCAAAATTATTTTTATTTTTTATTTTAAATTAAAAAAAATAGTATTTTTAGATCATTTTTATATATTGATTCCAAAATTAATTTTTAAAAAATTTAAAAAATATATTTTAATATATTTCTAAATAAAAAACACTTTTAAAAAAAATCACAATCACATTCACGAAACCAGTATTAAAAGCTTTGGAAGGACTTCTCTCTAAGTTTCATGCTGAGCTACCTTTAGCTTATGCACTTCTCTAAGCTTCAACTTCCACTTTCCAAAAAGTTCCAGGAATCTGTAATTCAAAGTAAACTACTTTCACTTTGGTCATTTTTTCTTCAACAATCTAGAAGGAACATCACTCACTGCAACAACCATCACAGCAAAGAATACTATTATTAATTAAACTATATATATATATATTATTCTCCTTTTTCTGCATAGTAAAATTATATGGTTGCCCTCATATAAAAAAAACCTTAGCTTGCATTTAGGGATATTTTAGTCTTTTTGATTTTTAAAACAGTTAAATGATTTTATTACCCTTAAAGACAAATTCCACTAAACTCTCTTCTAAGGGATTTTTGATCCTATTACCATGGTTTTTTGGTTAATAAGAAGGAGATTTGGGGGCATTTTTGTATTTAAATATTATTTTAAAAAAATAAAGTTGGATCGTGTCATGGGTTGTCCAGTCAACAAACATTAATTTTTCAGCCTCCTCCATGTTAGGGTTGTCACGTGCATTAAAAAGCACCTCTAGCGACCACTTATTTTCTCTTTCCTTCTTCTCTTGTGATAGTCGATTCAATTTGTTTCCTCACCATTTAATCCATGTTCTTTTAATTATTATATTTTATTTATAAAGTTTTTTCTTTCTTTAAACTCATAAAAATACATTTTTTACTTCTTATAATTTTGATCGTTTTATTTTTTCTAAGAACATAGATTTTAGGCCCTCAATATTTGCAAAAAAAAAGAACTTGGAATAAATTGATGTTTATTTAATACTTAAACATTTTTTAAGAGTAATATGGGCCAAGTCCAGTTACAGCTGAGATATCAGAACATCCAGGTCACAATAAATCGGCTGAGACTTGAAGCCTAGCAAAATAAGCCCACGTAAAGGCCCATCCGAAGCCTCACAAACAAACCACTCGGAGACTGCAAATGACCTTCTCAGGAAAGCCACAAGAAAGATATATATATATATATTAATTTTCCTTTTGTTTATTTTCCTTGATAAATTAATTTCAAAGGGAAAATCGAATTTAGCACAAACATTAAAGATATGCTGCAAGGGGACACCAAGAATATCAACTAAGAATTATTCGCGAAGCATCTCATGCTATATATATATATATATATATTCCAATTCTTTCTAATTGCCACCATCTCTTGTCCTCTTATATTTATATAATTTGCCTCAAAAATATTATATAAATAGCTTAATATATGCTTTTTATGAACGATTGAGAGTTAGTGATGCCAAATCAAAACTATAACTTAAAAAAATCATAACTAGGTACAAGTTATCTAGGAAAACCCTTCTCTCTATATGACCCTTGGATGCTTCATTCGTTACACGACTTTTCCAAAATTAGACAGCAGTAAACAATTAAGTTTATGAAATACATTCAAGAATATATTTTCCAAAAAAAAAATCCACTGAGGACAAGATAAGGTAGAATTTTGCAAAAGTAAAGAGCTAAATGGTTGTAAAAAGATCTAATGTGATAATGTGATGGTAAAAAAATTACGATTTATATCAAAAATTTATAATTCAAGTTAAAACATATATTTTTTTTATAAAAACTCAAAACATTTAGGATTTTATTCCCTCTAAGCACACAAAATATATTTTTTAAAATATAAAATTTTATCGTATAAAAAAAAAATAGCTAACATCACTGACGTCTGGGTGAAAACGATAGGAAACCCAGTCCAGCCCAACCCTAACTAAAATAAAAGGGAAAAAAAGTCAAAACCACATAGCCAATCAGCAGCAAGATCAGCCGCAGCAAGATAACACCATAAGAACAAGCGAGCAACCCACCAAAATCCCTAGTCTGCTCCAAAAATGGAGCAAGAGAATCCCGTACGCCATGAAACGGAAGTCCACTTTTGGGGCAATACTCCAGAGGATGAGTACTACAAACAACAAGGGATCAAAGCTTCACGGTCATCTTACACATCACCAAGAGGTCTCTCTCTATTCACAAGATCATGGCTCCCAGTCTCCACCGATCCTCCTCTTGGCGTCATGTGTATGGTTCATGGTTATGGAAACGATATCAGCTGGACTTTTCAGTCGACGGCCATCTTCCTAGCTCAGATGGGTTTCGCCTGCTTTGGACTTGACATTGAAGGCCATGGTAAGTCTCAAGGCCTCAAGGGTTTTGTACCCAATGTTGATCTTGTTGTTCAAGACTGTCTTTCTTTCTTTGATTCCATCAAGAATGAAACCCAGTTTCAATGGGTTGCCTTTCTTTTTGTACGGTGAATCAATGGGCGGTGCTATTTGTCTCTTGATTCATTTAGCAAGCCCTAAAGGGTTTGATGGCGCAGTTTTGGTTGCCCCCATGTGCAAAATCTCTGATAATATAAAACCCAGATGGCCAATTCCTGATATTCTGCTATTCGTGGCGAAGTTTATGCCTACTCTAGCTATAGTTCCAGCTGCTAGCATTCTGCACAAATCAATCAAGGTAGAGAGTAAAGTGCCAATTGCAGAAATGAACCCAGTGAGATACAGGGGGAAACCAAGATTGGGAACTGTTGTGGAGCTTCTAAGGGTCACTGATTGTTTGAGTCAGAATTTGAGAAGTGTTACCATTCCATTTATTGTATTACATGGAAGCATGGATGTTGTCACTGATCCAAAAGTGAGCGAAAGTTTGTACGAGGAGGCAAGCAGCGAAGACAAGACAATAAAGATTTACGATGGGATGTTGCATTCTTTGCTGTTTGGAGAAACTGATGAGAATATTGAAATTGTCCGGCATGATATCTTATCTTGGTTGAATGGTAGATGCAGGCATGAGAATGTTGAAAACTAGGTCATGCTTCTTGTGTCGTGTTGATTACCTCTTGAATTCATGTGCCGATGCCGAGTTTAAATATACATTCATGCTTGTTTAGCAATTTATTGTGTTGATTTTCAATGAAGTTTTACTTTCCAAGTATCAATGATGATCAACTGGAATGCAAGTAGCAGTCCCCGCCGAGATTTGAACTCTGTTTACTAATATAATGTTTGTTTTTGAGATTTAATTTTAAAAAATAATAATATATTGTTTTAAAGTAATCTCCCTTTCGATGATCCTAACAGCCTATAATCAACTGGAATGCAAGTAGCAGTTCCCGCAGGCCTCAAGTATTTCAGTAAGCAATGACATTTAATTTGTGTTTCATCACATGTTACTTGTCTCACGTTTGAGAAGGATTTTTGTGCAACTTCCTTGTCTGGATATCAACTTATCCCGGCATGGATAGGGCATGCTATTTCGTCAAAGTCCAGGCTGTAAATTGCTCTCGTGCACGGTGGTAATAATGACAAGACCCCAGCTCTTTAAAAATTAAAAAAAAATATAAAAAAAAGTGGCACATGTGACACCCACGACGCATGAAATTCCAGAAAAACTAATAAATAACAGGAAGAAGGACCCCTTTTATCATTTACAGTAGGGGGAAAAAAGAAAAAACGTCGAAGCAATATTATCTATAGAAATTTATCTGCGCTAGCTATCAGACTAATAATGTAAAGCCTGTGTTGTATCCCAGTGTGTGATTGGACGACAAAATGAGAGGATCCACTGTTAGAGCGACAAAAAATGTATAAAGAATGGATCGTCACCGGTGACTGAAACGATGCACGTATCTTCTACTAGTTAGAAAGAGGCCTATATCAACTAGTCAGAGGCAATGGCTCAAATATCCATCTGTGACCGCAAGCAGAGCAGCTCAAGATATCTGAGTTGTTGCTCAAAAAGAACCTGTAGGTGATCTCTGGGTTACCCGAGGAAACACCTGCAAACAAAAAAGTGAACTCCATATTCACACCATAAACAGGTAATTCAAGTCATCCACTGTTAGGCGAGTCTGACGGCCACCGCTTTCATCCTCTCCAAATGCAGATGCCACCATCTCTCTCTTCTTTTGCTGCAAAAAGTTTTAGAAAGCAAAAGAAATATTTAATAAAACATACTTCAAAGTCCAGCAATGAACTCTTACTGTGTTATCAGCCAGAAAATTGTTCAGAAATGCATTTGAGTTTTGATTTCAGAACATGCCTAGGTTGAATAAACTACAAAGCAAGCAAACGTTTCTATGGTGCGTTGGGAGCTACAAGAATCAGAGCAGCTCAAAAGCACTTCAAATCCAAAAGGCTGCTTTTGCAAGGAGTTGCTCCAGCTGCAGCCCCAAAAATAAGTTCAAAATCCACAACCTGTTGATCAGGTTGACCACGGGTTTGTCCAAAAACAAACATCTTGATTCTCATCCCGGACACTTTTATTGGCTAAAACCAATGCATCAAGACATGCACTCGATCACACTGATCTTGATGTCTTGAGCCCATCCAAACATCATGTATTTACAGTGACCATTAGTATGGTTTAAGCCAAGTTCATTTAATACCACAACCCATTCCCATTTTCTGTTCCCCTTGCTCTTCTATTTACTGTTGTCCGGGTAACATTGTTATGGTCACTTAAGAACTTAGTTGAACCGACTTCCCCTAATACCCAAAACTCATTCCCGTTTTTTCTTCACTCGCTACTTCAAAGAACATGTATGGTATACAGCTAAATATTTGTGGTTAATCAATGAATTCAGTTATCCTTTGAACAACCGTTGACTTAAAGAAGTCAAATCTTCGTGGCATAGGTGAAAATGTATGCCTTTTGCCTCACCAAGATGAGAAACATTACTTCTTAATTTGTCCATGGCAGAACCAAAACCAGTAATATCAATTAATTGATGGGACCTGAAGCAAATAGCAATGGCAAGGGAAGAACCAAAATTTCTTACAGATTATTGACAGAACCACGCATATCATCCCCATACTCTCACTTGCTAAATAAAACAATTGTGTGATCAACCATGGAAGGGCAATTTAAACAAATTAAACAAATTATGATGAATTGATGAGCTATGTGCCTTTGAATGGTGGAAAAAAACAAAGATGGCCACTTGCAAAGGAGCTGAGTAACAAAAATTTAATAGAAAACACAGTACCTGGAGGGCTAATATACGATCTTCAACAGTATTTTGTACAGTTAATCGCAAAACTGTAACTGTACGGGTTTGTCCAATACGATGTGCCCTATCAATTGCCTGATCTTCAGTTGTAGGATTCCACCATAGGTCCAGAAGCAACACATGGCAAGCTGCAACCATGTTCAGTCCAAGACTAGCTGCTTTCAAAGACATAATCATAACAGATACCTGTAGTGCAAATGGATCAAACATCATTAAACATTTGAGAGGGCATTTAAGAAACATTATGCATAAACCTTTGAAACCCAAATGGTTAAAATCCCACAAACCTCTGGAAGTGTATTGAAATCCTTCAAAGCTTTATCTCGGGCAATAACTGACATTGTTCCATCCAGTCTTCGGTACTGAATGGAAGAACTTTTAAGACAAGCTTCAAGCAAATCTAGCATTCCTGTCCACTGGGAAAAAACTATGGCTTTCTCCCCAACAGCCTTGATTGGGATGTGTCTTTTATCCATTCCATCCTTAACTGAATCGGTAGAACCAGATGAGGCTTCATGACAAGCAACATTTTCATCTACAGAATTCTCCAGCAGATTGCATGTGGGCAAACAATCATTTGGTTTAGTCAGTGATTGCAGGACTTCAAGAGCTGCCCTAATTTTTGATGAATCATGGGGCCGGCTGTCAGAGAATGATCTAACTTCCGCAACAAGCTCAGTACCAGAACAATCCTGACCAGGCTCGTCAGATAGAGAACTGTTTAATGTAGCTTTGGAAAACACTGAAGACACATTCAGTCGAACTTTGCAGTCTGAAACGGGGCATTGGCTGTCGTCGCCAATAAGATGCTCACAGATACATTGTCTGCAGAATACATGACCACATACTGAAACAACAGCATCTTCAGGTGCATCCTGTATGAAATCAGCAAAGATGTCAGAAACAAAAAAAAAAGAGTTGACCAAGAAGTTCAACAAATACAACCACCAAAAGTCAGTCCCAAACTAGTTGCTACATGGAAAAACAGTTTAACATATAAAGTAAAAACTATAAATATTAGCAGCAGCAACCCTGTCCAACAATTTATACAGGCATGGGGGAAGGCTGCATTGTGTGCTCAAAGCTTTGATTTGAAGCTCCTATAGTGTGTTGCACCAAAATGTACCTCAAATAACCATTTTTAAAGAAGAAACAGCTGTTATTTTATCGTTTTTGCTATATTATATTGCAGCTGGGCTATTTTATCTAAATTAGTCTCTTGAAATACCAGATTCTGAATGTCATGCAGTGACAACCATGACTTTTAGTTGCTTTTCATCAAGCCTTCAGTATTTCTTCAAGTAATATTTGCTTCCCTAACATACATAGCAGCATTACTATTATATAAAAGAAGAAAATTATACTCCTAGGCAAACAATACTCCTGTTGGAAATACCAGAAAGTATCCTAGAGGCTTCTAAGGATTTGGAACAATTCTAAGTATAACTGTGAAAGTTCTGTAGAGAAGAGCAGAATGATCTCAGGAGCTATTGAGCACTTTGAGACATAGCAATTGCCTTATTTTGAGGAGGGAATTAATTAGGCACGGTGAGTATGATATGTAGGTTTAGCCTCTATACAAAGAACTTTTCCCCTCAAAATCTGCGAACTGAATTCTTGCAGGCTTCAGCCAATACAAGAAGCCTTCTGAATCAAAGACATCAAACACCTCAGTTATTAATGCTTAAATTATAAGAACCTGTTTATCATACATGTAAGTAACAGATATGCAGCAGCTTCAAGACTAATGTTTTTCAGGAAATCCAGAACAAAGCAATTGCAACTGAATCCAATATCTTAAAACCATGCTCCAGATCCCTGGACTGATTGCACCAGCTGATGTTTAAATGAAAAAAACAGGATGCAGAAAGGGAAAATTATGATAAACACGTTTTAATACGTGCAAAGAGTTATAAGCACAATATGCATCCACATTGCAGATGAAGTTAACAAAAGGAAACAAATCCAGTAAAGTTACAGAAAAAAGAAAAGGAGAACATAGAAATAAGAAGAGGAGAAATAGTGCAGGAAAAGAAACCACATACACTGCATATGCGACAGATTGCCAAAGATGCTTCTAAACGATTTAGAAGATATAATTGTTTCTCCCGGGGAAGCTTCTTTGCCATCTCAACTGAGGAATTACCTAGAGATCTTGAATCTAAACCCGAGACAAGACAAGGATGATCACAAGCTTGTCGAAGACGCAACAGCATCAACAAGATGTTAACATAATTTTGTTTAACAGTTCCAGCAGCTGCATATTCCTGACAAGCAAGTGTAGTTCAAAGAGTTATTTGATATGTATACATAAAAAGAGAGTACGGAAATTTAACATGTTTTCTTCATAACAAAGATATGATTAAATTCTCTTGAAAAGAAAATTGAAATCAGTTCTGAATTACTCTTCTGGTAAAATCATACTTTAAACTGAGCTTGTGAATCAATTTCTAGTCTGGTGTAGAATTCGCGTTCTTCCTCTGTAAAGTCCACTTTTTTCAGCTCTACTATTTCTGGGAGGTAAGTTAATAATTGGTTCCCCGTCAAGAAAAGTTCCTAGAGCACAAAATAGCCATCAAATGAGTCCAAAAGAAACTGCAATAAGTTGCAAAAAATCAACAGGCCAGCTACAATTTACAATATAAATATTACACAAACCAGGCAAGAAAAAAAAATGTAGATAAGCATGCGACGAGAGAAATTTTGCAGGTGATATTTTTCAAACAGATCAAAGGATACTAACATGTTTATGCATTGTCAGACTTTAAAAACAGGTTTTCCGTGAGTGATGAAATCATATTAGACAGTGCCTGTTCATACACTGAGACACCAAACAATAGAATATGTTTCTTGAACTAAAATCCATCAACTAAACACAGGGTTAAATCATTTGTGTATCCTGAAGAGGTAAGCTTTAGATCACTCCATAGCAGGACCCTCTTAGCAAAAGTGGAAAGCACTCTTAACCACATTACTAGTTTGGATCAATGCTTCTAGTTAATACACTGCTAATCAGTTTTGCCAACAGAGGAAAAGAATGAAAATAGTTGAAACCTGCAGAACAACTTCCTCTACTACCGATGCAATCCCAGTGAATTGGAAGACAAACAAAACATTCAGACCAGGACAAATAATCAGTGTCCAGTCAAGCAGCAAGCCTACAGACCAGATATCAAAGGATCTCAATTCTACAACAAAGGAGATGGGTAGAAGGTCCTGTAGGTTTTTACAGTCATAATAGAAACAAATTAAGGATCTTTGGAAAATCCAGCCTGTATGAGTTTCACCATATGGACTAACAAATACACAAAATTAGTGAGCGGAAAACTCATACAATCTTACCCTTGGTGCGACGAAGCATCACTGTCTTCAAAACAGCTTGCAGTTTTTTGTACCCTGTTGCTGGATTCTTTTGAATTGGGACCTTTATTGCAGAGCAGAATAGCTTGTAGCCAGCATATGGATCATATCTGAGGAATCTGAAATAGCTATAGAGATCATCAATTGCATTTTGGATAGGGGTACCAGACAAGCACCATCTGCGCTTTGCACGCAGACCCCAACAGGCTCTGGCCGCTTGTGTTCTGTGATTCTTGATGCTCTGCGCTTCATCAAGGACAACCCTAAACCATGCCACCTTTGCAAGAGGCCGGGCAATGGACTCAAGCATTGCACTATCCATTCTTTTCTTATTCTTTGAACCCTTTTTGCCAGAACTAGGAGAAGTTTTTCTTTTCTTATTGTATGAAAATCCTAGGTGCGGGGCATCATCGCCTTCCATTCTTCGTTTCTCTTCATCATCTTCATCAGCCAGAGGCTGCCTTGGGACCTCCATGCTGACAATTGAATATGTTGTAATGACAACATCATACTTTGCCAGCTCTGAAGGATCCTTTGTTCGATTGCTTCCATGGTAAACTAGAACAGAGAGATTGGCTTCAGTGGTTACCTTCTTATGCAACTCATCAGCCCACTGCCGCAGGACACTTGTGGGGCAAACAATGAGAGTTCCAGCAGCTGGCCTTCCCTTGGATTGCCCGGAAGAGTTAAGGCTCTTTATTGAACTATGATTTGATGTAACTTGAGACCCAACCGCACCTTTCTTCAATCTGTCAATTTCAGTAAATCCATCATCGTCATCCAAATTTAAGGTTTCACACTCTTCTTTCTTAACAGCCACAGCATCAGCTCGATGAGGAGCTCTTTCCTTGAGTATAAGAGCGATGGTTGATACTGTCTTTCCCAGCCCCTGTGAGAAAATGATTGCATAAATCCCCAAGCCAAAAAAAAAAAGAGGTGGGGGAGTTCTCAATTTTAGAGCCATCAAATGGCTTTAGCTAGTTAAAAAAATCTACCTGATCATCTGCAAGAATTCCTCCAGAACAGTGCGAGCTAGAGGTTTCCTTCTGAACCATCCATGACAAGGCAATTCTCTACACAGGAAATTATAGGGCATCAATGGGATAATAATAAATAATCATGCATATCCATAAGCCCATAAAAAGCACATTCAGCCATTAGAACAGCAAGGAGAATCCATTGATAGTCCCCTCAAACCCCATCTTAGAAGTAGAGTATCAAAATGGAAAGCATATAGCAAAAAACAAACACTGTAAGAGTAAGAATTGACTTCAAATGCAGTTAGCCAGTGCCAGTTGCTTTCAGATTGCTAGAAGCCCATAAAAATTCACTTCAACGAGAGTTTTGCCAATCTCAGTTGATTTTAGATGACTATACAAGTCAGACTGAACTTAAATCTCTCGTTGCATTGAAAACCCAATATCTCATTCAAAGAATCTTGGTGTCAAGAGGAGACACCCAACTCATTATGAACTCAAGGCCTAAAAATGTAATTGTTTTCCACTGGCACAAACTTGACAATTATTTTGTTTGTATGGATTAGCAATTTATTTTGTTTGTATGGATTAACATAAACAAAAGCATAACACAGCTCAAAACAAATTGTGGGCAACTTGAAAAATTCATCTTCATGACTGCTGATAGAAATCAGTTCCATGATACATATTGATTTCATGATGCATCTAAAGCATCAAGAGTACTACTTTAGCCTTATTGATTTATCTTAGTTATCTTTTTGTTGTACTTATAAAGTTACAATGCAGTAGTGCTGGTTTGACAATTCATGATGAGCTCAAAGTGTTCCAAGATTGCCATGAAAGATTGATTGACATGACACTTATCAGATTCTATGCTTCATATACAGTCATCAACTCATAGCTACAGATCAGCCTGCATAAGGAAGAAAAGAAAGATTCCAAACCTGATGTCTCAAGAGAGGAACTGCCAAAACACCATCAGGGTGGAACAGCTTCAGACTTTGGTTGAGCTAGATCCTACCATAAAATTAGTCATGATAAATACTCATAATGTTAGTCATGATATAAGAATGATGAACAATCTCTTTAATTTCCAAATAAAAATAACAGTGAGGTATTTAGGCAAGATGACAGGACTATGCCTCTTCTCATACATGAGAAAATCAGCAGAATTTTGATGGCAATCACAATTTTTTTATTTTTTAAGTTGAAATATTTTCAAGGGAGGACAAGTTCTCAATAAAGGAAATAAAAATTATGTCCCCTGCTACTATGTGAGCAAATGCCTGCACATTGCACTCATATACTTATTTATTGTTAAGTCATTTGGTGAAAATGTGTCTGTGACAGCCTGTCATCATCCCAGCAAAATATTTCAGGCAGAGAGACTGGATATCTCAGATCAATGTGATGACACCGGACCAGAAAGTAATTGGACTCCAACTCCAATGGATTCCAAATTATGTATTTAATTAGTTTCAGTTTCTTTTGAATTCAAAAGGAATTGATAATCAAAATTTTGGTTTTAGCATAACAACCCAGGTAGATTCCCAGTTCACAATACTAACCTGCAACGCAACTTGAAGAACATGTCGCTCATCATTGACCCTGAGCCTTGTGCCTTCTACTGCAGAATGATGAAGTGGATCATTGTATGTAGGTTGTTGCAAAGGAACTGTGGGCTTTATAGAAGCAAACGATTGGTTTGAGAAAGCAGGTTGACTGATATCATCAAGAATACATATATCAGGATCATCATCAACATGGGATTTGCTACCGGATGAATTACTCTCAATTGATTCAGGGCTGACTATTGAAAGATGAGAACCCGGGGCCCATATACGGAAACGATATACCCGGTTCTTCATCCTCACCACAGCTCAGCTGCTTGTTGCTTATATTGAATGTCTGAGCAAAGGGCATGAACTGCTCTGAAGCATTTAAATTCAAATATGCACTATCCAAGGGAAACCTACCAACAACTCCCTCAACTTGAGCTCTTGAAGATCCAATGGTCACACCCCCTTGGTCATCCTTAGTGTAAATAACATGATTCTGGCTTTGCACAGATGATAAAAAACCTGATGATGACTGTTTCTTGTCTTCATCAACAAAAGTACCATTTCCATCACTCCAGGAACACTTTCTGTCGACAGCTTCAGTAACTCCACCAGACTGCCATGTCATGTCCCTACACACAACAGATCCATCAGTTTTTTCCTCCCCTACACGGACTGTTTGGTCCCCACTGATGCCTAACTGAATATAACTGGATTGCATGACTGATGCCTTGTCATTAAAAAGTTCATCTTCAGCAGGTGATGAAAAGCTTCCACTGATTGGTGACATATAGTCAATACCTTCATATTTAACGTTCATCCTGTTTATATCAGAGTAAGTCGTCATCGAAATCTCTGATCCAGAGCATGCACTCTCAGGTTGAAAATCAATAATTTCTTGATTGTTGTGCAATGATCCAAAATTAAAAGGACTTGAAAAATTGCATTGAGGAGAATCAGTATAATGTGCATCATATTCGTTCATGCCAAATTGCATGGCTGAATGGTCATTGCTGAATTCAGTGTGCAATTCAGGATAATGCCAGTCATCAGACTTGAGAGAAATCATATCATGTGAAAAAACATCTGTATTCATCAACTGCGCGTCCATGGATCTATCAATATCATTTTCAGGTTCTAGAATTTCTAGGCTATTCTTAACTAATGCATCACCAGATCCAAACTTCTCATCTAAACTGTCGATCCAAGAACCATGTGAAGCATCTGCAATTATCACGAAACATAAATCAGAACTCCAATCATAAATCACAATGATCTAAATCAACATACCAAATGCATATCATCAAACACACAATACAAAAGCAAAAGAGGGAGAGAGTTTACATGCCTATGAATTCAACGTTCCCTTCCACATGCCTCAATTGGTTTCCATTTTCATCCAAAAGAAGATTTAAATTCAAATCACGTGCATGATCTGCAATACAGCTAGACACTCCATCAGCAAAAGTAGTAGATTCTGTACTGGAACTGGCTATCTCTGATTTCAACACGCCATCACTCATTGTTCCCTGATCCTCTTGAAAAGGTAAGCAACACTCTCTATTACTTCCAGAGCAAGCATGCATTGAAGAGCTCATTTGTTTCTCTGCATAATCAAAAGAACCACCCAAATGCCCAACCCTAGCATCTGAACCTTCTAGGTTATGTATAGAGTTCACGGCATAACCCACAGATCCATCCCCTCCATCTTCCCCTTCTATCATCTGCGACCCTAAACAGTATTCCAACCAACAAATTAATTACAATCTACAAACAACTACCATAGCATTCCAAGGATTCTATTACGTTTTAATCTATTACCACTTTGTAAATGCCATATTCCGCCGTTTCCAGTATCCATCACTGGCTCACCTTGCAAATTCTCAGCAAAAATATCCCCTTCACCACTCTGCAATTTCACATTAAAATTAAAAAGAAATACTAGAAAAACAGCAAAAGCGTCACTCTTTTTTTTTTGCTCGAGTGAAGAATTAAGACTATTTCACATTCAATTAACTAATGATATAACATGAAATTCAAGAGAAACCCAGTTACAGTTCTAAAAAAACCTAAAATCCAGCTCAGCTTAACCTCTCATCCAAAACGTTACCGTATTCCCAAGCAAACCCGAATCGCTCAAACCAAAGCCGGTATCGAAACTTACCGGAGATGCAGGTTGTTTTTCTTCAAGAATAGCATAAAACAAACTGGCATCTATTGACAAGTCCTCCTTCTCTCCATCCCCAGTACTACCATCACCAGCGGCCATGATTTCACCAACTGGCATCATACCCCCCGCGCTCCCGTCCGCCGTTTATCATGATCGTCAACGCAACTTATAAAAAGAAAAGAAAAAAACCCTGCCAGTGAATAGGATTGAATTCAATTCGTTTTAAAGGAGAAATCCGAATCCAAGTTGTAACTGTTTTCGATAGGGAGAGAGGGAGGGAGGGGGGGAGAAATTACAGCGAAGCTTCGGCTTTGGGGTTTTTGTGTTTTTATGGCGTGTGTTGTGGTTTGTGGACTTTTTCATGATCCGAAACGGAAAGATGAAAAAGAAGATAAAAATTTGTAGAATAAAAAAAAAGGTAAGGGAAATCTCGTGAGGGATGCAAGTGGCGCGGTTTTACCTATAGGGAGACGAGGGGGTGAGGTGGGACGGTGCGTAGGTTAACGACTTTTTCTTTGTTTTTCTTTTTCTTTTTTTTATAATAATATTTTATAAATCAATAATGGTCAAGCTTTATTAATTATTGCGTGTTAGCTGGGGATGGGAAAATGAGGCGTGACGGTGGCTTTGCGTTGGTCATTCTCGTTTGGCTGGTCGTTTTCACACTGGACGAGGATCGTGCTGCATGGGATGGTTAATTGTTTTATTTCGTCCCTCTAGTTTTCATTTTAGCTTAATTTGACTTTTCTATTATTTTTATGCCTTTCTCCATCCTTAAACTCTTTGTTGACTTTTGATTAATGTTCTTGGAAAGGAGAAAAAACAAGACGGCAGAGATAGAAAGAGTTTTTTATTTTAAAATTACATAAATTCATTCAAAAACACTATGAATAAATAGTGTAAAACACTCTATCGATGCCTTTTTTAACATTAATAAGAAAATTTGATCGACCGGCGGCATACCACAAGCAAATGACTAGTTAACAAAATAATAAAGGGTGCACCATAAAACACTATTTACTATAATAGTATTTATTTTAAAAAAATTAACTCTTCAACAACCAAATCTCTTTTTTTTTCTTTTATTCGACATCATTTTGTTGTGTTTATGATTTGTGCTTTGTAATTTTTCTTGATTTCCTTTGTGTTAGATTATCAAAAAAAAACACGTTCAACATTAAATCATAATGAGGTTTCATAATATATATGTAATGATCTTATAATAGTGATTATGGATTTAACAAATTGACTCGCGATATTTTGCTTTGCCTCTTTTTTCAATAATTTATTTTTATTTTATCATTCGACAGCGGGTAATTGGAAATCATGCATTGTAATTTTTCTTACTTGCTTCTTACAAAGTTATTTTAATTTCATAATTTAGGTTATGAGTTTATTAGGTTAACCCAAGTAACTGGAGTAGTTTTTTTATATTTTTTTAATTATTATTTTTCTATTTTATTTTCCAACATTAAGTTGATTAGTTAATGATCCTCGTAATTTATTTTAACATGTTTTTTATATGATTATCATGAATTTAACAAGTTAACTCATGCTAATATAATATATAATAATCTTGATAGTTTTTTTTTATAAATTCGTCCAATATATTACCATATTAATATTCAATAACAATGTTGTGTGTATATATATATATATATATATATTTATATAAGTTTATATCACATAGTAAGTCCAATTTTTGTATGCTAGCTCGGTACTGTAAATAGAGATACCTGCTGCATGTGACCCCGCCGAACACAACACGGAATACTAGAGATTAAAAACAGTATATAGGGCGGCGATAAAAAAAAATATTAAAGAATTTTAATTGTGGGCTCATCTTGATAACTTCTATCAAACGGTAATCTCAAATCAGATAAGATTTAGTGACTTGATTTGGATAGTGATTGAATTTATTTTTTAAAGTGATTTTTATTGAAAAAAATATTAAAATAATATTTTATTTTATTTTTAAAAAATTATTTTTGATATCAGCAAATAAAAATAATTTAAAAATATTATTTATTTTTTAAAAATATAATGCTAAACAGGGCTGGACAATCAAACACTAAAATGAACAGTGAAATATGGAAGTTCAAAGTTCAAACACTAAAATGAATAGTCATAAATAATAATACACCCTCACCTTTTTAAGGTTTAATCTAATTTAATTTAATTTTAAAGAGAAACATCACCAATTGATTTGAAATCAATATTGGTTAAAAAAATCATCTATTAGGTGATCCAGTGATAAGAATTTAAGATTAAGAGGTATGGTCTCAAGTTCGAGCACTGTGATTGTTAATATGATAGTTATCAGAGACTTTCATGGTTGTTAATTTCAAATTTTGTGGGATTAGTTGAGATACCCGCAAGCTATCCGGACATCCATATTAATAAAAAAAAAATATTAGTTAAAAAATACAACGTGTCATATTCTATGCAATGGAAACTATATTTAAATACAGTTTTAAAATATGTTTACTTTTTAACAATTGTAATAAGTTAATATTAAAAAATATTTTAATATATTTTTAAATAAAATTATTATACCAGTAGCAAAGCAAACGTGAAACATACGGGAACTTCCCCACCTCACGTTTTGCACATCCTGTCCAAGAATAATTGGCGAGCACTTATCTCGCAAGTAGATTCGGAAGAGAGCCCGATTGATGGGATCCTTCGTAGGAGCAGGAGCAGGAGCTCCAGAAAGTACACGGATGAGTTCTCGTCATTCCATTGCACGAACATGTTTTGAATGTCACATCATGACAATCAAACCCAGTTGTATATTATTTTTTATGATAAAATATTTTTTAAAAAATAAATATATTTTAATATCAAAACATATAAAATTAATTTAATATAAAAAAAACTTCATTTAAAACTCGGGCCAAACACCCTTTAAAAATAAAATAAAAAAGTGTTATTTAGCTAAAACATTTCATGAAAAATTAGATTATATTACTTGTGTATCTATCATATATCATCATATGATAATTTGATAGCTAAGTAATTTTTATTCACATTAAGTGTTTTTTTGTAAAACACCTAACTAAATGAAGAATTCGATGGATTTCTTTCATTTTCATTTATTTAAAGAATAAAAAACACAATGTTAATTCAATGTTCTTAGGTGTTTGTTTAGTATTATGAAAGATTTTGTGGTAGCAGTTAAAAATATATTTAATTTACGTGTGATTTACAAAAATATTTGGTTAAAACTAATATAAGATACAAAATTCTCTGTGTAAAATACATGAAAAATATATTTTTAAAATAAAAAATATATTATTTTAACTTTAAAAAAGTCAAGATTTAAAAAATATAAGTTATATTTTTTATATAGTTAAAGAGAAAAAGACTACTATAATAGTGTTTTGAAACATCTACCGTGACAAGCTTTTGCTTAGGAATCCAATGTATAGAAACCAAATCTCTCAATTTAAAGATGTCTTTATGTAGATTTTTGTACGGACTCATTTTAGTGGGTCAAGATTCCTGCGCATAAATTTTTAAAAAACAAAGGTAAGCAATCCATGATTTAATTATTTTTTATAAAAAAAAATGAAGTCCCCGGTCTATGAATAAAATAGATCGAAAACGACAGGGGATTGGAATCCATGGGTGGCTTTGCCTTTACATGGGAGGTAAGAGACACGCAACACATATATATAGTGATAATCTTAGCTCTTCAGCTCGCCGGCGTAGGGAGATTAGCAAATCAGCTCTTTTAAGACGGCGTGATGTGATGAAAAAAAATTTATGATTTAAATAGGTCTTGAGTTGAGTTTAGAGCATGTATTTTTTATAAAAAATTTAAAATAATTAGTATTTTACTTGCTTTACTTGAACTCACGGAGTATGTTTTTAGAAATAAAATTTTCTCGCATCCAAAAAAAAATAAAACAAATCATACTTTACTTGACTGATTAGGTTTAAACCAAGCTTGAATATTTATCTGGTTGAATTTAGTTAATTTAATTTGTTAACTCTAAAAAAATAAAAAATCTAAAATAATATTATTTTAGATGAAATAACTAATCAAGGCTAACCTAATGATTATCCTAGTAATATAACGGTTCATGAATGAGGTAGTGTTTGTTTTTGAAGTATATTTTTTTTCGAGTTTATAGATTTTTTTGATACGTTGATGTTGAAAAATAAATTTTAAGAAATAAAAAGATTATTGTAATATATTTATAATAAAAAAAACACTTTATAAAACATTGTTATAACAATTACAAACATTATCTTAAACGAAAGTCATCTTATAATAACCCAAAACAACTAGAGTTTTAAAGTTCCCAAGAAGTGTGGCCCGATGACTTGCTATCTGCTATGGTAGATCTCGAGTTTGAGTCAGAATATGCATTTCTTTATAAAAAGTCTATGACAACCAAAGATTTTAATTGTTCACTTAAATTTATAAAATATATTTTTCTAAAGATAAGATTTTATTAGATAAGAAAAAAAAAGGAAAGTCAACACTGCTGACAACTGTGGAAACACCGACCTTACATCGGTAGAAAAAGAAGATTCTCGAGTGGGTGAAGATTTCAAACAATGCCCGAAAGCGAATGAAAGTTACAAGAAAGCCCCGTGATCCACGTTTCCAAGAAAGTACCAATTTAGGTGATGGAATTTTACCGACGTGTTTTCCATGCCGGCAGATGCTTCTTCCGTATCTTATCCTCTGCCATAAGAAGAAGAAATTTCAGTTCGTTTTCGCCTTGGAAGAAAACCGTGTCCCTTGGATTTTTCGTGTGGAATCGTCCAAACTCGTGTTTGGTAGTTGTCGATCAAAGCAAAGCATCCAATGCCTGATTCGTCCCCAGCCCGGACGGCAACTGCATGCTGGCGGTCCCAATCCAACACTAGTTAGGTACTGTTTGATGTGTTCAATATTATTTTCGAAAATAAATAAAAATAAAAATAAAAATATTTTTTTATATATTGGAAGTCTCGTGTAATGTCTAATTTTTACAAGCCATCAAATAATAAAAAATGGGACTCCACTTGATGAAAAAAATAGAATGTTTTTTCATCAATTTAGGGCCTGTTTGGGAGTGTGGTTGCGGTAACTTTTCAAAGTGCTTATCGTGCCGAAATACATCAAATTGATTTTTTTTTTTATTTTTTAAAAATCATTTTTGAAATCAGCACATCAAAATGATCTAAAATACACAAAAACATATTCATTTAAAATGCAAAAAAATTATAATCAAATTTCAGCCAAAAGCCGGTGGGATCACAATGTCAAACGGGCACTTAAGATCCGTTGAGTGTTTGGAAATGCGTCAGGAGAGATTTTTTTTAAAAAAAATGAATTTTTTTATTTTAAATTAAAAAAAAATTGGTATTTTTAGATCCTTTTGATGTGCTAGTGTCAAAAATAATTATTAAAAAATAAAAAAAAATTATTTTAATATATTTTTGAGCAAAAAACACTTTAAAAAACAACTCCAACCATGATTTCAAACATTTTCTTAGTGACTTGAAGTGTATTGATCAGAAATTATTGTGAGAAGCTAAGTGGCCAGCGCACTGTAGATGCAGCGTGATTGGTCCTTTTTCCAGAAAATAAGCAGACCAAGAGAGAAGACCTGAAAAATCCACGAAACTATTGGATGCTCCCTCCATGTCACGAGAGTCTTCTCGTTGCTTAGAAAATCAGTATACTTTTGTTTATTGCCACTCTCTCTTCACATGCAACTTCTAGGCAAGATCTGTATCCCTGGAAGTGATGTGTGGGTGTATTTCTTATGATATTTCTTCAAATTAAAACTTGGTTTTGAGAAAGAGTTTGATTCAATCAAAATCTTGTTCATGGAGAGAACAGATACAACAATATATGATCACGGTATAAAAAAAAAAAATTCATTTACCATGTGGTTTTGTATGTTAACATGGCTCATCTAACAGCTTAAGTTTTTTGCTAAAATGATTTTTTAACATGGTATCGTAGTCTTGTTGACGTAGCGGTTATGAGTTTGAATCTCACCCCCTATTCTATCTAATAAAAATCAAGCACAGGGTAGTAGGGACATGTGCAGGTTTTAAGCTCAAGGAGTTTTCACTTGAGGGGAGTGTTAGAGAATAATATAAATTATATTATGGGATCTCACCTAATAACTTAAGTTTTTAGGTGAGATTATTCCATAATACTTATGTCAAAAATAATTTTTAAAAAGTAAATAAAAAATATTATTTTGATGTATTTTCAAATAAAATATAATTTAAAAACCACATACTTACAACATTTACAGGTTTTATTACAAAATTAATTTGAGACTTGAGAAATTATAATAGGCTAGTGGTGATGCTCTAAAGTGATTCATACAGTGTTTATAAATACTTAGAATAAAAAGGTATTTTGGCAACTTGATCATGTTTTATGAATACAGTAGCTGTCACAGACGTAAAACGACAAGCACCGATGAATTATTGTAAGATAGCCAGAAATTATTGCCGCGTTTTGTGAGAAGTTACTAGCAAGTCTAGGATAGGTGGTATGTATAGTCCAAGAGAAGACGTGAGAGCCCACCAAACTTTGTAATTATATTTTATAAATTATTTTTAAAAAAATTAAAAATTAATTATTTATATATTTTTAATTTTTTTTATATGTTGATATCAAAACTAATTTTTTAAAAAATAAAAAAATATTTTAAATGAAAAATATTTTTAAAAACAATAACAACCATGTCACTAAACACATTATACTATACGATCATCCCTCCATGTCACGACATGATTCTTCTGGTTTAAAAACTTTGTATGTCCAATCTTGCAAGTTCTGGGCAAGATTCTGATCTTTATTATGGTATTTCTCAAAATTAAAATATTGTACGATAATATATATATATATATATATATATATATATATATATATATATATATATCAAAATCACTTTCAAGATATTTAAAATCTAGTTAGGTGATCATTTTAAAACATATATATTTAAATATATATATATATATATATATATATATATATAATAAAAGATTTTACGTATTTTTTAGTGGTCAAGAGATTGCTCTTTCACTTTCTTTTTTTTTAGTTGAAAATTTAAACCCAGTATTCAAATTAAGTCAAGCCGTATCAGCCAATTGGGATGTGAAGATATTTCTAGTTCAAATACGATCTCAATCTTACCCAAGCGCGAACTTGCGGTCACTTCTAGAAATGGATATCTCGTATAATTTTTTTAAAAAAAATATTATTGATATTCTATATCATTGACTTGCTCTATGACGGTAACTGTTTAAATTTTTATTAAGCATAAATAAATACTCGAATATTGCTATTTTTTTAGTGGAGAAAAATCAAATGCTGCGAGAGTTGACTTGATGTAACCGGTTGAATTAGCAAGTCCGAAAATAATTCATGAAACTTGTAAACAAAAAATAGTTTGACTAGGAACTCATTTGCTATTGTGTGATAGAGGTATTTCAAAAAAAATTTCTTTGAAATGTATTAAAATAATATATTTTTTTTATTTTTTAAAAATTTAATAAATCAAAATATATGAAAATCAATGAAAACATTTAATGTAAAGTAAGGGAAAAAATCAGAAAAACATTTTCAAATACAAGAACTAAAAAAACTCAAGATGACATATTCTTTTAATATTAAGATAATAATATATTAACTATTTAGTAGATGACTTAGTGGTACAAACTTGAAATTTAGAGGTTTGTTCCCTTTTGTGGTCTTAGATTTAAGCTTACTAATATGACGGTGACCGGAGAGTTATATAGTCGTTAACTTCAGAATCCGTGACATTAGTCGAGGTGCATGCAAGCTAGCTCAAACATTCGTGTTGATAAAAAAAGATAACAACATATTAGATTAACTTAGATCAACTCGGGTTAGCATGTCAAATCCACAATAACAGTTATAAGAATATAATAACCCATGTACAAAACAAATTAAAATGAATTATAAACCTCAATTCTCAATTAATCTAATATTTTTGAATAAAATTAATAAATCAAAATTGAACTTAAAATAATTCAAGTTACCAGTTAATTCCATGAACCAGTCATCAAAACAAGATAATTTCATTAAAAAAAATCAATTAAAAATAAAATACAAAAAATAGCATAAAAAGTAACATGGTATATCAATCAATCCATAAATCCGTCGTCAAACTAATATAAACTCGTATAAAATTAAGGTGGGCCCTCAAGTGGTTGAACTGAGCTATTGCATTACGTAACCAACCCCAAATAACCGAACAACCTAACAAGAGATGATTCAAAAACAGTTAACAAAACCTAAATTTATTTTCTTCCCCCTTTTTCCTGCGAGATGCGTAGGTATTCCCACTCTTATCCCCTTGCTGAACTCACTGAGCTGGCTTTCTATTCCAAAAGAAAAGTCGGCGAACATGGCTACTGCCGACTCACAGGCAATATTAATATAGATTATTGTTGTTTTTTAAATATTTTATTATTTAAAATTAAATTTAAGTATTTTTATTATTTATAAAAATATTTTTAATATAAACACATCAAAATAATTTTAAAATATAAAAAAAATAAATTTTAATCAACCTCAACGGGGATGATTTCTAGCAACTCAATTATTAAATGAAACACTCTAGAATGAATAAATCAAAAGCTTACTGAATTATTCAAACATTTCTGAAAGTTACACGTTGCGTGTGGCTGCCCCTACACAAATTCCTTAATCCTTAAGTACCTAGGTGTTTTTTTGTCTACTTGTCGATAGAGTTTTAATAAACAAGGAAACTTTTTATTTATTTATGCGTATATCCAAATCAGTTTGCACGTATTTTAATTAATTTTATGAATATTAAAATTAATAATTATATAAACCTTCAATAATTATTATATTTATAATTATAAAGTTCAAATTTGAGATCACAGGAAAACAAATTCTAGTCGTATATTTTTACCACTAATCATCTTTACACAGTCAGATGGATTTCTTATTTAATTGTTAAAAATATATCTTATTACCATAAAATTGGAAACTAACTGTGTGAATCTGCCAGGCAATATCATAGTATAGAAGTCATTCTTAATTCTATATTTCGATTTAATCATGTCTATGTATAATTTTATTTTTTTTATTGCTACCATTTGTATTTTTCCTAATTACACCTTATTTTTTACACTCAATACACTACTGGCTGGATTTTAAATTCTACCATTATCATAGCTTTCCTAATAGTTAGAATAAAAAATATTTTCAGAACAAGATTATAATTAAGTTATATTTAACATTTATAAATTAATATGCTTGAGATCATAAAAAAAAATATTAACCAGTCAAGGTGTAATTAATCATATCATTATTTAAATTCTAATTTAAATTAATATATAAAAAAATCAATCAAGGTTATACTGTATTTTCATATATATGCTCAGGTACATTTACAAAAATGGAAGAAATTCATATTTCATAGAGGTCTAGCCCGAATATGCAATGGCCTCCCCTCGATAATCTATTAGGCCAATAGTATATCTACCTAGGCCCATTTAAAATACAGGCCCATACCCATTAACTGCTCGCCAGTCGTAACCCAAATAATTACTGTTCGTCGTACAAAGCAGAATGTGAAAGAAGCCAAAATACCAATCTCATCCTCAAAATTTTCTCTCGCGCAAAATCTTTCCTGGAATTTTTCTCTCCCGGAAACTCAAAACGCAATCCAATCTACTGAATCATAAATTACAATTCAGTTAGGGATTTTGACTCTCTGGTGAGTGTAAATACAATTGTTGACTTCCTTATGAGTGTAACGGTGTAGATTTTAGGGCCTTTTAAGCGTTTTGAATCTGGGTGTTTGTCTGGTTACAGAGAGAAGTGGAGTCCGGTTTTGGTTTCCGATGATGATGGTTCAATGATGTCACTGTTCTGGATTGTGATTCGTCAGCTTGAAGAAATTGAAGCAATGGTAATAAATAAATAAATAAATAGGAGTTCTGTTTTCATGTTATTTTTAGTAGTGACTAGTTACGATTGTTGCTGTGGTTTTCTTTGGAGGAAATGAAAGAATGTTGTTTAGGGTTTTAGATTAGATTTTAACGGTGCATTTGGATATTGATTGCGTTTTTTACTGGAAAATGTGTTCTTTTTCTTGATCGTGAAAGAAAATTTTGATAGATAAAATAGGCAAAGGGCTTCAATTTTTGGAAAGAGAGTGAGCTCTTCACTTAGACTAGCCAAATGACTGTGATAAGTACTTTGAATCAGGGTTCTGTGACTCTTGATTGATTTGGTGATATTGAAGTGTTTAATCTCATGTTTTGTTGAAGCCAATGAAATTAGATCATTCAAGGGTTTGTCAGTTGTCAACTATAAGGTAATACTGACTGGATTGGTGTTACATTGGATCTCTGTTGATTTTCATTATCTGGTGCTGTCTCTGGTTGGTTATGATGTAAATATTGTTCTAGAAGAGGGCCTTGTGAATTTAAATAAAAAGAGTATATTTTAGGGACCTGCCAAATAACCATGACAAGTAGTTTGAGCTACAGTTTTGTTAGATTAGATCCAAATGGGAAAATATGTGTCAATGCTTCTTCTTCTTTTAGTTTGCAAAAATGGGAAATAAAATATATGAAATTTTGCACCGCCTAATTTGTGTGGCATTTAGTGTACAAAATACAGACCGGAACAAATTGAATGGAACTGGAATAGTTGGATAGGTTTGGATGTTTATTGTTGTTGTGCACAGGCTGCATCAAAAAAGGTGATTACAAGAGCAGAGTGGGAAAAGAAGCTTAATGATGTAAAAATCAGGAAAGAAGACATGAATAGATTGGTGATGAACTTTCTTGTTACTGAAGGTTATGTTGATGCTGCTGAGAAATTCCAGATGGAGTCAGGAACTGATCGTATCCTTTATCTTCAATATTAGCTCATTCTTAGTGCTGGCATTTTATGTTTCATGCTCTGGTGGCATGACCTTGCAAGGATCCTGTGTTTTTCCTTATTGAGAAACAGCAGGTATAGATCTTGCAACAATTACAGATCGAATGGCTGTTAAGAAGGCTGTGCAGTGTGGAAATGTTGAGGATGCTATTGAGAAAGTCAATGATTTAAATCCCGAGGTTAGACTTTTTATTGTGTTGCTACAATCTATGCGAAGGTGACTTGTTGGTCAATTATACACAAATTATGGTCCCTTTCATAGTTTGTTAGAACGATTTGACTACATTGTTTGTTTGTTTAAACTGTTTTCTCAAACTTATCGTGCAATTGTGCGTGTAAATGATCTGCTTATGGGCCGAGTGCTAATTAGCTACGACTGTTTCAAGGAAGGAATTGAATAAACTGCAGGATTGTATGTTAGCATTTTGCATGTTGCATCTTTGCTACTCATGTTAGTCTAGCCAAGAGAGAGTGATGCCATTTTCTCATGTATGGTGTTTGGCATATTGCCTGGTTTGTGTGTTCTAATGAAATGACAGACAGGAAAGTAATAAAGAAAGCTAGAGTATGGAAATTTCATCTCTAATGGCGGTTGTGGAATTTCAGAAACATAATTCTTTCAAGTGAGGGCTATTCATTTTGTCAAAATTGTCTCTTTGCAGTGTTTTTTTTTTTGTGTGTGTGTTGTAAGACAACCATATACAGTTTGGCCTTTTTTCTATCTTGATTTCCTCATGTGAAAATACTTTATGCAGATACTGGACACAAATCCGCAACTGTTTTTCCATCTCCAGCAACAGAGATTCATAGAACTGATTCGGAATGGCAAAGTAGAAGAGGCTTTGGAGTTTGCTCAGGAGGAACTTGCACCAAGGGGAGAAGAAAATGTAATTCCGAATTCGTAATTTTGTTATGTTGACTTCTATTGCATTTTATACCATTTGAAATTCCTCCCCCCGAACTCGATCAAACTGTCTTAGTAGATACGTTAACATGACAACTATGGTGATAATAAATGACCTGAGCTAGTTGATGTATTCTGCAGCAAAGCTTTTTAGAGGAATTGGAGAGGACTGTTGCACTGCTGGCTTTTGAAGATGTTTCTAACTGCCCTGTTGGAGGACTTTTGGATATTTCACAGCGCCTGAAGACAGCAAGTGAGGTGAATGCAGCTATCCTTACGAGCCAGAGTCGTGAAAAAGGTTGGTGAATTTCTTTCCTTTTTCTTGTTTTTTTTTGGTATGCTCGTGTGTGTAAATAGAATTGAATGTTTCCATGTACTCGGGTGATGTATGCTGCTCTTTATTTTTACATACCATAAGGAAAAAAGGAGGAGGAGAAGAAATCAAACACCTTTGTATCGTATACTTCAATCTTTTTTGTTACCAGCTATGTCATGGTATTGGTAACCCAATAAATTATTACTTGATATATCTTCTGGACATACTCTTCTGTTCATTACACCATCATACACAAACTTCCACCCTCATAGTTGTACAAAGGGATGCTTACCTCCCAGACATGTCAATTAGATATTGGTCTAAACTGGGCATTAGTTACTGTAATAGTATCCTTTATGTCAGAATTAACCTTTTTATTTTTGCCCAATTGAACATTGCTGATTTAAGGACCCACGTGAAGGGTGCTTGTTCTTCCCTCAGTAGCGCCAAGAGCCTGAGCATTGGCTCTCGCTTAAAACGCAGCCATTTTGTTCTTTCCTTCGGGGAGAATTTATAGGAATATTGATAAAGGCAGAGAGTTTCCTTAGGTCACACCAGTAGCTATGAATTGGACATGCTTATTTTCTCTCACAATATTTGCTGAATTCATAAGGAGATGATGAAAAAAGCAAGGAGATGATGCAGGCAGTAGAGGTTGCCTAGTTTGGGCCTTGACTGTTTCCTTTGTTCTCGCATCCGTCTTGCTTTATTGGGATTGTTGAGCTGATTCTTGATGTTGTTATTTTGCAGCATCTTATTTTTATACGAAGAATTAATTGGGTCTTTTCCTTATTATGAAATGACATAATCACAGATCCAAAGCTTCCAAACCTGTTAAAAATGTTGCTATGGGCTCAGAACCAACTTGACGAGAGAGCTGCTTATCCTCGGATAAAAGATTTATCCACTGCCATGCTTGAAGACCCTGCAATTTGAGATGCGCGCATGTTCTCGGCTTGGCCTGGTCTGCAAATGCAGAAACTGGATGGAACGATAAATTTATGTACTCAAATTACAGTTATTCTAGACAGCTATTTGTTCTCTCTTACAATTTGTTTGCTGTTCTTTCCCTTCGATTCCAAACCCGCCACTGTCGATATGTATCTGTAGGCGACATTGCTTGTGCTCTCTTTGAAGTTGTGGATTATTATAACAAGAATGTCTGCTTGTGTTTGTGTTTTTAAATTGTTTTTTAATATTATTTTGTTCTGTTAATGTTAAAAATAATTCTATTTAAAAAAAAATATTATTTTGATATATTTTTAAACTATAAAAATATTTTTTAAAAAATAATACCAAGTAATCTTGACTTGTTATCTATAAATACAATGAGATCAGTACAAGCAATTGATGCCGACAGTTGGCAATGAATAAAAAGAGAGGAAAACTACGCTGTTTTGAAGAAGTTAATTGGCAATCAAACCAGGATTAACATGTACAAACACATCTCAAAATTCAAATTGCTACAATATCAGGGAAGAATAATAAAAGGGGAAGAGGATTCAGAACGAGACAATCGGAGAGAAATTGTTTTAGAGCAAATCGCTTGTTCTGCGAAGATCTCGGCTACCTCGAATCTGTCCAAAGATTTAATTAGGTTTTACTTTTGGTTTTTCAATTTGATATCAAAGAAAACACTGTTATTTCCAGCATTTTCATTATATAAATTCCCAAGAGACGAAATTCTGAATCGTTACACGACTCACTTGCTAAGACAAGAATGCCCAGCAGGGCACTTAATAATGGAATTCTTTCTGCCATTCATCTGCTTAACAGGGCTGCTTAGCAACAGCAACGACACAAAACTGGGTAAAGAAAAAGAAGAAGAAAAGGAGAGGCGAGGAAAGGGTCCAAGAGAATACAGAACTGAAATAAATAAAGAAACTGGTTTTCTTCTCCGCCACGCGAAGGTCAACGATGAAATGAACAAGCAAACACAACTCTCTCTCTCAAGGTTCTTCTACCCAGACAACGTAAATCCATAGAATAAGACAGCTCTCCTGAAGGGTCTTACAATGTCTGAATGCATGTTCACTCGCACCCAAATTGCAGCCACCATCATCGAAATTGAGAGCATAACTTGAAGGATCATACTGGAACTTGAATCGCATCTCCCCACCCTTCCTTTTCACAGCCCTCCTCACTGCTGCCTTGAGCCTCCAATACAGGGTCCTGCATTGTTTCTTGCCAATCAATAAACCCATGTCAGTCAATGATCAGAAACTCCCAGTTGAACTGGAATCTTGAAGGAGAAACTAAAGAGATGAGGGAGTTGGCTAGCAGGTGTCTCTTGCCCGCTTTATAAAGAGAGAACAAACAAGGAAAACAAGCCAGAAAAGAAGAAGCAGATGGTAAGTTAGCTGCAGAAATGAAATAAAATAAAATAAAATTAGCAAATCTTTTGGGCCTTTCAAAGAAGCTACTACAGTTTCAATTGCAGCGTCCAAAGTCATGTGCATTGGGATGCTCAAATTCCATCTTCTACTGTAAGAAAAGGAGAAGTTGCAGGGGGCAGAGAGCCCTCTCTCCCTCTTCATGGTCCTGTCACTATCAAGTTTATCAATTCCATTTAGATTGGTCATTTGTTTTTTAATTGGAAATTAATGTTTTGGTTTTGAAGTGTTTTTATATGTTGTTTAGGATTGTGTGTGTATATATATATATATATATATATATTAATTTTAAAAAAATTATTTAGAATGTGCAATTTAATCTAAAAAACAAAAAATATCATCATCAATCTTGCAAGGTCATTACATTTTCTAATTGCTTTAAAATTTTAACATAATATATATATAAATATATCAAGAGACTCCTCGTAAAATCTCATTCAAACCTAATGGTCAGATTAAGAGATATGACTGATATTGTAAAATTATTAATTATTTAAAAAACAATATTTAGCCGAAATGAAATAGGTGGAACGAAACCGAAACGTTCCAGCTGAAATTTGGACGGAATTTCCAGAACAGGTCAAAATTTTAAATGATATAAAAACTATGCTGTTTTTTTTTTTTTTTTTTTTTTTTTTTTGTAATTAATACAAAATCGTTTCAGCAATTTCAGCCGAAACAAAATGAAATTAACACTGATTACTATCAGTACTGATATAACAAATGCGTGTGCCCTAGCACTTCATGGTGAATTCCTTGTCCACACTGTGTTTCACTTTCTTTTCAAGCACTATGTATTTCTACCCTAACATGAAGAGGCACCCACGTTAAGGACTATAACTCAGTCACGACATTAATGGAGGGAGACCAGTAAGGAGTAACTGGACCACCTTATAGGTTGCAATTAACTGCTTTATAAAGTACTTCTAGGTTATGTGTTTCATTTCTGGTAGTTAGCTGGTTTGACTTGCAGATAATATATTTCTTTATATTTCAGTAATTAAAGATTCTGAATTTGAAGTTTAAAAAAAAACAATTAATTATTCTGTGTTTTTTCTTATTAATCAAATATCTAGTATTTGGTTTCTCTTCAAACTCGACTTTATTTTCTTATTTATACGTTACGATGTTTTGTATCACTCGAATTAATTAATTTTGGTTCACTTGCCCTACTTTTTTTTCTCTTTGGTTTTAGTTAACCACATGGCTTATCCTGCCTTCTGAAACATTTTAATAATATATAGTTATAATATGTTTATTTTTGCTAAAATAAAGACATGGATATGAATCCTCTTATAAATAAAAGAAAAAAAGAAAAAGAAGGAGGGTTTGGATGGCAATGGGAAATCATGGAAGTAGCTCGACGAACTCTTCTTGACAACAACAATAAGAAAAAAATATAATTAAATTAAAAATTCCATTCTAGATTGTACTTCTAAGTTCGAAGTGGTGGTGATAATCATGCAAGCTTTTAGAGAGTTAAGTTTTTAGAATCGTGAAAATCTTGTTATTGTGTGGGAAAAAAAAAGATATGCTTGGTTAGTTAAACCCATGATTGAAATTAAGTTTAGATTAAAAAATTATATATATATATATATATATATATATATATATATATATAATCACATATTTTAAGTTCAATGTTTATTTAGTTTACATGATATAAATTATTTGGTAGTTTTTATATAGTTTTTGTATATATACTAGTATACAAAAGCTTACATGATATATATACAACTCAAAAGCCACCATGCACGAGAAGCTCCACAGCTTTTATCTTCTCAAGTATGAAGACCATACGAGATATGTTACCATTTTCACAACCAAACATCAATGGTGGTGTCTGAAACTCTAGCCCTAAACCAGCCACGACCCCTGACAGGGACCATGCATGAGTTGACGAAGTAGGTTTTGGAGATTTCTAATGACCCATCAAATCAGTGTTATCTCTTACCTCTTACTTGCTTCAAAATTGTTTGTTTTTGAGAGAAAAATATATTACTTTCCTGGATTCTTACCTTATGTCACTTTTGTTTTCTTCTCCGAAGACTTCTGTTTTTCCACACCCATTAAATTTCCTTTTGTCTCACTCCACAGCTGCCTCCTAGCCTAGTGCCCTATCACTTACCTTCTGTGCCCCGAACCAAATTCCTAACCTAGCCCACCGACGGACCACGCATTCCCAGATAAGTTGTCGTTCTGTGCCAACAAAGCAAAGCTTGTCTTCCACACTGGAACGCAGTCCTTCCAAAGTATTATCATCTCATCTCTTTTATTTTGATGTCGGTTGCATGCATAGCCACCCGGCTCAAAAACCTGTATCCTGAGCTGATCATGGATTTGCAAATCAATCTAACATTTTTGCAGAATCGACACCGTTTGGATTTACAGAAATCCAGAATAATGGGCCACCTTGACCACTAGTATATGAGTTTTATAATTAAACAGAGAACATTATAGGCACAAAAGAATGTACCAGAATATTCCACACAATCCCTAGTTGCCAGGCTTGTTTTCATTCCCAGTTTGGTGGTGCTTGTTCATGTTCCTCTGCAGATCCTTCTTAATGGAAGCTTGTGATTCTTTTTTTCTTTCGTTTTCTGGCCCTTTCTGTACATTTTCTTAGGTATAAACATAACGTTAAACTGAAGGAGAACACGAAAGTACAAGAGATAAAGAAGAATTGGGGACATCTTCCACTCAATCTCTCTGAGAAATCCTAGGATTGGCTAACTGTCCTGGATCGGAGTTTGACGGTAGTGTTGATCGTGATTCAACCGTCGCAGGTGCTGAAGATCTGGTAAGCCCTAGTTTGTAAATTCACGTAGCTTTCCCCACGATAGCTACACTTTCTTTCCCTATCAGCGGCCGATGTTAGATTTTCACGTCAAACCAGCCACCGTGGGTAAACACTCACCACCCCCATTTCACTCTTATAAGTATATAGAACAGTTCTTCTAAATTAATTATATGCAATTTATTTTTAATTAGTATTAATTTGATTTTATTGAATGTCCACGAACGTCCTCGACCGGTTTACTAATGACTCGGGTCCATCCATGAGCTAAGATAATATTGGTTCTCCTAAAATCTCTAAGGATATTACGGACCCGAAATTAAATTGGATGATTTGTGGAGATTATTAGATATAATTATAATTCATTTGCATAAATAAATTATTTTATAAATTATATTTTTAAAAATGTGATAATTTACCTAAATAATCCCATCTGACTGACTCCACCCTTTGTAGTCTAAAAAGGTATTTTGGGCCACCTTCGTGAACACTGGGCTGTTAGCTATATGCCCCATGGGCCTGCAAGCCCAGGCCCAATCCATGGCCCGTTTTTTGGTCTGTGATTGTTTCAAAAAGCTCCTGCGCCACGGTACCGTCAAAAGAAGAGAAAGTGACATTTCTATGAGCAAAATAAAACATCAAAAGCCAACAAATTGAAAAGGCAAGTGATAGATTCTTTCATGTGAGCCCGTCAGGTTAGCCCCAATCACGAGCCACCACGTACCCACCTGGCTCACCTGCCCCTGAACCCCCACCCTGCCATTCATGTAATATATTTATTTAGATATAAATATTAAAAAAAAATCATTTATTTCTTGATAACTGCTCCCAGGAAGTCAATTTTGCAACAAGTAATCACACGTGCGAATGTACCATGCACGCATGGTTAAACTACAGTTCTTGATACTTGCCCTGCTTGACTTCCACTGCGATGGGCATCCCTAAATCAACGGCTAGCATTTGATGGGATGGGAGAAGTGATCTTGACCGCTTATGTGGGAGACAAAATCAAGAATTCTGATGTCCGCGTGTTGGTTAGAGCTTGGAAAGGCCGACACTAGAAACTGACATGTCGGGTTTATTTATTTATTTATTTATTTATTGGTGCCATGTGGAAAATTGATATGAAGTGACACGTGGAAAAGGGTACAAGAGGGGGACCACATGGCTGATAGGGTTCGGACGACATGGACACATAACCCGACATGGTTGCATGTGACGGCGTCTATTTTAGGTCACTATTCGTTGAGGTATATGAAAGGGAGATGTTGTTTTTGCTAATAAATCTTTTCCCATTCAGCAATCCCTAATTGTTCCCTGATCATCTTTAAATATTTTTCTATAACGTGATTTTATTTTATTTTAAATATTTTTTATAGTTTTGATATGCTCGGGGTCAAAATAAATCTAATTTTTTTAAATCATATTTAATTAAATATCAATTGAAACTCACACTTAAATGTAAAAACAAGAGTTTTTTTTATGTATAATACATGCATGTTTGAGAATATGGTTAAACTTGTTTTTGAAAGTGTTTTTTGTTCAGAAATGTATTAAAATAATAATTTTTATTATTTGTTAAAAATTATTTTTGATATACATCATCATATCAAAATGATCTAAAAACACAAAAAAAAAATCAAAGTAAAAATTAAAAATTTCAATTTTTTTCAAAAGTTATTTTAAAACTCGGTGTCAAATACCCGGAACAACAAATTAGTTTCATTAATTTTTACCAATCAATCGTAGGTGTCAAAGAAATACTTTTTCAATGCATGCAATAGTTTTTTTTTTAATGGATAATTTTTTAGATGATCTTACAAATAATTTTTTACATTAACCGAATTAATAAAACGATCCATCTTAAGCCTTCACCATACTTGACCATTTATTTTACCATCACCAAATGGGTATTGACGAGGATGGCATTGGAAAACTTCTTCAAAATTCGAGGCTGGTCTATTCTATGAGTTTCGAGATCAGGTTGTTTTCTCTGTAGTTTTATATATGTAGAGAAATAATTCATGAATAAATAAAAAAACTTTATGAAGATTATAAGTCACTAGATCGAGTTCGATGTTAATGTCAATGCCAACGTTGGATTCCATTTATCTAATACTAGTAGTTTATTTTTAAAAAAATATATTTTTGACATCAAAACATGAAAATAATTCATAAACACTGAAAAAATTTTAATTTAAAAAATAAAATAATTTTAAAAAAAAATACTTTTAAAATACAGTGTCAATCATCTTTAAATAGATTTTCACGCGAAACATTTTATAAACACTTAGATTGTCTTTTATGTGAGGAATTTAATCAAATAAATCTCGAATGTATGAGAATCCTGCCAATGTATAAATTAATAAAACATGTTAAATTTTGAGATTTGCGTAGACATTAGGTGAAGATCTTGTTTGGCATTGTGTTTCAAAAATATTTTTTAAAAAATTGAATGTTTTTTATTTTTATTTTTATTTTTTATATTAAATAAAATAATGGTGGCTTTAGATTATTTTCATTTACTGATGTTGAAAATAATTTAATAAAAAAATATCATTTTAATACATTTTTGAATGAAAATAACTTTAAAAAACAATTTTAATCACACTATTATATTCCAAAGAATTAAATGGAACATTGTCAAAGCATTGCCACGACAAATGATAAATCGAATTCAAAATCAAAATTCAAGAAAAGTAGATGGTGGCCATTAAAAATTAGCTGGCTGCGAGCTTTCAAAGTAATAAATATATGATATCGGAAAAGTAAAGTGTTTATATATAAAATAAATCCATAATTTATTAGTTTAAATTATTTTAATTAATATGAACACTGAAGTTCATGCATCTCCCCTGATATAGGAAGCTCCATAATAAATTAGTACTAGAATTGACTCGTGTGATAGCCTGTCCTCTGCCGACTACTCGCATTAATTTTTTAAAATGTAAAAAATATTAAAACTGTGAATATTATTTTAATAATGTTATTAAGCTTGGTTTAATGTGTTTATTTTAAAATCTTGTAATATATTTTTCTAACTCCAATTTTTAATTAAATCGTGCAAGAGATAGTTCTAATTAAATTGATTAATTTTATGAATCAAAATATAATTTTGATTATTAGTAAAAACACGTTTTTTTTAATAAAAAAAAACTTTTGGATAATATGTGTTTTTAAGAAAAAAATATTAAGACATTAAAAGATCTAATCAATCTTAGTCTCTTTAAGTCTGGACTACAAACAACAAAAACACTAATTGGGGATGAAAATGAAAAGAAAAAAAGCAATACACTATCAACTTGGATTAAAAAGTAAAATTGAAAACAATTAAACTTTTATAAAAGAGTTTAGGAAAAAAACACAAAATCATAAGAATAAAGATTAAATTGAAACATCAATACATGATATTTTGTTTTTTAAACATGTAGAGTTTTTTTAACGTGTTTTTTCACATTTAAAAAATCATAAATGTAATATGAAAAACTTATACACATATCTAATTAATATAAATCATGAACTATTGTGTAAATAAATAAATATTAACAATAAATAAAAACATAAGTGGAAAAACTAAGAGGCAAATCAAGTATTTATTATCAAAACATATTTGATTGTGTTTAATAATTTGAAAAAAAATACTAGGCGATGGTGCACATATTCAAACATCTATGAAATGAATAAGAATAAAATAAAAGATTGAAAAGGTTGTATTGAAACTATAAAAGAAATAAGAATAAAATTAAAAAATTAAAACTATGAGAACTGAAATAAAAAATAAAAATATACATATATATATATATAGATTCAAATAAAGAATAATCTGAAATGTAATACTTCACTGGTAAATAGACATTAACCTTGAAAATTATCATAGGAAGAAAAACAAATACTTGAACGTTGTGTCTGGGAGTACTTCTTTTTAGATTTTTTTAAAATGTATTTAGTTTAAAAATATTAAATTAATATTTTTTAAATATATTAATATAGAAAATAAAATTATGATCATTTTAATATCACGAGTTCAAATTCAAACAGACACTGTTAATAAACTGAAAGGTAAATTGCAACTGCCAAAACAACCATTTCCCAATTTATATAAAACTAAAAGAGTTAACGAAGCAGACAAAGCTATCCAAGTTCGAAAGCTTTCTGTCTTCTCCCTGCTCCCTCTAAGCCCAGTCACCTCTCCGTAAAGAAAAGATAGCCCACATCTCTCTCTCTCTCTCTCTCTCCCCTGAGTCCTTGAAAAACCAAGTCTAGACCCGGATTTAGCTTTGATTTTGTTTCTTTTGTGTTTTTTTTTCTGATTAAAAAGCCTGAAGGGGCGCCTTACCTTTTGCTAACACACCATCAGCTGTCAGGTATCAAGCATCGATATCTCTGCTTTTCTTTTTCTCATGAGCAAAGTAATGATAATGAAAGTGAAGCTCGCGAGCTAAAATATTGGACTTGAAAGAAAGGAAAGAAAATGGTTGCTCATGATGGTGTCTATAATGTTTGGCCACCAACAGAAGCTCCACTGTTGAATGTGCAAAGAGAGGATCAACTCTGGAGACATTTTGACAATACAGTTAATGCTGTGTCTTTTGGGTTTGTAGCTACTGCCATTCTCATTTCAATGTTCTTGGCTATGGCCATCTTTGAAAGGTTTCTTGGACCCACTTCAGGTAGAGGTGGCCATGGTGATCTCGAGTCTCAAATGGGGTTCGATTCTAAGCCTGGACACCCTTCACCAAAAGTGAGTGGTGCCCTTTTGTCCTTTATGCTTGCATTTCATGTTTCTGTTCAAGAATTTGTTATGTGATCGGGTAATGTTTGGTTTTCTTTAGCCTTCTGAAGGGTAAGAGTCTCAGTTTTTGGTGGGAAATGCTACATTTTTATTGCAAATTTTTTAAGGGAAATTTTGTGACTTTCTTTTGTTGGACAGCTTGGGTGGTTAGGATTTATTGCATTCAGGAGGGTTTATCTTGGTTAGTTTGCTTCAAAACCAAACAGAGGAATCTAGCCAGTAATCTAGCTTGATTTACCAGCTCTTGTTTTTTTCTTCTAATTTCCATCTGGATTTCATTTCTTGTGTATATTTCTTCTTAAACATTCTCACCTGCCTTATTTCTTTCACTGTCTCTCTTGTTTTTTCTTTACCAAATGTCCCCTTGAAACTTCTAAACAAATATCTCTCCCTGCATTAGCCATGTAGTCATGTTTGAACCGATTCTGATTATCCACCCGTGACCCTTCTCCTCCTCTCCCGGGACTTGCCGTAGCCTGAATGTGTATCATATTATAATGTCTGCACATAAGCAAGTCTTGGTTGTACTTAAATGAATTGATGTCTAAACAGATTTAACCATCTCGTTTTGGGGTTTGCTATCAAAGTGATCGGAGTTTGATCTGAATGCGAGATTTGCTGGCTCTGTAAGCAGGCACTTTGCAGAAGTCATAAAATTGAAGCTGATAAAATACATTATTTACCTCATCTGCATTTTCATTCTTAGTCAATTTCATCATTTAGGAATCTTTCTGTCCCCTAATTATGATTGTTGCGGCAATGGCCCATCCAAGAGGTTGTCTATTGAACCAATGGCTAGCCCCAAACCAATGAGTTAAAACATAAAAGAGGAGATATGTACTTGTTGTCTAAACCCACCACTGTACGTGAGTACATGCTTGTTATGAGCCTCATTCGTACTAATCTTTATGCTGTCCCGCATGTCAAGAGCTTCTGGTCGGAGACAGGTTTTCCGTGGACACGTCCGTAGTTTAATTATCATCTTATTAATTTTCAAATCTATCTGTGCCCTACTAGCTTTTTTAGGCCACAGAGTGTCCTGCTAGCCTTAAAAACCGTAGCTGTGTGCTGTCATGAAGGGAGATAAACTATCTGAGTTTAGGTTTAAGATTTTTTACAGCAGTATCCTAGGAAGGGTCCTGCTTGATGCATCACTTCTCTGGTCTACCATGTACCATACCTTTAACAAACACACAAGTCCCACTTGTAGATCCAACCTTGTTGCTCAATCTTAGGCCTGATTTGGGACCTAAGAAAAGAAGTGAATTCATCTTTATGAAGTGATACAAATGCTAACAATCCATTGTTTTGTTTGTGAAACCGCGCATTTTTAAAGCTTTCATCTGAAATTATCAGATAATGAGAATCCTAATCAGGTGATCAGTTTGATTACTGTCAGCTTGTAAGAGTGCTCGTGGGAGCTTTTCTGAGATAGGTCTAAATCATTTTACTTATTGTGATATAATGCTTAAGGACCCATATTTGCACTTCCTATCAGCTTAAACAAGGTGGTCTTTTAAGTGTTTTCAGATATCAGTGGGGGGCTGCATTTTTTTCAGGGTCCAGGGTTGGAAGATGACTGATAATCTTGTTTACGGGGCTGGTGATTCTGTTCTGTTTAACGCTGTGTCGCAAAATTAAGTATAATTAATGAGGTTGCTGAACCACCAAATTATGGATGGGACCCGTCTAAATTGTATGGATGGAAACTATGCTTGATGGCAACACAGACAAATAATGCAAGCAGTGGAATTCTGTCCAGCTTTCCCTTCCTCTAGATTAGTGAGTGGTTTTAGCATGTCAAATCTTCAAGGCCTTAATCTTTGACAGCTGTTCTTGGTGACTTGTATTTTTATTTTTTTCCCCTGATAAACAAGCTGTATTTGTTCGTCAGCTTATGAGTTGTGATACACTTACAATGCCTCAGGATTCATCTAATTTACTGAACCGCAAAGTCCTTTTCAATTGCGTTTTGTTTGTTTTTTTGCAAGTTTTGAGAGGTTGATGGAATTTGACATCCATTCATTTTGAATTTGTTCAGATGACTGTATATGGAGATGGAGTTTCTGTGCTGATGCCTGGAGATAATATTCCCACCTTCATAGCACATCCAGCACCAGTGCCATGCCCTCCTGAACGCGTTTCCTACCCTCACGATCAACAGCATATCAATCCATTACCGAATCCTGCTGCCGACCCTGACACGAACTCGAGCTCGAGTTCGATCCCCGCACAACAAAACTAGACATGAAAATGCCACCTTAAAACCCGAAACAATGATCACAAGCTTGGCAAAAGCTTGATGGCTCTCGGACCATCCTATCTAGAGCAGAGGTTGCCCTTCATGTCTTGTGTATATAACATTACTTTTTGAATGAGTTCGCAGCATTGGCATGAACTCATTTTCGAATCAGCAGAAAAGCTTCCATCCCCAGGTTCATCTTGCTTTATTTTAGCGTCATTTACATTTGAAAGTTTTCCAGGTGGGATTGGATACCTGAAGATGGATTGTTTTTCCTGTCGAAAGGATCGTTTTGCACTTGTAAAACACGAAATATTGAGGAATGTAATTATTCTTGAGCATGAAAGAAGTTCAAGGGCCTTGCATATTCTGAGACGCGAGAATTTAACTAGCTTTCAATATTTTATCTGATTTAATTAAGAATTTATTTTGGATTGATCTTCAAATTATAAATTTGGTTTTGGTAAACTGTTTAGATCAATTTAGACTTGAAAATCCCAGAGGCCAGATGTTTGTGAGCTAAGATCTCATACGATGTAATTATTGGCAGGCTCAAAAAGAAACACAAGGCCCAACTCGATAAATCCTCATTATATGGGCCCTTACCTTATTATGGGCCTGTCTCCTAAATTGGAATATTAATGAGCATTGTAAAAACACGGTGAAGAAGCAAGGGGATAACGCATTCATAATGTTAAATAAAATTAAAGAGAAGAAGTTCAATTTTCTTTGTAATTCGTTGATATTAAAAACAAGCTTGAAAATTTCATGGAAAACTTAATAAATATTCCATCAATTAAATAATATTTTAATTTAATTCATTTGTTTAAATAATATCTTTTAATTAATAAATAAAATTATATAATCCTGAAATTATTAATTTAAAAAACTTTAACAATGATATAGTAGTGAAAAACATTCTTTATTCTTTTTTTTTCTTTTCTACTAACATGTTAAGATAAGAGTAATTTATTGAAAAAGTTTAGACTTAATTTTTCTATATCATAATTCCAATAACTCATGATTTTCTTTTTGGATTTAATGAAACCTTACTATTTTTTAGGCATTCTTTGTTGGATCAAGTTAAAAATTCTAGTTATTCCACACTTATAGTGTACCCTAATTCTAGCTCGAGATCTATGATTTAAATCTTCAGTTTTTTCACACTACGCCGCTCTGACTCCAATAACTCATAAACAATAACCTTATTTGTGTAAATTAGAATTTCATTAATGATAATTAAGCCAAATTAAACAATCGTGTAATTAAGAGCAAAAATTAGAATTTTTAATATATATTATTTTTAAATAAAAAACATTTACCAATCTCTCCGAGCCCAGTGTCTCACTTTTTCTCTCTTCCCTTTACAAGAGACAAGCCAAAAGTAGCTTTTACACCAAAGTCACAGTTTCTTCAAGGTTTAAAGCTAGTTTTGTGTATTTTATTAGTGTGGTCGATTTTATTTTTGAAAATGTGTTTTTTATTAAATATTGTTTTTATTTTATAAAATTTATTTTCAATATCAATACAACACATGAAAAAAATATAAAAATTATTATTTTAAAATAAAAAAATAAAATGTTTTTTTTCAAAAACACAATTTCTAACACCGTCTTGTCGGAACATTTTTTAAAGTGAAATATGATAGTGTCCTGTCATGCTTGAAAGGGAAACGCAGGAACAGTCCAAAATAACCGATACATTTTCCTATCACTTGCTTTTTACGAAAATGCCACCAGCATTAACGGCATGATGTTAAAATTTCGGGCCGGCACTGATACTGATGTCCTTATTCTCAATCCTCAAACGGCTAGAATATGTGAGGCTCCCCCGCCTTCCCACCTTCAGATTTCAATTTCTCATGGAGGACAATTAATGATCGCCGCCGTCTTTTCCAACCGTTGCCTCTTCCCACCACCACCCCACGCCTCCACTGAAAGCCTCGCGGGAAGAAAAGGGTTGCATTATCATATTTAATGAAAACAGTCTGCATGTGTGTAGAAAATTTAAATCTTCCTATAAATAACATCCACTTTTGTTTTTTTAATGTTTCTTTTATGGTTTTAATGTACTAATATTAAAAATAATAATTTAATGAATAGGAGACAGAAATTCATTAATTCATAGTCGAATCCCCTTTTTCATTCTTTTATAATTTCATAATTTCATTCTTTTAATTAACCCCTTTTTTCTCAGGTGAAATGTAGGGGTTGCATTTATTTTAATGTAAAAATTAATTTTTTTAAAATTAAAAACAAATCATTTTAATACATATTAAACAAAAAATTCAGACACTCCGTTTCTTAAAGGGAATAATCAATGGTCAATTTAATGGCATTGCATATCTGAGTAGCCTTAACACAGCATCTCCTCGTTTGTTCACATCTCAGTATTGACCATGACTAGTTGACTACATCCACATGGCAGAAATAAAAAACAGAAGTAAACCAGGAAAAAAAATGGTCACAAAAGTGAGCCGAGTAATTAGTGAACCTAACAGCTAATCTCACCGGAAAACACTATCCCCGGCTGGAATGCTCCACCGGAATATCCCCCATTTAAAGAAAGATAAAGCATTCGAGTGACACCAGAGGGTTTTCTAGTGACTCGTTTGGAGTCCCATTATCATCGCTATTATTAGTGGCTGGCCGCTTAGCCTCCATGCCATTATCCTTTTCACCGTTGCCACCGCCACTCTCATTCGGATCCTTCCTGACCCGACCTGGGGACTGATTTGTCCTTTTAGTGGACGGGCTCCGACCCATTAAAGATCTATTTGTAGCAGGTGACCTGGACCTTCTCGCTGACGCCTCGCCCGGATCTCTCCTATTCAGGTCGGGTCTCAGAACCCTCCTGCTTCCCACTTGGCCAGAACCCATTTCCCGGCCCTGAACCGCCCTCACCGGCCCTCTTTTCATTGCACCATTTCTCTTGCTCGGCGACTGCTCTGTTGTTCTCCGGGTGGGTGACCTGCCCACGACCCGGTCTTTTCTCGGACCCAGTTCACCTGAAACCTGCTTTCTTGGTGGCAATGGAGATCTTGACACTCTTTGCTTAACCTCACCCTCATCATCACAATTATCTCTTCTGTCATTGTTGTTCGTCATTGTTGTTGTTGTTGAGATGCTTTCGCTATAGCTCAAGCTGCAAACATCAGACTCATCTTGTTCAAAGATCTGGCCTTGGTGATGAACTTCTTCTCTTGAGATTTTCTCACGGTTCTTGAACTTGTTTTCATGAACCTTGATCTCATCAAGAAATGACGGGTCAATGTGGATTCTTTCCTTCTTGTGGACTTCCGGTTGTTGCAGGTCAGTTTCCTGATGTGGAGTCTTGACGGGATTCTGTGGTGGTTTAGGTTTCGGAGTTTCAGAGAGGACTTCTTTCACAGTTTCTTCTTGATAAAGAGAAGGAGGCGGCGACTTAGTTTGCTTCAAAGATTCAGATCCTGCTTGAAAATGTTGCTGCTTTTTCAGCTTCGAAGGTTCATCATTGTCGGTGCTGACACAACAACCCATTACAGAAAAAGTTCAAGAAGTGATGGAAAGATTCACATATTGCTGGGATTAGCTCAAGAATTAATCGTTGGTGGGCTTTGTCTTTCCAATGGAAACAACAAAAGCTAGAACATGGGATCGACTGAAATGGTTTTGGACAAGAGGGGACGAAGACAAAAAAGTGCAGAACTTGGAGGCAGTTGAAAGGAGAGTGAATGCGTGTAATAGAAATCCCCTACACCATGGATCATGAAGGTATAGTCTAGTCAATGCAATCTAGCAATAATATTTCCTTCAAATTTCTCTCTCTTGTTTTTTTCTGTACCTTTTTGTATTAATACGAAACAGTCCCCAACTTGTATCGTGGCTAGAAAATTAGTTCCCAAACTTTTGAAATTTGTCTAATTTAACCCCCATTTTTTTTATGGCTATAATGGTTTAAACACTTCAAATGACTAGCATGAGACTCTCAAATCCTATATTGAAAGCTAAACTTAAATGAACTCGTCTCTTAATATTAAATACATTGTTTTTGTTTCCACAATTTGATTGATAATCAAATTAAAAATCAATTATATCCTCATCAAGTTGATTAAAGATTTAAATTAAGAGAGAAATTTATGTATAAAAAAAATCTCCCATAAGTTCAATGCTCCCTTTTCCTTCCGTGGATGTAGCTAAAATACGCTTTGATACATGATCATATAATATTGATTTTCTAGCTAATTACACGACTTTAAAGATTGAGGACTGATTTATAGCTATTTTTTTTCTTTTTTATTATTTATTTATTTATTCTTTATTTTGATTATTATCCTCGTGATCTGCGCCTGATCATTTTTTGTCTGAAATTTTCTAACGAGCGGTGCGTAATATGTTTCACATTATTGGGGGCTTGGAGGTTTTGTTTTCTTACAACCGTCACCGCCTGTGAAGGTACATGACGAATAAAGCAGGGGCGGTGTATCATGGCCACGTGATTGTAAGGTCGTCGTTGATCAACGGTGAACAGCGATTGTTGACTCTTTGATGACTTCGAAGCTCCATCCTACTCGTCAATTAATTCCGGGGCCCTGCATGTGGTCGGCTTCTCATTATTGGGGTTTGGAGCTTTTCTTTTCTTCCAACCGTCACCACATGTGAAGGTATATGATGAATAAAATTGTTTTTTAGTATGTATTACTTGAGAAAATAGTAAAAAACAATAATCAGTTTTAATGTGTTTATATTAAATAAACTTATTTAAATATATTCTTAAATAAAAAATCAATTTAAAAAAAACTCTATACCATGATTTCAATCGCATAAAATTAAAAATTATGTGATGATATTTAAATGCAGGTGTTTAAAAATATAGCAGTGATTGTTTTTTTTTTAAATAATTATTTGTAAATATATTAAAATAATATTTTTGATATTATCACAATAAAACAGTTGAAAATAACAAACAAGAACCAAGACAATCAAATAATTTCAAAAATATTTTTTATAATGATTTTATCAAATGAAATTTAATTTTTGAAAAACAAGGCTCTTAAATTCAGCTAGGACCATGGCCTGGGTCATAGGCTAGACAGGTTAGGCTATTGACTTGGATATACCCAAAACATTGTTGTTATAATATTTTTTTAGATAAAAAAAATATTAAACTAATATTATTTTTTATTTTCTATTCAAGAATTAAAACTGATTTAGATGGGAGATTAGCAATTCACAGGTTGACCTAACAAGTTTGACCTGCAGAAATAAAAATGAAATTATTTTTTTATAAGAAAAAATAATATTAAATAAAAGAAATAAATATGTTTTCATTATCAAATATTTTAATATGTATCCATATATAAAAATTTTAATTTCTTTTATTATATTGAGATATTATTTTTTATTTATAATTAATAAATAAAAGTATTTCATTGAAAAGCAAAAATCAGGTCGGCGGGGCGAAGGCAGAAGACCATGCCTTGCGCAAGTTACATCTAGAATCTAAAATGCTCAATTTTTAGTCATGACGGACATGTGTGGGTCCCACTCCACAGGCAGTTAAATCTGAAAGCAATTGAAATGAAATGACATGACACTAACCTAACGTCATAAAGAATCGTATGAATTTCATTACTGCATTAACCTTTCAAATTCCTGTATTATAAAATTATAATAATTTTATAAAAAATAAACTATTAAATCTAATTTTTAATTATATATAATGTTTAAAAATAAATTAAAAAAACCTTACCCAATTAAAAATTTTAAACTCGTAATTCAGATAATAAAATTGAGATAATTTTATATAAAATAAATTATAAATTTTAAGTTCATAGCTCCAGCTTATAAGGGCCACTAGTCCAATAATGGAGAAAGAACAACATTATTAAACACGGGGCATTTATTATTGATGTAAACAGCCGGAAAAAGGGATACAATGTTGATAGGAGTTACATTATTGAGAATCTTATGCTAGAGATCTATGACCATGTTTATAATGAAGTGATGCGATGTTAAATGACTCGTGAACTGCATAATAGATTTTAAGTTCGAGTTAGAATATATATCTCTTATAAAAATTTAAAATAATTAAATTTTTATTCGTTTATCTTGATCTATAAAATACATTTTTATCTCGTATTTAAAAAAAATATGTATGACTATGATGTACTGGAGGCAAGACTTGAATTTAAGATCTCCTTTTCCTTTACAAACAAGATTTCTTGTTTTTGTTTTCTTTACAGGATGCCAAATTTTCATCTAAAAGCCAGTTCTGATCGATACGAGAAGAATACAATTTTTTTTTGTTTTCCTTTTTTTTTAAAAAAAAAGGGTTGTGGGAAGGTCGAAGACCTAAGTCGCGGGGATGGAAGTTGCAGCCCAGACCACATTATATCGGCCCACATTTCCCAAAGTTTAGCCCATACCTCACTCTTTTCATAGTTAGATCATCAGATCAGTTGCTTAATTGTCAACCACATCCGGTTTAGACTCGAGTCACTTCAACAATAATTTAAGATTTTTATTAAATAAAAAATATTAAGACTAATTAGGTATATTCATTAATCATGTTCTGTAAAATAAAAATTTGCGTTACTGGATAAAAAAAACTTCAAAAACTCTCATAATTGTTTTCAAAAATATTTTTGAAATATAGTGTCAATCAGTGTTCAAAACTCTAAAGAGGTATTTGACATCTAGTTTCAAAAATATTTATAAAAAAAAAATATCATTTTGATATATTTCTGAACAAAAATTATTTTAAAAAACAATCTCGATAATACTATCGATCGAGCACTAATTTGGTTTTGGTTTTCCAGCCCTGAACTGAAAAGGCAGACTCACTCCAAAAGTGTTATCATGGTGTTGAGTTCTAATCATTCAAGCCTCTCCACCCTAAAACTCTCAATTTGTCACTGGTCTACTCCTGTTAACACAAAACAATCTAATTTGGTCCCTAATTTTAATTAATTAACTCGTGAAATTAATCCTGATCAAGTCAAAGTAAAATTCATTATGATTGATCAACTTGCATGTATTTCGAATAATTTTTAGATTAATAAATAAAATACTAGATGTCCGAAAAACATTATTGTTAGGTGCCGCAACATATAATAAATTTGACGAAGAACATTATTATATTTGCATTTGCATGACAGCATGATTACTTGGAACATAAATTATATTCCATCAGTAAGCGTGACAGTCACACTATTTACATCTCTGTCCCTTGATTATTTTTTTTGGCGATGGAGTAGATTGGTGGGAAAATTAATTAGGGTTTTGCTTTCTTGGGTTAGTTATATAACCACCAACCTTGAGTGATTTAACTAAATTATGACACATTATTATATTATATTATATCTAACCATCATGTAATTCCTGTCGTTCTTCGATCATGGGAGCATGTCATGAGGGATAGGGGAGAATGTGTGGTCGTCCAAAATTGTTTCCTTCTAATGGAAGAGATCACTTTTTTCCTTAATGTAGCTGAAGATTATACTTTATTTTAATAACTGTAGTTTCTTACAAGAGTTATTAAATCCGGTCTCGCTTATCATTTATAACTTGTTCTAGGTTTTGGACCATGAATTCATCCAATTTAACCTAACATGAACCACCATACGAGTGAGTGATTGTTATAGCAACAAATTCAATTCGTCTGATGGGAAAAGTCATTGTTTAAGAGTGTGATTGAGGTTGTTTTTTAAAGTGTTTTTTGCTTATAAATATATTAAAATATTATTTTTTTAAAAATAATTTTTAATATCAACGTATAAAAATGATCTAAAAATTATTTAAAATAAAAATACTTTTTAATTTTTTTCCCTCAAAATACTTTTAAAATGCATTGAAAATTAAGGGTAAAGACGACATTGCATGCTCTAGTTTCCTGTCCCATCATGAAGCTCTCCATGTTTTTTTTTCCCTATCATTACTTGTTATAGTGAGGGCGAAGGCTGAACTTTTTATGCAACATTTCCCATCCTCAATTCTTGATGCTTTTCTAGGGTTTTTTTTCCTCTTTCATTAGTGTTATTTTCATAATATTGAAAATGAAATATATGACTAAATTGAAGAGTTATTAAAAAAATAGGGATTCAATCTAAAGAAAAGAGCATGGTCTCAGGTAGAATCGAAATCGGGACTCGATTAAAAAGTTATTAAAAAACAAGACTAATTTGAACAAAGAGCAACAAGAGTTTCGAGCGTACACTACACTCGCCGATATGTTGGAAGAGTCGTCGCAATATGCAGGCTCCTTCAACCTGAAAAGTTTTGCCTTCCTTGATATCGGTAGAATTGTGATGGAAATATGGAATGGGCTTCCTTAAAAGGCGGTGTGTGTAGGTCATGCACCTTCGGCGTGATTTTTTATTATTTTAAATAATAAAAAACAATATTTTTAGATCATTTTTATTATTTTATATATTTGATGTAAAAAATAATTTTTAAAAAATATTAATTCAATGTATTTATAAATAAAAAAATATTTTAAAAAATAACATCAATTATATTACAAAACACTTATGTTAAAAGGTGGTGTGTGTAGGTCATGCACTTGCAACGTGATTTGTTTTTTTATTTTAAATTAAAAAAATAATATTTTTAAATTATTTTTATTATTTTATGTGTTGATATCAAAAAAAATTAATATGATGTATTTTTGAACAAAAAATACTTTCAAAAATAATATCAATCATATTACAAAACACGTGCTTTGTCTCTCCCTTTGGTTTTTGTGCTTGATTTTCTTTTTTACTAAATAAAAAAGGTTTGTTTCTCTGCAAGTTTAATTTTTAGTCCTTTTATTTTCAATTATTGGTTAAAAGAAAAATCTAAACTAATTTATGCAAATTAAAAGTCAACCTAATATTGGATGTTTCTCTGACAAGGAGAGAATCCAATAACAAGCTACTTGAAGAAAATTATATAGTAAATTTTTAAAAAGATTATTACTTGAAGAATCCAATAAACTTATGGTTATGCAAATTATTACTTTCAAAAATAAAAAACCGTGAGTCCACAATAACTAAAACAATAAAGCAACTAGGTCATTTAGTTTTTATTTTCCAGCTAATTTTAATATTATTATTTTACTTTATTTATATCATAATTTCCCAACATAAAATAAAAAGAGAAATAAATATTGTACATATCTGACGAAGTTATATTTTATTGAGATTATGATCCAAATCCAATTACTGGAAAATATAATTGTTTTTTTTCTCTTCAATTTATGTAATTAAGTGTTAAATTAAGGACTCGAATGGTCAGTATTTTAGAACGAGGTCTCTCTTGGAAATGATACATAGCTAGATATTAACTTGCAACTTCTATAAATGGAGAAATTACTTACGAATTAACCAGCTAAATTGAAGATTTTCGCACGAGGCAGAGAAAACTGAAGTTTGTCAATACCGTTCTAGTCGTCGTTCCGGTTTTTCTATTGGAACGGAATATTTTGGTTTCGGAGCGTTTCGGCGTGCCGTTTCGAGGTTGTACTGTTCATATATAATTAATTATATATATATATATATATATATATATATATATATGAAAAATAAATAAATTAATTTAACAAGTATAATTTAAATTCAAGATAAATTAACTTTAAATTATACAATACAAACACAAAGTCAAACAAACATAATCTCAAAATTAGAAACATCTCTAAAATTCCAAAATATTATGATAGTAAAATGTTCTAAAATATAAGAAATATTATGATTTTGAGCCGGAACGGTACCGAGACATTCCGGCCGGAATTTAACCGGAATTTCCGGAACGGCCTGGAATTAAAACCGAGATGAAAACGATGCCGTTTTGTCTCAGTTTTTTTAATGGCATGGAATATTCCGGCCATTCCGGCCAAAACGGAACGGAATAACAAGCCCGGGTTCAACGCATGGATGAAGGGTCCAATTCTTTTTATTATTATTATTATTAATAATAATAATAATAATAATAATAATAATAAGCTTATATGTTTTTTAATTAATTTTATAAATTATAAAATTAATGAATATAAATCTTCAATAACCCCGAAATTTATGAGAATTCAGCTGGAATGTCTTGAAAACAAATTGAGTACTGACTATACCCTGTTTGGCTGTGCGATCCAACCTGCTTTTGATCGAAATTTGATTATTTTTTTTTTTGCATTTTAAATGAATATATTTTGGTGTTTTTAGATTATTTTGATGTGCTGATGTCAAAAATGATTTTTAAAAAATAAAAAACATTATTTTAATATATTTCAGAATAAAAGACACTTTCAAAAACTACCGCAACCGCACTCCCAAACAAGCTCATACCCGTCAGGATTTGCAGGGTACCCCTCTGTGTGATCTGGTTGGTCGTGATAGAAGGCACTCATCACGGAGAGTTATAGAATAGACACCTCGACTGTCCTCATTCCAGAACAGGCATACATTTTGCAATTTTTATTCCACAGGTTTACCTAACCTCGTCTGTTTTAATAAGTATTATATTATTTTTCATGCTGCGTTTCAGTTTTAATATAAAAAATATTTAGATTTCGTTAATGTATTTTATAATATAAGAAAATAATTTATATTAGAATTTACTTGGTATAACGGATCAGCTTTTTTGACAAATGTTATTTAAATAACAAATGGAAATATAGTTTAACTCAAGGATAATAAATTTAAAAAAATATTAAAACGACAATGTATTAGATCAACTCAGATCAATCTACTAAATTTATTGTTCAAGTCACGAGATCCTGATAACTCTATAAAAACAAATATTTTTTTATTGAACCCAATCTCGATCAACATAATAATAAAGGATAAAATTGAAAACATAACTCAACTTAAAAAATGACCCGATTCAATATGGGTTAACTTATCAGACATGGACCATGAGAACAAGATAATTCTGCAAAAAAAAACAAATTAAAATAAATTATGAAACTCAATTTTTAACTAACACAATGTTGAACGATAAAATTAATAAACAAAAAAAAACAATTAAGTATACCAATCAAACCCACAACCCTGGTTATGAGATCAAAGCAAATTATAAAAGCCTAATTCCCTATCAATCTAGTATTGAATTATAAAATTAAAAAAAAAATCAACTAAAAACATGACATAAAACTTGAGTCAATCAACCTAACTAGTGATCTAGTTTATAAAATCATCATAACCTCATAAAAAATAAATTAAAAAAAAATATGAAACACAATTCTAAATTAACCTATTATCGAAGATTAAATTAAAAAAAAGAGCAAGAAAATTAATCGGGTCAATTAGGGTTAACATGTTAAACTCGGGTCCATATATTAAGATAACTTCATAAAAATCAAATCTAAAAAATCTATAAAGCTCAATTCTCAACATAACTAATGTTGAAGGATGAAACTGAGGAAAAATCAATAAAAAACAAAAAAAAAAACTTAAGTAAACTTGGTTAACCCATAAAAAAAATTTAAATACTTTTAAACTACAAAAAGATAGACTCGTAAAAAAAATGTAATATTTAAGTTAAGAGCATAATGTAATGAAAAAATCAGAATAAAATGCAAGAAAATGTTCCTTTTAAGTAGTCATGTGCATATTTAACATTACATTTTAAAAATGCTTTAAGAAAAACTGAATTTTTTTTTTTATTTTAAATTAAAAAAATTAATATTTTTAGATCATTTTCACTTATTAAATGTCAAAAATAATATTTAAAAAATAAAAAATAACATTTTAATATATTTTTAAATTAAAAAATAGTTTAAAAAATAATATCAATCAGACAATCACATCCCCAAGCATTATCATGCTTACATGTTTATCATATTTCTCCTGGTTTTCGTGCGTCATCAATTACCCTTTTAAGATAGTAAAAAAAAAGTTTAAAAATGTTAAAATTATTATTGTTAAAAATGTTTTTTGCTTTGAAATATATTAAAATAATATATATTTTTAAAATTTATTATTAATATTAATATGTCAACATAATTAAAAAACAATAAATAAAAATTAATTTGAACCAAAACTTTTTATGAAAAGTAAATTGAAACTTAATGATACACATTCTATATCTTTTTGCTATGATGGTCAAATTAATCTACTTACATGGCGTGCATTGAACACATTTCCCTCGTATTTGTAATACTAATAAACAGCCACTAATACTATAAAATCATTTCTTTTTTAAATCACTGGATTTAAATCAATTTGTCACATGACACTTTTTAAAATGAAAGTGAGTTTCACTCCATACAAATTGAATGTGAAATCTTTATTAAAATGAACAATGGACTATGTTGTTTTTTAAATGCATGATGTGATAACAAAGAGTTTGCGATCTACACAGCATGTCTCGGGTTCTAGTTAGAGCGTGCACTCCGTGTAAGAACCTGGGACAACCGAGATTTTACTTGGTCATCTAAACTCACAAAGTGTATTTTTTAGAGGGTAAAGTTTCCTATGCATCATAGAAAACTATTTTTTTTTAACCTCAACTATAACAATAAACTCCTGCCAAACACACTCTATATACCCGTCAGGATTAGCAGGGTACCCTCTCTGTGATCTGATTGGTCGTGATAGAAGGCACTCATCACGGAGAGTTATAGAATAGACACCTCGACTGTCCTAATTCCATAACAGGCATACATTTTGCAATTTTTATTCCACAGGTTTACCTAACCTCGTCTGTTTTAAGTATCATGCCGCGTTTCAGTTTTAATATAAAAAAATATTTAGATTTCGTTAATGTATTTTATAGTATAAGAAAATAATTTATATTAGAATTTAATTGGTATAACGGATCAACTTTTTTGACAAATGTAATTTAAATGACAAATGGGGAAATATAGTTTAACTCAAGGATAATAAATTTTTAAAAATATTAAAACGACAATATATTAGATCAATTTAGATCAATCTACTAAATCTATTGTTCAGATAACAAGATCCTGATAATTCTATAAAAACATATATTTTTTTATTGAACCCCATCTCGATCAACATAATAATAAAGGATAAAATTGAAAACAAAACTCAACTTAAAAAATGACCCGATTCAATATGGGTTAAAAAGAAATCAACTAAAAACATGACATAAAACTTGAGTCAATCAACCTCACTAGTGATCTAGTTTAAAAATCATCATAACCTCATAAAAAGTAAATTAAAAAAATTATGAAACACAATTATAAATCAACCTATTATCGAGGATTAAATTAAAAAAAGAGCAAGAAAATTAATTGGATCAATTAGGGTTAACATGTTAAACTCGGGTCTATATATTAAGATAACTTCATAAAAATCAAATCTAAAAAAATTTATAAAGCTCAATTCTGAACGAAACTAATGTTAAAGGATGGAATTGAAGAAAAATCAATAAAATTCAATATCCAAGAAACCCAATATTAAATAAAAAGTTTAAAATATAATAATAATAAAAAAAAGAGTTCTCGAAAACATGAGGCAGGTGTGAAAAAATGCTTGAATTTTAACTATTTATTGCTACAATAAAAACCCAATTCCTCTCTGAACACATATTTAGATATACTGTATTCAATTGATTTTTTTTACCATCTTCCATCTTGCGAGCAGCAAATCCACTCAATGTCTGCGTAAAAATATACGTTTATGCTTTAAATTTATTTTTTATCGAAGAATTTGAAATAAAATAAAGACAATTTGTGGACTTAATTTGTCAAATTTTGCTCTACCCATCCCCAAATTGAAATATATAAAATACATTGCCTATATCTGCCTCTAATCTCATCGGATAGTGTAAGACTTTTTTTAGAAAGAATTTATAAAAAATAAACTCCGAGGTAAAAATCAAATTACATCTCTACCCATGCGTCATAAAAACTATAAAAAAATCCTCTAAATTTCAAATCCATGAATATAAATATAAAGATTCTTAATAAGTGATAAGATAAACATCCATACATCTTATTAAATAATAAAATTACCATGCTATATTTTCTTTTTAAAAATAAATTATAATCGAAAAAACATGAAATTAATTATTAATTTTTTCAGCTGAAAATTCGTGAAGCACAATCCAAACAGATTATCAAATACAGCTTTACTTTCATTAATTAAAAGTTTAATTTATATTCTCATGAAAGAAGAAGAGAATGGTTTATCCACATTTTTTGAGGGCCCCATCGCCCACCATATTCTATTTTCCCATTTAATAAAGTAGTAGCAAATAAATTATAGCACATTACATTTTCCCACAGAGGAAACGGCAACCGTCGCTTTCCATGATAATGCCGTTGCTTTCCTTTTATTTTCTCTTCTTTTCATTGAAACACAGCGCATAGTAGCACTGCACGCCACTCTCCACTCTCCCGAAACCCCAACTCTGAACTCACTCTCTACTTTTAACTTCTGATCTCAACAAGAATTTTAAGATTTTTTCAATCACCACTGCTTCTTAACTCTGTCTGCATTCAATTATTCTCTAATTTACTCTCTCTCTCTTTCTCTTCGAAATCTTTGAGGTTTTCAATTTCTGTTCAAAAACCTTCCCCTCTCCCTCCCTCTCTCTCCCTCCCTCTCTCTCTATATATGTAAAATTATGCCCCAAAACATTTTTTTTTGTATTTGCATGTCTGATTTGTGAGAAAATATTGAAGAAAAGAAGGGAAAGTTTGAGTCTTTTCAAGTGAGCACTAATGGGGTTTGTCAAGTGGGGGGTGCTTTTTGTCATGGTCGTCGCTCTCATGGCTTCCTTTTCTGTTTCTTACACTGACCCTAATGATGGTAAACCATTTTCTTTTCTGGGTTCATGTTTTTTTCGCTCTTATGTCTTTTGATGGTTTTTTTTCCTCTTTATTTTTGGATGTTTTGCCTCATAATGCACTGTTTGTTTCTGAAGTTTTAATATTTGTTTTGATTTGTCTTGTTAGTCGTCTGGCTTTCATTTGCTTGCAACATTTGTACATCTATGCTTCTTATTTTATTTTTTTTGAAATATTTGCTTATCAATTGTCTTCTTCTACTTTTTTTTTTGAAATATTTGCTTATCAATGGTCTTCGTCTACTTTTTTTAATCATTTGTGCTCATGGAAACATGTTAAAGAATGAGTTAATTATGTGTTACTGAATTTTATACTTTGTTGGTAACTAGACAGAGTTTGTTCATGCCATCTAAATTACTTGCCTAATATTCCTTATTATAATAATTCTTGACCCAACTCTATTTTATCCCTGCTTGATTAATGGTAGTGTCAAATATGGTTTTAGTTTTGCTTCAACTTGTATAATAATCGCTGACTCAGTATATATGTTTCATTTTTTTTCTTCTTTTTTTCCCCAGTTACTGCAGTGAATAGCTTGTTTGTTAGCTTGCAATATCCGCAGTTGATTGGTTGGCTTGCTATGGGAGGAGACCCATGTTCAGAAGCATGGCAAGGAGTTGGTTGTGTGTTCTCAAACATAACCTCATTGTATGCTCTATTTGTATCTTTCCTTCGTCATTTAATTTCAATTAGTAAACTGCTGCGCAACTCATTAATCAAATCTTTTTTCTTACAGAAAACTAAATGGCTTGAATTTAGGGGGAGCCTTGAACAGCGATTTCAATAAATTTACTTCAATCATAGATATGTAAGTGCACTGGCCACAATTTTCTCAATCAAACCTGTTTACGGATCATGTTGTTTTTATGATTGTTGTTTCTCTTTTAGTTCATAGGTATAGTATTGATGAGTTTTGCCTTGAAAAGTCTGAAGAAGATGGTTAATGAACAGAATCATCTGGGATGATAATTGACGAGTTAGCAATAGTTAACTTCATGAATATGCAGATTGTAAATGGAAGTTTTGAAGCCCCTGTTGTTAAAGCCTTACGGTACCTACTATCACTTTTTTGTTGTTGCAGAGATATTAGTGATAATCATATTGGAGGGGATATTCCACCGGCGTTACCCTCTACCTTGAGGAACTTGTGCGTAAACTTCAACCTCACTTTTATCATCTGTTTAACAAACCAGTTCTAGAAAATTATTGTTATTTGTTAATATTGCTACATCTTTCCTAACACGTGCATTTCCTTGAGGAAATAATTCGTGTGCCTTTTTTTCCTATTCCAGCTCTCTTGCACGCAATCAGTTCACTGGAAGAATTCCAGATACTTTAATCTCATTAAGTCAACTGTTAGAGTTGTATGTTCTTACAAAAAACTTCTTATTTGTTTCATATCGTGGAATTGTGCTACCTTTGCATTGTGTTTGTTCATCTGAAATCCACTTTTATTCTCCTCAGATCTTTTCACAATAATCAGCTAATTGGAGAAATACCAGATGTCTTTCAACAAATGACAAGTTTGACAAAGTTGTAAGCATTTCAAGTTAAATCCATTATTCTTGTTGAAAATAGAAATTGCCAGATTTTATTTTTAATCATCCATTTTGGTTCAGGGACCTGTCTGGTAATAATTTGAGTGATCAGCTGCCTCCTTCAATGGGAACTTTGTCTTCTCTCAGCACATTGTGAGGCTCTCATAGAGTACTTGGCTTCTTGCTAATAATCTGCAACAGATTTTAATCACTTGATGTATACATAATTTTTGTTTTGCAGGCATTTGCAGAACAATAGACTTACTGGGACCCTTAATGTCCTGCAAGATCTTCCCCTCAACTATCTGTAACTTTCTTGCCACCTTTCTGAACCCTAGTGCTCTTTTGGTTTTCAAGTCTTTTAATTGGCAATTCTTTCAAGGATTCAATTTTTATGCTATTTGAAAGAAACAAACAAAGAGGTCTTAAATATATACTCTGCTTGATTCACTACTTGATTTTGCATCAGTGAGGCAGCGATCCCGTAGTTGGTTTATATGATGTACTGACCTTTTCATCAACTGACATGCTATCCCTTTGTTTCTGCATAGGAATGTGGAGAACAATCTATTTTCTGGGCCTATACCTGAGAAGCTGCTGGATATTCCAAATTTCAGGTGAAGCCACTGTACAAACTATTTTTTAGTATATTTTCCTCCTAAATTTATCAGATATACATGTGCATTTATGGAGAAAATAATGGACATGACAAATGTTTAGATCATAAAGACAGGGAGAAAGCCATTGGGATCTAGAGAGAACATGTCCACATCCTTAGACACAACAATCTCACTAGCCAAATTGTGCATGTCTTGGTAATTGTTGATGCTATATATTCAGAAGTTATTTGAAAGGGGAGTGTCCTCTATGATGGATGATTTTCCATGCCTGTTCATTTGCCATTTTCAATGTCTGGTATAATATTTATTTTTGATCTGCTTGTAATGGTAGCATGTATTTTGCAGAAAAGATGGAAATCCATTCAATACATCCATTATTCCTTCTCCACCACCTGCCATCTCTCCATTTCCAAGCATGCCACCTGTTGCAGAAGCACCTCAGAAGCAGGCAAATGGTCCTTCTGCCTCAGAAACACCAAAGTCTGAAAGATCTGAAAGATCAAAAGGATTTTATGCATCTAAGAGGGTCGTTTGGATTGCTGTTATAGGGGCAGTAGTTATTATTATCATAGTGGGATTATGTCTTTTAATGTCAACATGCTGCAAAGGAAGGAAAGCAAACGAAGAAGACAATGAGAGGCACAATGTTGGTGTATATAAGAGCCGTATAGATGAGCCCAACAGTAAATCTTTGTTTGAACGACATAATCAAGACAAAGGTAACTATCATTGCTGGTTGTTGGTCAAAATTACAAAGATTTTCCACTCTCTTTTGTGTCATTTTGCCTGAGAAGAGGTCCTTTGAGCAGTTACCAAAGAATCAACAGTAAAGCTACAAGATCAATATGCACCAGATGCCAGAAGGCAGGAAGCATATCCAAAGACGCATGGTGAACAGGATATTGATTTGAAGAGAATGGCTGCTTATTCAAAGCAAAAGATGGACCATGGGATACACATGACAAGCGTGGATGCAAATTTTATGCCACTGCAGCCACTGCCGCCACCTCCCCCAAGCCTTCCTATTGGCAATGTCATTGCAAATCCAATTGGGCATGCTGCTCATAAAAAGAGTCACTCAACCGAGACTTTGAGCTCACATTGTCCAAGGATTCTCACCATTGCTACACTACAGCAGTACACAAACAGCTTTTCAGAAGAAAATTTTGTTGGTGAAGGGACACTTGGCAGTGTTTACAGGGCTGAGCTTCCTAGTGGAAAAGTAAGATTCTCTTCACTAGCATTGAGCTGATTCTGGGAAAGCGCCATGTGTCCATTCATGTGATTTCACAAGCTTTCTCATGTTAGTGTTATAGCATTGCATGTCCTTAAATTGAGTTGGTTCTGAACTTAGTTGTGCTTCCTACTTGAACTTTATGCCTGTGCTCATGTTATGCTGTCATCTGTCTTCATTTATTATAAACTCTATTGGTGGAATTCTCCTCTTTTCCTTGGTCTTAAGCTAAATTTCATATCATATTTTGCTAGGATACCTTCATGGCCAATCAATTACATACAGTTCAAAGTGTGAAGGACTTTAATTTTTAGAGAATTCTTCTGGATTTTACAGCACTTTCACAATATGCAAGTTTAATTCATTTGTGCAATTCTTTTATGTCTGTCTCATGGATGGCCATGTGTGGCCTGATTTGCATATGATGACTAGAGCCTGAGATCCGATTTCTATTTATTGACCCTCTCTTTTTCCTTTCTGTCATCTTTGGTAGCTACTGGCAATCAAGAAGCTAAACAGTGGAGCTTCCAAGCAACAGACTGATGAAGAATTTCTTCAACTAGTTTCTAGCATATCTAAAACTCAACATGATAATATCGTGGAGTTTGTGGGATACTGTAACGAGCATGGGCAGCGGTTACTTGTTTATGAGTATTGCAAAAATGGGACACTGTATGATGCATTGCACGCAGATGAGGAAATCCATAGGAAATTCTCATGGAATGCACGCATCCGGCTGGCACTAGGAGCTGCTAGAGCCCTCCAGTAAGTAGAGCTACCAACTAACTAACCCGATGACCATTGTATGGCTCTTGTAATTAGATACCCAGTTAAAACTGTAAGATCAGATACTTAGTCAAAACTGTAAGGTCATATTAGGCCAGATGATCAATATGTTGTCGTTGTTGCATTTATTATCTTGGTGGCCTAAGGGATTCCTAGATGTCTCACAAGTCCATTACCTGCTTTATTTTGGCCTGATGTGCATGATAATGAAAAAGAGGTCATTTGCGTCCAATCTTTAGTCATTAGTCAAACTGACTGTCTTTTTACTTTTCTTTTTGCTAAGGTATTTGCATGAGGTTTGTCAACCACCTATTATGCACTGGAATTTTAAATCTTCCAACATTCTCCTTGATGATAAGCTTGTAGCACGTGTCTCAGACTGTGGCCTGGCTCCTCTGAAATCATCTGGCTTCGCAACTGAGGTAATATTTTTGGTCTGTGGTATAAAAATCTAGATCTGAAACTTTGCTATTGTACCATCTGATTTTCTGTTTGTTAAGATTTCAAGTGGGCAAGTTTGCAGGATTACGGAAATTAAATTAATAGCACAAGGTGCTAAAATTGATTGTTAAACTTGGATGATTTTTTCTCAATTCAATGCTAATAAAAAATATGTTACTCTAAGCCCAAATTGATGTGTCCTCTTCAAGCTGTGAGGTTTGACTTTGGTTGTCGCTATTTGTAATTTGTTGCTGATGTTGACGAACGTGCCTTCCAGATATCAGGGCGTGTCCTCAGTGCTCATGGTTATGGGGCTCCAGAGCTTGAGTTGGGAAGTTATACTAGCAAGAGTGATGTATATAGCTTTGGAGTTGTGATGCTAGAGCTCCTCACCGGGAGAAAACCTTATGACAGGTTACTGATCTATTGAAAAGGGACTTCCATATCAATCATGAATCAAAGTGAGCTTGCCAGTAATTTTTTTTCCAGCTAATGTTGTGCTCTCACTGAAAAACTGTAGGTCATTGAATCGAGGCGAGCAATCCCTGGTCAGATGGGCAATTCATCAGCTTCATGACATAGATGCACTTTCGAGGATGGTTGACCCCTCTATAAGCGGGGCATGTCCTGTGAAGTCTTTATCACGTTTTGCTGATATAATATCTAGATGTGTGCAGGCAAGTTTCCTTTTCCTTTGCGTATGAATTTTTCGTTCTTGACATGTTTTCTATAATTGAGTTACATGTTTCTGGAAATGGTGAGTTGTGGATCTGGGAACATTTTACTGGATTTATCGGTGTTGGACCAAGAGCAGCAGCATGCCGCCTTTAAATTATCTGAATCAGATTCTTTTACTGGACTGATTTTCAGAAGTGTGTAGCGTGGAAAGTTTTGTTACTGTTTTGTAATTTGATTATCGATATTAATTTCTGACAACAAAAGAAGCCATAAATGTAAATATCATCTCCAATGGCATTATAGAATAGACCTTTACATTCGCGGCGAAACTGCCCCTTCTAGAGCAACTTGGATATGGTGAGGGATGGAATGAGGGAGTCAGGGAGCATGCCATACTATGAATACTGAAGTTTTAATAAACATTTTAGCAAAAATGTTGGCATTTTTGTTTGATTTTAACAAAAAAAATCATTCCAGCATTTCTTTGCTTATTCTAGCGGGACAGGTAACCTTTTTGTCCACTGATTCTCTTCTTCTATATGCAGTGGGAGCCCGAATTCAGGCCACCTATGTCTGAAATCGTTCAGGATCTTTTATATATGTTGTAGGGGTGGACCTCAAAAGAGTCAAGCTTATTAGAAAATGGCCAGGCCAAGCTTTTTGCGAGGTGGGATCGCTTTGGAATATTGTCTTTCATATGCCAAGATATCCTACTTGGGAAGAATTTTCGAAGTAACTTAGCTAGCAGTTTTTCCTAGGGTTTCACTTTTCATTTTTGTTATTAGATAGGTGTTGTTGGTATATAGTCGTCATCAAAATTCTGTTGAATATTATTACTTCCTGATGTAATTCACTTCTTGATTATTACAACATTTGAGCAGTTTGTCGAAGCAATTTCTTATGTCATTTTCACACGTCAGGTCATTTTTAGACTTGATTGCAGCCCACGTCATGTCCTTTCTGCTAGCTCGAGAGCCACTCATTAACTTGAAATCCATTTGCTCCATCCCCGTAATTGGTTCCAATGGATGGCGAGGGGTGTTTCTGAGTTATTTTCCCTTTTATTTTCAGAAGTGCCACCTTTCTAAAATTATGAGGACCAGGTATGCTTTAGCTATTTCACAACAGAGCAAGGATGTCAATACCTTTAAGGTTGTTGATTTGTGTTTATCAATTGAACATAATGTTTTGATTTTGAATGTTTTGGAGTAGTACTATTTATGTGTGTGTGTGTGTGTGTGTGTATAATTAAATATATTAATTCAAAAAAATAGTTCAAATCCAGAAATAAAATTATTTAGAATTGTGCAATTTAATCTAAAAAAAACAATAAATGATTTTTTTAAACATGTATAATATTACACGAATGTTATCGTTAATCTTGCAAGGTTATTATATTTTTTGATTGTTCTGAAATTTAAACATAATATATATAAATATGTCAAGAGACTTTCGTAAAGTGTTATCTCAATCTAATGATCAGATTAAAAGATATGATTGATATTGTAAAATTATTTATTATTTTAAAAAAAAACTATTTGGTCGAACGTAACGGGTTTAACGAAACTAGGATGTTTTGACGGAAAAATCCAGAACGGGCTAGAATTTAAAACTAATATAAAAATAATATTATTTTATCTTATTTTTTTAACAGATACAAAATATTTCAGATATTTTATGGAAACGGAACAGACAACCATGCAACAGAGCAGCAATGATCAAGTGCCAGTGTGATTTTTAGTAAGAAATAATAATACAGTAAAAGGGCAAAGGTTGGGGACAGAAATTCTTTAGATTTAATTATGGGTGCTAGGCTGCCGGTGAGCCTGAGATGTCGGCCGGCTCCCTGACAGTCGAATACTATTCTTTTGCTTTATCATATTTTATTAACAAACCACTGTCCGGACAAAATAGCCTACCATGTCGGCAATCCCCAGTTCAATGCCATGCACGTGAGTAAATTATTTCGTGCCCGTCAATAAAACGCTCTCTAAGGAGACTTTCGACGGTGTTTGATAATATTGTTATGGTTGTTTTTAAAAGTATTTTTTGTTTAGAAATATATTAAAATAATATTTTATTTATTTTTTTAAAAATTATTTTTGATATCAGTATATTAAAATAATTTAAAAATACCAAATAAATTTCATTTATAATGATTTTTTTTTCTTTTTCAAAATTTGACCAAACAACGGTTCAACCGCTTAGCCAAACAAGCACTTAGGTTTACTGCGAGAATCCTACCGTGCAACTTTCTTCTTCACCACAAGGATTTTCAAGTTACTTTTCATGTTCTTGGATTGGTTTTCACGGTGCGGTTTTAAGAAATAGATTTATAAATTATAGTTTTTTGACAACTAAAGTTTGTCGAAAAATGTTTTTCTCGGACCAGGTGCTCATCAGATCCTAATGAACTTAAAAGCAACAGAAGAAACAAAAAAGATAAGGTGATGGATCAAAGCTTCTCTTCATAATTTTACAGCAGCTAAACGAATCAATTGCTGCATTAAACATGATTTAGACTTCCACAAGTTCACATCGAAGTTATCTTACTATTGAACGCCGGTGGAGGAGGCAGAATGCCGGAGGTTCATCTCCTGGGGGCATAAAAGTGACAGACTTATCTTCACTCAGCTCTTTATCTGCTGCATTACATGAGGTGTTAGAATAAAATTTATATTTTTATCTAATATATCTTCTCAAATAAAAGTTTTTTGGGTTTGAAAGTTGCATGGTCTCACATTATATTGTGTTTGATTTTTATCAAATAAAATAAAGATAATAAAATTCGAACTCGTGATCATTAGATCAATAAGATTTTAAAATATAATTTATATTATTCTAAGATCGAAAGATAGATAGGTCATGGGATGATATGGCTGATTATCTAACAGGAAAAAGGGTGAGGCTACAGTGGTGGAGTCACATGGGCTACTGGGGACGGGTGATCCTGCAAATCAAGTGGTGTTATGGTTCAGACATTCGGCTGTACCCCCAGAATCCTTCGAGCAAAACCCCACACCTACAAAAGGTCACCACGTCCACCTTGCTCTCTTCTCCTTCCCTCCTTTTCATTTGCCTTTTGACCACCTCTGCCTTTTACTCTCTCCTTTTCTTTTCCTCAACAGGAAAAGTCATTTATGCCACCATTCCATTATATATATATATATATATTGTTTTTTTGCGGGATGAAAGTATATTCATGTAAAATGTATTTTATATGTCTAGATAAGTAGATAAAATCTTGATTATTTCATACTTTTATAAAAGATTCGCGTCTTGATTCGAACTCGAAATCTCATGTGCAGATCATAAATCCTCTATCATCACCTTACACACTTTAGAGACTATATATATATATATATATATTGTGATGAGCAAAGTAACTGAATTGGTTGACTAAAAAATTAGATTAATTAAAAAAACAACTTGATATCAAATAAAAAAAATCGAGTTTTGATTTTAAATTTAAAAAGCAAAATAATTGAACTAAATTGTTTTTTTTTGTATAGAAAACAAAAAAGTACAGGCTTGATACATTAAGATATTGTTTGGGATTGCAGTAGAGATTACTTTTTAAAATTATTTTTAGTTGAAAATATATTTATTTAATTTTAAAAATATATATTTTGTATTAGCACATTAAATCGATTTAAAAACATTCAAGAAATAAAAATAATTAAGAGTATAGTAGGCCGCAAAACAAATGTTATCCAAAGCTTTAAAAACAAATCTCAACTAGAATATTTGTTGACTATTTGGTCGTTTATAATAAAAAAAATAAAAAACAAATTAAACTACTTGATCTGAACGTGTTTGTTCAATTTTTTTATTCAACCTTCATATATACAAATGCCTTTCAAGAAATTGAGATGCTTTTATCCAATCACGCTCACACCAAGGTGATTATGGAAATTAGAATTGGAAGAGAAATCCGTAAATAAATAAATAAATAAATAAATCATATGAGTGATGATAGAATTGGAACTTAGAAGCACGTGCCTGAATTGTTATTATTACTTTTTTTTAAAAAATGAACACAAAAACAAAAAATAGCCTTCCTGACTTGACATATTGTGATAAAAAAAACATCATATGACGCGCTCATGTGTGCAATGTTGTACCTCCAAATAAAGGAAATTTCCCCGAAAAAAGAACAACTATAACGACATGTCAAGCACTTGGATTAATTTGGTACCACCCCTATCTACTTCATATATATAATTTCCCTTGCCAGCCATGATTGAACTGTGTGCCATCTCCACTTACAGCTTCACACCCCATATAAAAAAAATCTGAAAAACAATCCAAATATTATTATTATTATTATTATTATTATTATTAATAATAATAATAATTATAAGAACTTGCTATTATATTCTTCACACCCCATATAGAAAAATCTAAAAAACAACCCAGATAATAATAATAGCACTAATAATAAAAGGAGATGTTGGATTAGTTAGATCATGACCTAAAGTCTAATGAATATTTTACCTAAATTCCTAAGCAAGTTTCTGTCCCAACAATAACCTTAATTACCCTGGAAAAGAAGAGTAAACGTGTATTTTAAGGAAGCGTGATGGGAAATATAGTACTAATATTTCATTTTCCTTGTTTAATATAAAGTCCTTTTCATACCTCAATGTGTGCTTAAAATAAAGGGAAATATTGTTTTTTAAAGTATTTTTATTTAAAATATATTAAAAAAATCTTTATATTTTATTTTAAAAAAACTGCTCCTGATATTGACATAAATAAACAATATGGTTTGTTTGAGAATATAGTTCAAATTGTTTTTTTCGTTCATAAATACATTAAAATAATATTTTATATTTTTTAAAATAATCTAAAAAGAAAAAAAAAACCCAAAAATAAAAATAAAAATAAAATTTCTCTATTTAAAAAAAAAAACAATTTCAAAATATAGTGTCAAAAATGCACTAAAAACACACAATTTTTTTTTTTTAGTTAGATAGTGGTTGTACCGCTACACCATAAGGTGGTGCTTAAATCACACTTCAATTTTCTATCATTGCTTTAACCATCCAAAAAAAAAAAACTTGCTTAAAAAAAATATTATGAAAGAAAATAAAAGAAAGGTTGGTATCGTTAGAGCACGAACAGGACCTGTAATTCTTCGCACCACAAAATAGTTTTGAAGAGAAAAACCTGATCCACCAGCACTGGGGGCTTTTTGTAATTTCATACTCTGGCAACATGTGAATTTTTTAAAAACATGAAAGCTTAAAATAGTCCTCTAACTATATAACAAGTTTCAATTGGGTTATAAGAAGATAAAATTTAACTAATGTGACGTCACTCGACAATTTAATTTTACTAGATATTAATATAATCCATCTATTTCCTTTTATTTGTCTGGTCGACATCGACACTACATCTACTACTAGAATCCAATCATGTAACATGAACAGTACAGATAATAATTAAAAACACTGAGAATTATTGCACTCTAAATCTATTTAGGAGTGTTTAAGAGAGTGATGATAATTATTTTTTAAAAATTGTTTTTTTCTCAAAAGTATATCAAAATAATTTAATTTAATTTAATTTTTAAATTTTTATTTTAACACTAGAAGATCAAGTCGATAAAAACAAGAAATATAATTTAAAAATAACTAGAATTTTTACAAATTTCTATTTAAACCACACTCCGAACAATGTTAAACCTCTATTCTAGTCGTGTTGGATCACACTCGTGCTTTAATGGATGGAGATTTAATTAAATTCCTTTTAAAATACTCTAGTTTTGATGCATATAAGAATTGAAAGGTCGTTAGTTCAAAACCTTCTAAGATTTTGCTTTTCATTTATTATATAGAAATATTACAGAAAATGTTTTTTTATATTAAAATCCCATATAAAGCTAATGAATTGACATGTAAGTGATGACGTGTAAATTCTAAATGACTGTTTTTATTTATATAAAAAATAAATATAAAAAAACCCTCCACTAAAATTAGCACGTCTTAAGACTGTGTTTTGACAGTAAATAGCTGTACAGCATCAAGTGATTTTGGATAACTTTAAAAATAAAAATCTCTTATTTTAGAAATTTATAAGATAAACTTTTGATATATATGTTGACTTGGATTCTGATTTTATTTTTAGATTTTAAATTTATTAAAAATAATAAAAATAAAATTTGCGAAGTATTTTTTTTATGGTGCAAAGCATTTTGAAATATATTTATTTATTTAAAGAAATATCAAATAATCTTATTTTTTTCAGATTTATTTATTTTATTTCTGTTATTAGCCTATCAAAATCATTAATTTAATAATTTTAAACATAAGATACAGTTTCAAGATACATTAAAAAAATAAAAGTTATTTCACTCTTAAATACTCAATTAATATATTTAAAAACCGATTAAAAAGAGATTGTTTAAAAAAACCCGAAAACTAATCCAAAGATATACGAAGCTCAAGACAAATTTGTAGGACCTATAAAAGCATAGAATATAATCAAAGGACCAGATTGTAGTTTATGAAAAAGTAAGGAGTAGTATTAGTGGCTCAATCATGGTCTGAAATCTGAAGAAATTCAACTGTTCTCTTCCCCTCCCCTCCTCTCTCTCCTCTTTTTTTCTTAGACGACAGGGAACACACGTTTCTAAAAAAAAGACCCAGAAACCTCTTTTCTTCTTCCCCTCTCCTTCTCCTCCTCCTCCTCCTCCACTGTAGGAATCTGAGAGAGAGAGAGACAAATTCCTCTCTAGCTGGAATCCAGCTCCTAATCTTTCAAAAATCATCAGTAGCAGCAAACGGACAACCGCGCGCCTTCCTCAATACGCTACCGTTTCGAATCTGCGAGAAATGGCGAAGCGTGGATATAAGCTGCGTATCCTTTCATTTCTGTTTTGATTTCCGTGTCTCATCTGTAATGTTAATGTTTTTAAGCTCTGAATCATCTTTAATTTTAGCTTCAAAGCGTAATTTTTAGGCTTGTTTTTAGTGCTGATTTTAATTTGAGCTTGTTTTCGAGTTGGATTTTAGCTGTTTTTAGTTCTCGAAAACTTTTTTTTTTTTTAAAATGATGTTTTTTTGGTTTTCTGTAGAAATTTCAGGTTTTTATTTGTTAATTTTTATCGTGATTTTCTTGGAATGCTTTCTCTCTCTGCTTGAACGTAATTCAATTTCTTTTTCTTCATTTCTTGTTTTAATTATAGTTTCAGGTATGTACTTTTATTTATTCTTTTGTTAAAAATAATTTGGCAAAAAGAGTTTTAATCTAAGCTAAGAGAGAATTATTTTGGAATCTCGGATCAAAATATTTTCAGTATATTTATTTTCTTGACTGAGATGAAAATAGAAGAATTTGTGGCTCATTCAACCAATGTGAACTGCTTAAGTATCGGTAAAAAGGCGTGTAGAATGTTTATCACCGGTGGTGACGATCATAAAGTGAATCTTTGGGCAATTGGCAAGCCCACTTCGTTAATGGTCAGTTCTTATTCTTTCTGTTTTTATCTCTCGCCACCCATTGAAAGTTTTTCTGATTCCGGTACTCTAATATGTTTTTCTGTGTGATTAATCTACTTGTTAGCATATGGGCTCGATCAGTGCATTAGTTTTGCCACATTTTCAATATGTTGTGTTGTATCATATGATATTGCAGCGTAGAGGAAGTTTAGATTTGAACTTACTGAATAAAGTGGGAAGTGGGCTGTCAGTTTGGATTTGAGAATTACTTGAGTTCGAATCTATCATTTAGAAAAGCTAGTGTAAATGGAATGGGTGCATCTGCTAGGTGATGTTATTATAATACATAACCGTGATTGTTTATTTATTGGTGTCAATATGCAGAGCTTGTGTGGTCATACAAGTCCAGTTGAATCTGTTGCTTTTGATACATCAGAAGTTTTAGTGCTTGCCGGAGCTTCTATGGGTGCAATAAAGCTGTGGGATTTAGAAGAAGCTAAGAGTAAGTTGATTGATTGTATTCCTTACTTAAATGAAGTGGTTATCATAAGGTTATGTAGCTGGTGTGTGTAACCATGGTAAGAGAATTAAGCAATGTGATTACCCTTTTTAAGTCTTTACCATATGCATGTTGAACTAGCAAATTATTGAGCATTTGGTGTATTGGGAATTGCTTTTGCAGTTTGTAGTAAAAACCTAATCCATTTGTTATTTTTCTTGAAGTGTAGTGGTTCGCACTCTTACTGGGCACAGATCCAGCTGCACTGCTGTTGAATTTCATCCATTTGGTGAGTTCTTTGCTTCTGGTTCCACAGACACGAATGTGAGGATCTGGGATATCAGAAAAAAGGGCTGCATACACACTTACAAGGGTCATACTCGAGGAATTAGCACTATCAGATTTACTCCTGATGGTCGTTGGGTGGTTTCCGGTGGATGTGATAATGTTGTTAAGGTAAATTATCAATCACACTATCCAAACGTGACTTTCATTTAGGTTTTATTTCCACTGTTTATTGATGTTTCCTTGTTATTGATGGACAGGTGTGGGATCTTACTGCCGGAAAGCTTTTACATGATTTCAAGTTCCATGAAGGACACGTTAGATCCATTGATTTCCATCCACTTGAGTTTCTCCTTGCTACTGGTGAGGACATGAATTCTGCGTGTTGTAGTACCATGAATTCTGCTCACTTTTTTGTGTGTGAATGACACCATTACTGAGATGACAAGTTCCTTCCATCTTCTTTTCTGTGAAATTATTATCATTTCATTGGTAATTCTATTTCTTCAATGTTCTAATTCATACATGACTTATGCGTTTCATTTAGAAGCTTATTGTGGTAAAATTGACATATTTCTTTGTCACTTTCTTTGCCCCCACCAGTAAGCATGTTTTAACTTGATACTCAACTACTAAGTTGTCATTACCTGCAAATAATTTTTCAGGTTCAGCAGATAGAACAGTCAAATTTTGGGATTTGGAGACCTTTGAACTGATTGGATCTACCACACCTGAGGTATCTAAGCTTGCGTTTATAGATTGAAGCAATTTTATTCATCGAAATGTGGTTAAATAAGAAAATTGGAGATGGGCTCACAACAACAAGCCCACTTTAAAATCTCTTATCAAGAATGTCTTTGAAGCAATCAAGTTTCAAGACATGTTTTGTACATCTGATATGGCCATGGTTAGTTAGCTATTGGTGTGAGGCTATTATTCTTATGCTGATGTGGAACCATACAGTGTTGATATTCAATAACTTTTGGAACTATATATAGATGCTTTTGCTGTCCCAGAGTTTGTGGTTCATCATATGTGAAGGCTTCAGTTCTGCCCTCTCTTCCAACTTTCTATCCAGTCTCTAAGTTTCTTTACAGGCTGCTCTAGGTTATCCTGTCCTCATTTGATTAATTTTTATGTTTGTATGATGGTATGTGGTTTTCAGGATGATCAATTAGTAAATTCTTCCATCATGTTCCCTAAAAAATTATACTTCCACTTTTCAGGCTACAGGAGTGCGCTCTATCACCTTTCATCCTGATGGAAGGACACTTTTTTGTGGATTAGATGATAGTCTGAAGGTTTGGATTTTTGGCATAATGAAGCTGCATTATGTTATTTGTCAATTGACAGGGAGCTAAGAAATTATGCTAAAAACTGTAGGTTTATTCCTGGGAGCCTGTAATATGCCATGATGCTGTTGATATGGGATGGTCAACACTTGGTGACCTCTGCATTCATGATGGAAAACTCTTGGGCTGTTCATTCTATAGAAATTCTGTTGGAATTTGGGTTGGAGATATATCGGTAGCCTTTTCTACCCATGAGCCTTTTTTCTGTTTATATGAATTTAGTTTTTATTTAATTTTTCAAACTTTCAAGTCACCATTAACCTAATATTTTGCATTCTGTTGTAGTGCATTGAACCATATGGTGATGGTTTTGTACCCGAAGAAAGTGAATGCACAGACCAGAAATTTAACATCTTTGGACGAAATTCTTCAGATAAAGCGGGAAGTGATGTGAAATCAACTTTGGGTTTCCGTTCTCCATCTCCTGACTATGAGACGAAGGAGATAAAGAACATATATGTAGACTGTAAGTTGATAATTTTATTTTTCTACCAATAAGACAACACTGGATATTCATTTTTTGGTGTCTTATTTCTTTATATGAGTGCATGAATTCTCCATGTCATCTGCTGCATTCAAGAGCTGCACTACTCACATTGCATCTGCTGCATTCAAGAGCTGCACTACTCACATTGCTTCTAAGTAGACTTTTATTTTTACCCACATCCATTATTTGCTTGCAGTGCTTGTTAGTTTTTTATTTGGTCCTTAAGCTGATGCCAAAAAAATATTTTAATATAAGTTTCACTGATGAGAATTTACAATACAGAGGCTGGAAATTGAGAGAGAAGTTTAGGAAGAAACAAGAGACTAAGAGAATGCATAATTAAGCCATCACAGGGTGATTTACTCATGGCATGCTAATTGTTTTCTTACAGTTTTTTAATGAAAAGTAGTTTTCACGTTTCCCTTTATTCTGTAAAAAAAAAAAAAAATCCCTACTTTTCCCTCTGTTCTGCCAAACTTTTTTTTTTCCATGAAAGATGCATGGAATGTTGTTTTCTACTTTTCCATTTATTCTGCCAATTTATTTTTCCATGAGAGATGTAGGGAATGTTTTATCTATTATTTTTTTTCCAACAAGAAAATGAGGACTTCTTTTGGCTCCTTTAAAATAACAAAAGAATTTCTTCGAGAAGAAAATGTACAAGCAATCCTATTAGGACCACTACATTCTGAAGTGGATTTTCGTTTCCCTAAAAACAAAGTAGAAAACATGAAAAATGTATTTTGTAGGAAACTTGGTTCTCTGACAAAATTCTATCCAGTAAGCATATTATCTAATAGTTTTCTGCTTTCTTAAAAAAAATTGTAAGTTAAAATTTTGCAATAGTAAATGCACTCCCACTGTAGCCATTTAAGATAGTTGTTTAGGGATTGATTGTGTTGAGGAGGATTCGGCTTGAATGAAAACTGATCCTTCTTCCAGACTCCTTTAACATGATTGATTTGATCCAGAAGTTTAGCTGCTTTCCAGATTATGGATTTAAACCAGGTCAGGGCTTCCAAAATTCATGTTTTCCTAGTTCCTGGGCCATTTACATGGATGTACAATAACTGGCCTATCCAAGCTAGAATATTCTACAGGCATGGAGTGTGATTGTTATTTCCATTAATAATCACCACTTGCTGTTGTCTGGGCATGCATGGTGCGTCCCTACTGTCTACAATCTTTGTCTAGGCATGCATGGTGATCGTAATATATATGGATGTACAATAACTGGCCTATCCAAAGCTAGAATATTCTGCAGGCATGGAGTGATTGTAATTTCCATGAATAACCAGCACATGCTGTCGTCTAGGCATGCATGGTGTGCATCCCTACTGTCTACAAGTTATGCTCTCTTTAATGTGCTTTTCCTTCTTTCATGTAAAGCTACTGGTGGAAATCCTGTTACTTTACAAAGAGCTGGCTCCCTGAATTCTTCAAAAGTAGTCCTCTCACTGGATTCCAAGGAAATGAGTGCTCCTCTAACTGAGAAGCAGAGCCCTTTAATGGGAATGCGTGCAACTTTGAGTGAACAAGCTTATAACAAATCTCTCATTGTCCCTACTGTTGTACCTCGGGACATTCCTGTTGAAAAAGATTCTTCTGATTCTGGAAAGGAAACTATTACGTTTACAAAGACCAAACCTGGCATGCTGCTCAGACCAGCTCATGTGCGGAGGCCATCAAATAGCAAGAATGATGTTGACAAGATGTCAGTGGCTCTTGAATCTGGAAATTTTAGCAGTGTTACAAGTGAGAAAGGAAGTGTAAGAGATCCCAGCTTGCAATCCCAGATTGTAACAGAAGATGGAGCTCGAAAATCCTGTGAGAATAAAAGCTCCAGCATCAAGGGTGTCACAGAGAAGTTTGAAACACCTAATCAAGGAAACTGTAAGTTTTGTTTTTATAAGAGTAGCCCCCCCCCCCCGAGTAAGCCTTTTTCTATGTGCTTGAACTGCATTTTACTTATCAGTCTCATTTCCCAACATTTTTGGGTTGGCGAGTTCTACTCTACTCTCTCACTGCATTTTCCATAATGCCTGGGCCAACTTTTTTGCTGCCTCACGTATCTTAATCTCACTTCAAGATGTCCCTTGTTTTGTTATTTTTGCCAAATCTTTAATTTGTTGAAGCTGCGTTTCATTTCTGATCATGTGGGATCTTATCTGGCCATCTACTTTGATACCTTCTTCTCATTCTCACTTTATGAAGATATTGTTTGACTGCCATCTATTTAGATGACTATGTGACTAGCTTATAAAGTTTCCATTTTTTCAATCATACATGGCAATGTTTGCCAGTGCTCTTTAACGTACCCTTTATTATGATCAAAGATATTATTCAGAATCTTATCACCATCACCACAGCCTTTGGGTTGATATATATTACTGCTTTCTCATTCTGGTCTATTAGGAAACCACTGGGGCCAATGGGCTAGTCAGTGGAGCACAGCTTTCTTCCCATGCCCAAGTTCCTCTTCTCCCATTCTCTGCGTTGCTTTCCCTTCAAAACCCCACTTCAGCCTTTATTCGATGCTTTAATAAGTCTTACATATACATTTTGTTGGCTTCCTGAAGTCAAATAAATGAATGTAGTTTATCTTTTTGAAATATAGATATGTGGAGCATATTCACACATGATTTATCTTTTTGGTTGATAATTTGTTATATATCTTTTTATTAGCAGGTAACAACGATTTGTGTATGTTTCAGGTGACGAATCTGTTAAAAGCAGTAAAGAGATTGCCCCTGTTAAGATTGTCAATGGAGGTTTGTCAGTGCTTACCATGTTTGTGATTTTCAAGCATAATGCAAAATGGAGGCAATTGATTTTTTCAAATATTTTCATTCTGGCAGTTGCAGTGGTATCAGGCAGGACACGAAGTCTTGTCGAGAGGTTTGAAAGAAGGGATAAATTAAGCAACGAAGAAGAATTAAACACAGGTCCACAAGCTGTGCCAGAATCAAACAGGACCTCCACCACAGAAACAAATATGACCCCTCCTGTCATTTCTGGAGCAGATAGAACACCTGTTACATCGAATATGACTCCTCTCATTGTGCCTGAAACAGACAGACCTGCCACGATAGCGCCTAAAATGAACCCTTGTTTTGCACCTGAAACAGATAATACAGCCTCCGCAGCATCAAAAATGATTTCTATTGCTATACCTGAGAGGGATAGAACAGCCACCATAGCAACTAAATCAAGTCCTCGTGTTTTACCTGAAACAGATAGAAAACCCTATATATCAACTAACATGATATCTCGTGTTACATCACAAACAGATAGAACACCCCCCGTAGCAGTCCGCATGACCTCTCGTGTTATACCTGCAACTGATCGGACTCCCCCAGTAGCAACTATTTTCACCCCTCGTGTTGCAGCTGAAAGGGATAGAACACCCCCTATTCCTACAAACACTGCCACACGAACTCCCCTGGTAGCAGCTGTTAACACCCCCCGTGTTACTCCTGAAAGGAACAGAACACCCCCCATTCCTACCAATACAGCCACACCTGTTACTCCTGAAAGGAACAGAACACCCCCCATTCCTAACAATACAGCCACACCTGCTATACCTGAAGTGGATAGAATACCTTCCATAACTACTAATTTTACCCCTCGCATTGTATGTGAAATGGATAGAGCACCCCCCAATCTGGTAAGATCTTTGGCTCCTTTATAGGAAGATTTTTCATAGTCAAGTCTTACAATTGGTTTGATATTCTTATGGCCTGTATAACATAAGATCCTGCTAAATATATAAGAATCTTTGAGGTTTCAACTTGAAATGGATAGATTAATGTTGCAAGGAATCAGGTATGATTACAATCAAGGTACTATCTTGGATTAGACATGAGATAAAAAAAAATATACTATTATTTCTCGCCATAGATGTTGTCATGGACATTTGAACCAGGTAGCATCTTATATTTCCCTATCAACCTCTCAAGTACTAACCTGAGATGACTTGAAGCATTGGATCTCTGAATGATGTTGAAGAAAATCATTTGAGACTCGGTTGTATTTTCCACCTCTGTACTAGATACAGAAAAACTTGCCAAGTGTTGCCTCTGTACTATATACAGTACTTGCTGCATGGATTAATGTGCAGTTCATCTATTTGTGATTGGGCTACCTTAGTAAAACTTGCTTTCTGTTACCAAACTCTTGTTCAAATTAGAAAACCTGATGATCAAATTTCAGTCGTCTCCTTGAATTTTTTTTTACATGGCAAACATGATTTAAAGAAAATTTCTTTTTGAATAGTGTCATTTTTTTTCTGTGGGGATCTTTCTAAAATCATCAGCTGAGAGGCTGAACCAATGCTCATAAGATCCTGATGCTTACAATCTTAGTCAAATGAATTTGTATGCTTACAATCTTTTGCTGATGACAGAATGAAGAGCCTCAAATTTCTGGTAGGGACTCGACTTCTGCTAATTATAAGGATGTTATTGAAGATCTGATGCAAAGTCATGATTTATTCCTAAATACCCTTAAATCCCGCTTAACAAAGCTACAGGTATGCTGAGTTACTTGTGCCTATTGGTGTGCTTAAGCGGTGGGTTTTTGTAATCAAAGATGACTTCTAGGAGCATGACATATTGACTATTCTAAAGATTTATTAAACTGTAGAAATATAATTATCCTACTTCTGACAGAAGATCTATGTGCCTATTCTAGTGACTGTGACTAAGTTTTATGCATTATTTCAGCATCTTCGTTATGGCTAAAAGTCCTTTCTGGCACCTATATTTTTCTTCTTGTTATTTTCCTTTGGGTGGGAGGGGGAGTGGCAAAGTCGCTAAAATAGTATCTCTGATGTTATTTTGCAGGTGATTCGACATTTTTGGGAACGAAATGACATTAAAGGTGCTATCAATGCCTTGAGGAAACTGCCAGATTATTCTGTGGGTATTTATTGGAATGGTTCATGAAAGTGAATTTTTGTGTTGACAGTGACAGTCTGCAAGGCTGTATATCTTACACATTGATATTATGTAATCTTGTTGCAGGTGCAAGTGGATGTGATCAGTGTTCTCATGGACAAAATGGAGATTCTCAATTTAGATTTATTTTCTTGCTTGCTTCCTGTGCTTGTAGGCTTACTAGACAGCAAGATGGAAAGGTAGCTTTCATGGGCATATAATAAGAATACTTTGAATGCTAGATATGGTCTTTGGGGCTTTATACCATTTTACTGCAGTCCTTTCCAAATATCATCCACAGTTTTGTCTTTAGGAGTGGCAAAGTCTGATTTCATATAACTAGTACAAAAACAGCTCATCTGATGTTATCTGGTGTGCTACATAACTAGAGCTTCAATATGAACAAACTCCATATGTTACTTCTATTATTGATGAACTATTTTCTTCTTTGTAAGTTCTAAATAAGCAGTCCCTGGAGTCCATGTGGAAGAGAAAAATGGCATAGTGTTTACCATGTGAAATTGGTTAAGGTGTATATTAGAGTACATGATTTAGTGCCAGACCAGTATCATCATCAAATTATGAATAATTCTCAGCGACTGATCATATACTCCTAAAGAGGGAAATGAAGCTGTCTCAGAACAGGCACAAAATGTGGAACTCTAAGAGAACTCTTGAAGATATTTGACTTGAAATGTTAATTTACAGGCATGCAAATATCTCATTGGAGATGCTACTAAAGCTTGTAGCAGTTTTTGGCCCGGTAATACGATCAGCTGTTTCTTCGCCTCCAGTTGTTGGCGTTGATCTTCATGCCGAGCAAAGGTGTTACTAATCAACATTTACATGGACTTTCACTTTTCTCTTACTGCAATGCCATGTTAATCTAAGTTGTGTGATTCATAACCCTCAGTTTTATTGGAAAATGTGCAGGCGAGAATGCTGTAACCAGTGTTTTGCTCAGCTGCAAAAGATCCAGCAAATTCTTCCAGCACTAGCAAGGCAAGCATTCTAACTATGTTCTAACTATGATTGCGCAGTCAACTTAAACCAACACTGCGTGGAAAAGGTTTCAATGCTAAAGAGCTGCAAATCCTGTTGGCTTTATAACAGAAAACAAGAAGTCCTTTTTCCTTGCAGAAATTTCTTGATCCTGCTCCATTGATTCATCTGTAGTGGCTTTTTATGATAGATTCCCATGCATCTGAATGCTTAATGGTTCTCCTAGTCACAAAAGTTATCTCTTTCAATTTTGCACAGGAGGGGTGGTTTATTGACAAAAAGTGCACTGGAATTGAATCTAGTCCTTCAACGGTCATAGCAAACGGCTCCATCTAAATCAATTTCTTCCCAAAACGTTGAGAGAGTGGCCCAACTGGTACCCTGCTAGCAGAAACACAAGGAGCGCGACACTCCTTGCATAAAGTTTTGTCAATCTCGCAATTTTGTTTTGCCGCAGCTCCTTACGTTTTGCCATCATATTGGCTTTTTCCACTACTACTGCTGGCGGCATCCTACAGCTTGAGAGTTTCGTGAGGCAAACATCAGAGCAGTAGCTTTACTTGAAACTATTGCCGCGGTGGACGAATTACCTCATCTTTCCAACCATGGTCCTTTTTGAACTACGCAGGAAATTTCACTTTGTAATTCTTCGTTTCTAGGCAGTTCTATGTGTTCATTTGTGCAAATGAATGTAATTAGTGTCAATTCATCTGTATACACTCCATTTGTTATACTCAATGAAATGCATAATTTTTTTTCCCGGACGGAGTCCAATTCTAGTTTCTCCGTTGGATCGTTGGCATCTGATCAACTACCACACAAAACATGTTGAATTTTCCCTGTGATGGTTTGACGAACGGAGTATTGAACGTGTTTCCAGTTCAGAGGAATGGAAATTCGTTCCAACGCACTTTCCCCCAACCCCTTTTGAAAAAAGCAAAAGCATTTCTTTGCGTGAATGCTTGCCTGGATGTAGCAATATTTGGTCAGATTTTTCTGGACCATGTTGTGCGTTGGAAGTCATTGCCTTTGAAGAGTGTCTCTGTGCCACGTCACGTGACAACGAAGAATTTGATAGATACGACCAATTCCAGCTTTAAATGCCGGTTTGGTCAACCTAAAAAAAATGCATGATCAGTCGGAAAATTGAAAAACACAGCACACGACAATGGTTTGAGTGGTCCACCAACACATCGAACAAGTCACTTGAAAAACAAGTTTTTAGATCCATCCCCACCCCCTCTTGCTTGCCCACTAGAATTAGAGAAGGTAACGCCGAGTCATACGGGCCCATGTTAAAGGAAACCATGTTTGGAGACGTATGCACAATCCATGCGGCAAATCTTCCTTCTTTATCTTTATTCTTAATGCTGAAGTTTATAGATTTTTGTGTGCCCTATTTTAGCACGTGGCAGTAGATCCATGCACGTCCCATCACGATATTTTTTTTGCCCTAAGGAAACCATGTCTTGATATTTCTCAAGATTGTGTGAGAGGGTTGTAAATTTGCAATCATAATCCTTTAAAAAGATTGTATTTTTAAGGTTCTTCAATTTTTATCCCATAAAAAAAATGGATGATTCGTTTGATCCTTAGCTTGCAAAAAGATTGAGATTTTTTTTATAGAACTTGAAAAAAAAGAAGTTTGATCCTTATAAAAAGATTAGGCTTAATCTTGAGCCATGAAAAAAAAAATTGTATAATTGATTTGATCTTTTTATTTCCTAAAATTTAATTAATTAATTAATTACTATCATGAGATACTTCAGGATATTGTTTTTGTGGTTTTCTTTTCTAGTCGATGCTCTGACATCTAGGGCTAGCGCTTTCGGTGTTGTCATGTAGCGTTCACAATAAAATCAGAATTGTCTTTGTTAGCTTTTTTTGGTGGTGATGCAGTGTCTGTAATGGAACAACGATGAGTCTTCAATGATTTTATATTTTTTTTCTCATTAATATAATAATGATAAATTTTTTTACGGTTAATTTTTTATTTTATTTTTTTCCACTTTATTTACTGCTGATTTTATTTTTTTTATTATATTTTTAAATTAACCAATAAAATTAACGTTTCAGTCTTAGATTTTTTTTCTTTAAAAACAATGGTATCGCCTGGATTATATATATATAACCTGGCTTATGGTGTAAAAATCATAGCTATCAATTTCATTCTGTTTTGGTCAAAATATTTTGTACCAGTTAAAAAAAATATAAAACGACATTGTTTTTATCTCAGTAAATATAACCTGGCTTATGGTGTAAAAACCATAGCTATCAATTTCATTTTGTTTCGGCCGAAATATTTTGTACCAGTTAAAAAAATAAAATAAAACGGCATTGTTTTTACCTCAGTTTAAATTCCAGTCTGTTCCGGATTTTTCTGCAAAATACCGTCTGAAACATACCGTTTTCGTTCCGCCCATTCCGTTTCGATCAAATAGTGTTTTTTTAAATAATGAATAATTTTACAATATCAATCATATCTCTTAATCCGACCGTTAGATTAAAATGAAATTTTACGATGAGTCTGTTGATATATTTAAATATATTATGTTAAAATTTCATGCAATCAAAGAATATAATGACATTGCGAGATTGATGATGATATTCTCATGATATTATACATGTTCATAATTTTATTCTAAAAAAGCATTTTACTGTTTTTTTTAGATTAAATTGCACAATTCTAAATAATTTTATTTTTTATTTGAACTAAAAAAATTTGAATTAATATATTTAATTACACACACACACAAAAACAGTACAACCTCGAAACGACATGCCGAAACACTCTAAAACCAAAACATTCTATTCCAATTGAAAAAATAAAGCACCAACTGAAATGGTATTGACAACTTTGGTAACAACATGGGACACCTATATAGCATAACAATAATGATAAAAAAAAAAAAAAAAAAAATAGTGCACGTGGATAGCGAAAACCACATGATGCTAGAAATGGCTTGGCAGATCACTTTGCCATGGTAGCCCGGCTCCGTATTGTTCGTAGGTTGGCCTCCTCCCCTGTGAGTGGCCTATAGGTCTGGACTGGGAGGTCAATATGGGCCTGGGCCTGGTCCTAGGCCTGGGCCTGCAAATCGCCAAAACCAAGGCCACGATCGAGACAGTCCATGTGAAACTGGACAACCTTAGCAGGCCCACCTAGAAAGTCCAGTTACTCAAAAGTGAAACTGGGCTGTCCCTTGCGTTTTGATTAAAATCTAGAGAAAACCGACGACTGGGAAACGGATTATCTGGTCACCCACCTAGAGAACCTATACGCCTCATTGGAAAAGATTCCCAAAATAAAATAAAATAAAATAAAAATAATTCATCATTTATTTTCCAATCCTTAAGTTATAGGCAATCGATTGGAATTTTCCCAGCAATTTAGCAAACGTAAAGGAGTTCATGGCAGCTCATTTAGAATTTGATGGCTATTGACTCAATCCTATCCAACCTGGCCTGAATATATAGGATTGTTTTTTTTATATTTAATAAATAATAAATAGGGTATGGATATTATTAAATCCAACTCAAGATTTATATTATAAAAATATATTTGTAGACTATTTAGATTTTTTAATATGATATAATACATGCATACTTTAATATTGACATGAAACTTGCGTACATATATAAATAATACCTATTATTTTAGGCCTCATTGGAAAAGATTCCCAGAATAAAAATAAAAAATAAAAAACAATAATTCATCATTTATTTTCCAATCCTTAAGTTGTAAGCAGTCAATTGGAATTTTCCCAGCAATTTAGAAAACGTAAAGGAGTTCATGGCAGTTTAGTTAGAAGTTGATGGACTTTGACTCAATCCCATCCAACCCTGGCCCAAATATATGGAATTTTTTTTATATCCAATGGATAATAGTTTAAACCTAACCTGAAATATATATTCGTAGAATATTTAGATTTTTTGAATATAATATAATACATGCATACTTTAATATTGACATGAAACTTGCGTACATGTATAAATAATACCTATTATTTTATTATTTGGTATACATATACATCCTTCAAATATATATATTAATTACTTTATTTTATTTTTTATTGATTAGTAAATAATAGTAGATAATGAATACTCATTATATATTCATAACCCAATTGATAGTTTATAGATATCAAGATTTTTTACCCAATAAATAATAAATCAGATATTAATATCAGTAAAATTTAACCATAGATACCCATCCCGCGGCTTGACAAAATGTAGATGTCAGCTTGGCTAAGTTTCACACTTACAGCATGAGCTAAGTAACAAACATGCACGACCAGACAATCGTGCGCTCGAGTGTACGAGGTTAAAACACCCATGCATGTCAAGGAGTGAAAATGGAGGAATGTCTTGCATGCCAAATCCATGGTCAGTTTGATAAAGATGGGAAGTAGTTTGCCAGAGCTAAGAGTTTGGCAGTATGTTTTTAATTCTGGTCGGTTGGTTGGGATTGTTTTGAAAATATTTTTATTAAAAAAAATCATTTTTGATGAAAATTATCTAAAAAAATTAATTTAAAATAAATAATATTTATTTTTTTAATTGTTTTTAAAATACAGTATCAAATAGAGTGTAAGAGGTTTATTTTCCTTGTGGTCTTAAGTTTCAGCCATGTGATAATTAATATAATAATTATTAAAAACTTAAATGATTATTAATTTTAGAATTTATAAAATTAATAAAGTAATACGAAAAGTAGGTTAACGGAATGTTAATAAAAAAAATTAAAAATTTTTGAATTGAAAGCATTTGTCGTGACATTGTTTACCTCAACAGACACGACTCACGATCTCGTACATAACTGCCTTATTATTACCTTATCTCGAGAACAGAGTATTTATAATCTACATATGAAAAAAAAAGTGTTCATATTTTTAGAAGAAAGGTTTGAATTTTAATTAACACGCAGGATGATAGTATATATGAAGATTTTTTATTGTTAAATAATAAATAAATAAATAAATAAATGGTGAGTGTGTAATGCAGGGAAATGATTGCATCCAAGTAAAAGATAAGGATCAAATATAAAATCAGCTATTATTAAAAAAAAAAAAATTGACAATGAGAGATGAGCAGCTTGTGTGAGGAGATAATCATATCTCTCTTAAATCCTCGTGCTCTTGTATCTACAACATGCATGCATGTGAACCAATTGATTTCCCGTGATATATATATATACTAGACCATGCCCCCGCGCTTCGCCGCGGGCGGCACAATTTTTTTTTCAATGTAAAAAATATTAATTGTATGTATTTTTTTTAGCTAAAATTTAGTTAAAATAATAAATCTGTGCAGAATTCATGTCAAGTGCAAGTTTTCTATAAAATATATGAATTTAAAATCGATATAAATTTATCTGTTTAGTAGTTTGAAATGAAATAACCAGCATAAATTTATCATCATCATAAAAAAAGCAAGAAAACTGAGATATCTGAATTATTCAGTTCACTGTATTAAGATTAGTTCATTTTATAATTCAATTTAAATAATAAAAAAAGATATAAATTGTGAAAATACTCATAATAATAAAATTTTGAAAAAGAAGTTGTTAATTTTCTATCAATGAAAAGACGAAAATATAGATTGAAAATTCATCCTGATGTTATTGTCATTATCATTGCTATCAAAGCTTAAATTATTACTAACATTACTGTCAAAACAATTGAAATAATAAAATTGCACTGGAAAAAAAAAGCAAAAGATTTTTATAAAGAAAACAATAAAAAAATAATAATTAAAACTATCATTATTATTGCATAAAGAATAAAATCATAAAAATCATATAATCTAAAGAACAAATAAAGAAACAGAGAACAAAAGAAAAACGAATAAAGGGAAAAATAGAGTAATATTACTTTTAAAATGATCACCGAAATGAAATAAAATTTAAGGAAAATAAAATAAAATAAAAATATTTTTATAATAAACAATCACTAAAATTATCATTATTATTGCGCAAATAATAAAAATCTAAAAATGATCTAATCCAAAGAACAAATAGAAATAAAAGAAAAAATCTAGCCATGGCACCCGCGCCTTGTCGCCGGCGGAATCATATTTTTTTGAACGTAAAAAACCTATTTATCATGTATGAATTTTTTTATCATAGCATAAATTAAGAAAAAATAATAAATTTGTATATAATTTTTATGAAGTGCAAGTTTTGTATAAAATATATAAATTTTAAATAAATATAAATTAATTGGCTTGAAAAAGAATTTAATTGCCTTGAAAAATAAAAAAACAACAACAAAAGATTTAAAATTTACATAATATTTGTATAAAAAAAATTAAAAAATCAATTAATAAAAAATACAAACTAAACATTAAAAAAACATTAATTAATAACAAATAAAAAATTAAAAGAATAAGGACCGAAATGAAAAATAAAATATATTAAATTAATTCCAATTGAAGGATAAAATTTAAAAAAAAAATAATTGGAGGACCAGAAATAAATAATGATAATTACTGTAATTTAAAAAAAATAGAAAAAAAATTAATTAATAACAAATAAAAAATTAAAAGAATAAGGACCGAAAAATGAAAAATAACATATATTAAATTAATTCCAATTGAAGGATAAAATTAAAGAACAAAAATAATTGGAGGACCAAAAATAAATAATGATAATTACTGTACTTTAAAAAAAATTAGAAGAAGAGGGACTGAAATCAAACTTTGTATATATTAGCAATTTCACTTGGAGGACCAAATCAAAGAAATTAAAACATCTGTACCGGAATAACTGAAGGAATAAAAAATAAATACAAAATCAAAAGTATAAGGACTGAAATAAAACTTTCTTATATAATCAGTTTTAATCGAAGGGCACAATTGAAAACAATAAAACTTTAATTTGAATAAATCAGTAATAAAAACGAAATAAAAACCGCAGGGACCGAAAGCAACTTCACACAAACATCAGGGACCTTATCTGAATTTGGGGGCGGGAGGAGAGAGAAAAGGGACGCCGGAGAGAAACCCGGCCGCCACGGCTTAACCGGTCATCGAAGGAGGGAACGCGCCGCGACGGAGGAGAGAGGACCTCCCGGCGTATACTGTGGAGCGGCGGAAGTCAATTTTTTACGCCGGGAAGAAGACGCACGCGCCGACATGGAGGCGCGTAAACGCGGAACGTCGCTGGCGCGGGACGGACACGCGCCAGCCGCCCGCGCTTAAAAATAATAAAATAATGGGCGACTACCGATACGCCCGACCCCCACCCATAATTACGGAAATACCGACAGGGAAAGGGACGACCTCGTCCCCGTGCTATCGTTCGGTAGTTTGTCGTTTAGCGGGCCCTTTTTCGTCTTCACACTGTGCAAAAAAATGAGAAAAATCCGAGATAGCCCTGTCACTGTGCACTATTTTGTCCGTTTCGGGGGCTAAAACCGTGAGTACACTGTTCACAAAACGAAAAAAAAAAAAATACTGTCGCAATCCACAGTGCAACTGAGTCTGCGTGCACAGTGCACGCAGCTACAGTAAAACATCGACGGGATTTATTGTTTAGTTAATATATATATATAAGATTTTCATCACGTATTGGTGTTGTGTTCATGATGATGTGGACATTCTACCTGTTTTGAGGGGTGCTTGGAATTTGATTTTCGTTAAGATTTAAAATTGTTTTTGTAAAAAAATATATTTATTTATGCTACCACAGAATCACACACCTCTAAAGAAATCATCGGCTAACTACCAATAAGGAAAACAAGACACGAGAAGGGTTTTTATACAAGAATATTCCTAATTTGTAGTTTATTTAATTCTCAATAATGTGATCTGTGTATTTTTTAAGAGGTTTATAATTATTTAAATAATCTAGAAAGTGACATTTATAATAAAACATAAAATCTGAATTAAAATCCACAACCGACTCGTCTTTTTCACTCTCTCTCTATCTCTCTAATATATATATTTATTTATATTAAGTCATCTAAAAAAGACAAGAATCCTACGACTGTATGCCAACAAGGGAATTTAAAGAGCCCTGCCTTCGTCGCTGTCGTTTGCGAAACAAACATGATTGATGCTATTATTAGTCGTCTATACCACAAAAAAAAAAAACTTGCATTCTATTATGAAGATGAAAATGAATTTCTTCTTTCCTTTTCAATTCACCTTCTTTTTCATTTTCTGTTTTTTTTTTCATTTTTTTAAATAATTACACAGGTTATTTTTAAACATATGAATTCGATGCCACGATAATTTCTACATAATTGCAAATAATTGAGTCAAGAGTTTTTTTCATATCAAATTTGAATGCAATAAAAATTGTAGATAATTATTTGATATAGTTGTTAAAGTCGATTCAATGGCTCAAACTTGAAATCTTCTAATCTAATTTGTTGTTTAATTTGAATTTAAAATTATATCGTATGAAAATTATCTCGATATAATCTAATCTAATCAACTTAGACAATTCCCAAGTAACATAAATAACTATTAAAAAAAGTCTACCGTTGAAATTAGAAAAAAAAATGAAATTAAAATAAAATTGGAAAGAAAGAAAATATAATTGATTTGATAAACTTAAAACCAACTCAAATGATTATTAAAAAAATATAAGGATGAAACTGGAAAAATAATAAAAAAAAAAAACTGAATTGAAAATAAGAAGAAGAGTTTCACTGTCTTTTTAGGGAAGCTTTTCAGCTTGTTTAGATGGAAGATAATAAAACCAAGCCCAGCTGCAGCTGAAAACTACAATAATAATTATTTTTTTTTATTTTTTGCTGCAGCTGGAAATATAATAATAATTATTTTTAAAAAAACTTTTGCTGCAGCTCAATTCTCTCTCAACAAGTATAATTGAAATTTAGCTTGGCTTTGTCTTGATTACTTCTTATTGTTTCTTGAGGTGTCTAATTTGATCCAAAAGGAAAAAAATCTTACAATTTAATCCCTTATTGCTTACAGTCAAACAAGAAACACTTATTTTAAATATAAACAATATCTTAATTTAGTCGAGTACGTGTGTGGTTTTGCATCCCTCGACGATGCTTATAAAATTGAAGACCCCTCGAATACGACGACGTGCCCAATGTTTGAAATCCAGACCCAAGTCCTCAACAACTTCGCATGCACGCTTCGACAAAAACACCAGTCATCTGCTCACAAATTCTCCACCACTACCGTACTTATTATTATAAAATAATATAAATTACACTATGATATGTCGCAAAATCCCATGAAATAATTTTTTAATACAATATTAAAATTTTATTAGCATAGCGGTCATGAATTCAAATTCCACCACACTAATTTTATTTAGTAAAAAATTAAGTGCAAGATGATGTTAATCCTTGAAAAAAGTTTCAAATCCATTTTTTTTTGATTATTTAAAAGAATATATTAAAAAATAATATAAATTATATTATCTTTATATTTTTTAATAAAAATATTCATTTCGGATTGCAGAACAACTTTTGACCCACCTGCCCACTTCTAACCTTCCCCAGCTACTGCAAGAAAAACGTCGTGCATATCAAGAATTTAATTAATAATATAAATAGAGATCCCTCGGTAGAAACTGTTAGCACAATTAAAGAAGGTGAGGCATCTTATTATAAAATATAAATATATTATTGATAGAGCCATGCCCTTTTTAGGGTGCTGGACAGGAAACTAGGTTTGCGTGTTTTTTTTTGCTGCTAGATGTTCATGAACGCGCAATTTATGGCTGCCTTTTTCCTGTCTACTGGTGCTAAAATGTATGCTTATTTTATTATAATTTATTATTGGTTAATTTTTTTTTCGCGCAAGTAAACTTTTTTTTAAAATATTTTATGGGTCTAGATAAATGAATAAAACTTCAGTTACTCTAGGTTTTATAAAAAAATATATACTCTGATTCAAACTCGAGACCCGCTGTACAAATCGCAAGTTCTCTGCTATCATACCACGCTTATTGGGGGCTATAATTGGTTAATTTCTAGCTCGAGATAAGTGAGTAAAATTTTTTTTGCACAAGTAAACTTTTTTTTTAATATTTTATGAATCTAGATAAATGAGTAAGACTTTGGTTGTTCTAGGATTTTTATAAAAAATACACACTTTGATTCAAACTCGAGACCCGCTGTACATATTGCAAGTTCTCTGCTATCATACCAGGGGCTATAACTGGTTAATTTCTAGCTCATAAAAACTAGAAATTCCACAAACAATTCAAGAATATTATGGATTGAATCCAAAAATAATTCAAATATATCTTAAGCCAAATCCATAACGCCAGGCTTTAAAATCATCTGTTAGTATTTATGGGTAAATAAAATAACTACTCCTTCTTGGCTTATTAAATGAATATCATGAATGCCTTTCCATTTCTTGGTCGTGTGTCACCATATCACATTTATTTATAGAAATAAAAGCAACCCTAATTTAATTATGAATATAACAGAGGTTGTTTTCATGTACTAATCAGCATCATTATAATGATAACTCTGTGTTTATGGATAAATAACTTCTCCTTCTTGTCTCATTAAATCAATACCATGAATGTCTTTCAATTTCTTGGTTGCATGTCACCATATAACATTTATTCATAGAAATTTATTATATATTGCTTTTTTTATATTAATACATCAAAACAATTAAGAAATACTAATAAATAAAAATTTTCAAAAATTGATTGGAGGATATGAACTCCTTATCCGGTGAAGGCGAAAGTTATGCTCTCCCACCACTTAAATCAGGAATTATAGAATTAATAATTTTAATCAAAATGCATGCCATGGCTTTATCAGATCTTTGTGGCAGAGAAAGCAAGAATCTTTTTCACCTTTATTACTTGCATGAAATCAATTATATGTTTAGTCAATAAGTGCTCAATTAAGTTAGGTGTCGAATAATGTCGTGATAGGTACTCTTTGTTGGGGTTGAAATTATTTTTAAAATTATTATTTTTATAAATATTTTAAAATATTTTTTTTTGATGATTTAAAAATACTATTTTTTAATTTTAAATAACAAATAAATATAAAAAATTTCTATTTTTTTTTCAAAAATGATTTGAAAAGTAGTGACAAAAATCCCGGAAAGCGATATCGCCAGGGGTGGGTAGTCAGTCATGCTCTTTTTTTTTCCCATCCATTTAATCGTACAATATTTATTTTAATAAGAGATTTATTTTCCAGAAAACTATATATATCAGCATATTTATTTATATTGAAACCTTTTTTTTTACTGTTGTTGTTATTATTATTATACATTGCGAATATGTTTATAAGCAAAATAAAAAAAAATAAAGATTACGAAAGAAATCCGGGGCACTTTAAATGTATAGTTTAACAATAATACCTATAATTTTATATTTAATTATTAGATGAGGTTCAAAATTTACCAAATTATATAGGAGGGCTTATGTACTATAATCAATTGAGATTCGTAATACACTCAAATTATGGTATTACTATTTTAATTATTTTTAAGGTTTAATCATTTCAATTTTCAATTTTAAACCGTAATTAAAAAATATTTTTTCATGAAACTGTTTTTTTTAACCTCAATCACAACAACAATAACTATGCCAAAACAGACTCTATATATAATAAATCTTTAGAAGCTACTTGGCTACAAGCGTACAAGAGACTCCAAGGGACGGTTTTTCAATGCTTTTTCCAAAAATATTTTCAAAATAACCTCCAAAAAGCCCGACATAATCTGCCCTTATTATTCTATTGGCTGTTTTTTATTGTTACCCAAACCATTTCTAACGTACTGTTTGGAATTGCGGTGAGATTTTTTAAAATACTTTTTGTTTAAAAATATTTTTATATATTTTATATTTTTATTATTAATATATTACAAAAATAAAAAAATACTAAAATAATATAAATTCAAATTAAAAAAAAAATATAAAAAATTTGAAAATCACACTCGAAAACAATTTGTAAATACGTGTTTCGAGCAGTGTAATAATCCCTGTTTCATAAAATTTTAAATTTTATTTTATTTATTTGTATTTTTAGAATTATTTTATTGCTAATATATTAAATAATTTTTTAAAAAAATAATATTTTAAATAAAAAATCAATTAAAAACAATTTTGAATAAAAAACGGCAAGTCAAGATTTGAAAATAAAATAAAATAAAACGATAAAAAGAAAAAGAAACACAGCAAGACAAATGCTTTTTCTTTGAACAGGTGGAGAGAGTAAGACACATCTCTGTCACCTCGTTGTCTATCTCTCTCTCTCTCTGTCTCTCTCTGTCTTTTAACCCCAAAACACGGCATACAAAATAATTAGTTTTATTTATTTATTTATTATCATTATTGCTATAAAAATAATAGCAAATGAATCAACAAAACGGTGTCAAGGTTGTCAAAACTCATTTACGAGTCAAATGTAACTGATTTTACGATCCTGCTGCCGTGTGTGCAATGCTGCAATTTTATTAAAATTTCCCCATTCTTCTTGGTCTGACTCTGTCTCCTCTCTCTCCTCTCTTGCCCTCATTTCCCTTTTCCTTTCTCAAATCATAACCCTAGCAACACTAGGAGCTCATCAATTGTCATCTCTCATCTATAAACTCGTCGCCGTCATCAGTCCTTCGTCATCTCTCACCTATAAGCTCGTCGCTGTCATCGGTCCTTCTGCGCAGCTGCAGAGGTTCTCTCATTTCCCTTTTCCCTTTTCTCAAATCGTAACCCTAGCAGCATCAGGAGCTTATCAATCATCATCTCTCACCTGTAAGCTCGTCGCCGTCATCGGTCCTTCTGTGCAGCTGCAGAGGTTCTCTCATTTGCCCTTTTCATCTTTCGTTCTTTAATCTTTATCTTTGCCTAATTATTATAAATTGAATGAGAAGCTTTCTTTTATAACAAAGCTGCTGAATTTTTATTATTATAAATTGAATGAGAAGACTTTCTTTTATTAAATCAAATATATGTTTAGTCAAGAAGTGCTCCCCTAAGTTAGCCGTCGAACGCCAATATCAGATGAATATCTTGTTCAGTACAACTTTTAAAAAATATTTTTGAAAGTATTGCACGTCCTAACAATCATACATACAGCTATACGGCTATACCAATATTGCCAGGTGTAAAAATTTATAAAAATAAAATAAAAAATAAATAGAAATAGCAAGGGTAGTGTCGTAATAACAGCACGGTAATTGGCAATTTTTGTCAGTGGTATATCTCGAGGAAATTAAAAAGATTAATCATGATTTACACCACCGTGGCTGAACAGTAAAGCTAAGCACTGCTGTCTGGGTTTCGACCTGGGTGCCCTGCTTTTTCTAACAACCATGTCTCAATTATTATTATTATTATTTTTATTTTTATTTTTACTTTTTATTTTTACTTTTATTTTTACTTTTTACAAGGGATTAAAGATCTCGTTAAAAGTGTTGCCACCAGAATTATATATAAAAAATCTTTAGAAGCGATTTGGCTACGAGCCTACAAGAGACTCCAGGGACGGTTGTTCAATGCTTTTCCAAAGATTTTTTTGAAAAAAAAATAAATTATTTTTATTTTTTATTTTAAATTAAATAATTTTAGTATTTTTAAATTGTTTTCATATGATATTATCAATTATTTTAAAATAAAAAATATTATTTTAATATGTTTATAAACATAAAAATAATTTAAAAAATCACATTTTTAATGGACTCAAAGCCCTACATAATCTGCCCTTGTTATTCTATTGGCTGTTTTTTATAGTTTCCCAAACCATCTAACGTAATGTTTGGAATTGCGGTGAGTTTTTTCTTTTAAATATATTTTTTATATTTATATTTTTAATATTAATATATAACAAAAATAAAAATACTAAAATAATATAAATTCAAATTAAAAAAATAAAAAATTTTGAAAATCACACTCGAAAACAATCTGAAAATCAGTGTAACAATCCCTGTTTAATAAAATTTTAAATTTTATTTTATATGCTAATATATTAAATAATTTTTTTTTAAATAAAAATATTATTTTAATATATTTTTAAATAAAAAATACTATAATTTGTTTTTTGAATAAAAAACGGTAAGTCAAGGTTTGAAAATAAAATAAAATAAAAGATAAAAAGAAAAAGAAACGTACGTAGACAAATGCTTTTTCTTTGAACTGGTGAGAGATTAAGACAGATCTCTGTCACCTCTTTGTTTCTCTCTCTCACTGTCTTTTAACCCCAAAACACGGCATGCAGAATAATTATTTTTATTCATTTATTATATTATTACTATAAAAATAATAACAAATAAATCATCAAATTGATGTTACTGTGCTGCCTGAGAATTGACAATGAGATAAGTACGGTGATTCTCACACGTTAATCTCTTCGATTCTCTCTCTAAACCTCTCGTTTCTCCCCCCTGCCTCTCTCTTCCATTACACTACAGCCTCTGTTATTTCATGATCTTCGGAATCAGACGCGCCAGAATTCGTCTGCTTCTCGCAAGATTTCTTCTTCTTGACTATTAATACTTTGCATTCCTAGCTGCTTTATCTCGCCGATTTGTACCCTTTTTCTATTTCAAGGTTCGTTTAATCTTTACAGGTTACAGTCTTGTAGCTGTAATGCTGCTGCTTAATCCTCTGTTTTTTTTTTGTTTTTTCTTGAAAGATTGAGTTTTTTTTTTCCAATTATTTGATAAAACTTGAAATTTGTGTTTTCTCTCTCTGCTTACGAGATCTGAAACTTTTTTTTTGGGGGTTATCTGGGTTGATAAATTTCTCAGGCATGAATATCAAAAGGCTGCTTTTTTTTGCTGAAAGTAGATTCATCTAAAAAAAGAAAAATAAAAAACCATTTGACTGGAGTTTATTCGGTAATGTTTTTGAAGAGGGAATGCCTTTAATCAGTGTTCGTTGTTAAATTTCCTATTTCCGTGTTGATCAAGTGGAGATTTTTAAAAATCTATAGCCATAATCTATGTAAGTGTTAATAACAAGTTGATCAGTAAAGGTTTAATCTTTCTATCTTTGCATTGCACTAACATCGCATGCATGCAACTAATTAAGCTAACTGACCAGAAAATTAATTTGCATTTCTCTTTCTGGGTATTTTGGGATGCCAATTCAAGTTCGCTTCTCACAATTCTGACCTTTTATTAAGGTTACTGTGAAAATTGAGATTTATATGCCGAAAGAGAGTTTGAATATTAAGGCTCTTCAAAATTGAGTATTAGTCAATAGAGGGGGATTCTGGGAAATTTTCTTAATTAAGAAATTGGGCTAAAACAACTTACACAACTGTTTGCTGAGTTTTTTTTATCAAGCTTCAACTTTATCTTATGCCAAAGCGAATTGCAAACTTTTCACCGTATGTATTTCTTCTAATGGAAAAGTTGTTTCAGGGTTGCTCCTGATATTGGTCTCTCAGCTTTTTATGTGCATTGGCTGCAGTTTGCTATGAGAACATTGTAAGAGGTTTGACTGTCTATGACATCATTCAGATCATGGAAATTGCTAAAAAGGAACTACTTTGATGGGGTATGGCATACTATGCTTAAGCTTCTCAGTCTTGGATGCATCTAAAATGGTGGAGTTTTTACAGAATCTGCCTGTCTTCTAAGATATAATTTTGTCGACTTGGTGTAGGTAAAATTTAGATTGAAGATGAAGCAGCTGCCGTTTATGGGATTTTTGTTTACTACAATGTTGTTCATTGTGTATAGAACCACAACATATCAGTATAAACACACAGAGGTATGGAAAACCCATCAACTCTATACATATTTTAACTTACAAGTATCTATCAAGTAGCCAAAATGTGTTGTTAATTCTCTTCTGGTGAATGATATGATGATTTTTTTTTGTTCATGGTGTCATTTATTTATGATATAGAAGACACATGGTGACAATGACTTTCAAACTTCTGAAAGAAATGTAACCTAGTATGGTCCAGTCCAGAATCTCAATAACTTCTTGTGTCATTTGCTGGTCCATCTACAGCTTCTCTGTTGTTGAATTAATCCCTAGGTACAGATTAAGCTGCATTTTTCACATAGAAAATAGGTTCAGCTCTTGCTGTGTGTTTTAATGGGGCTTCTTCTGTTGAACTCTTACAATTTTATCTCACATCCTGGTGAAACTTGCTGACTAGTTTTTCTCCACCATTGTCAGATGGAAGAAATATTGCACCCCTTTGACTCATTGAAGGTAATTTCAGAACTACCAATTAAAAATCTAATTACTGTAACTGTTCTGTGTTCATCATTATCTGGAGATGCTTCTGGTGCCTTGACACAGGATTCTGCTTTGGCATCTGGGCTGTTGGGTGGTTTGCCTCATGGTATCATACAAGCTAGCGCAGATTTGGAGCTGAAACCTCTGTGGTCAACAAGTAGTTCAAGGTCGAAGGTTGTTTTTTTTATCCCTTTGAAGTTTGAACTGTGCCATCAATTCAAGGTCGTGTCTGAATTTTATTCTTGTTTCTGACCATATAAGCGTGGATTATTTATATAATAGTGCTTGATTCTTGTGCTGGAACTACATTGAACATGTATGCAGTGTTATTCTTGACTTATCTTGGAATTCAAATGCAGGCTGATCCTTCTACCTGTCGAGTCTTGCTGGCAATTCCAGTTGGCATCAAGCAAAAGGATAATGTCAATCATATTGTCCAGAAAGTATTGAACATTGTCTTGTCTAATGTTTTTGTTTTATCAACTCAACATTTCTCGCCTAATATCATTGAATTCAGTTTCTTCCAGAGAATTTTACAGTTATTCTATTTCATTATGATGGCAAAGTGGATGGGTGGTGGGATCTAGACTGGAGTAATGAAGTCATACACATAGCTGCTAAGAACCAGACAAAGTGGTAGGTTTAACCTTGATAATTTCCTTTTTGGTTACCTTTTACCACCTTTCTTTGTCTGGTTTAAACAGATGATTAACACTGTTTCAGTGTTAATTTATAGAAAATGGTGAAAAATTATTTAGCTTCAAAGTTCAGATGGAAGCAGGATTTCATGGGTTAAACTCATGAAAAGAAGACAAATTCAAATTTTTTCCGCCTGGATTGTTCCTTTTTTTTCTGAAAAAAAACTGTGTGCTTTTCAGGTGGTTTGCAAAACGCTTTCTGCATCCAGCTGTTGTGTCTGTTTATGATTATATATTTCTATGGGATGAAGATTTGGGGGTAGAGCATTTTAATCCAGGAAGGTTAGTTTGCTGGAGATTTCTCTCCTTCATATGTTTATGATGCCTGCTTTTGGTAATGGGGTGTCTTTATATTTGCCTTTGTCACTTAATATAAACCTATGACTTATAGCTATGTCTGACAAACATAATCAATTAGGACCTTCTTAGTGCTCCAATTTATCAGAAACTACTTGGCTTGTTCTCCTCTTCATTCCCATTTTTATTATTTTCTACCACTCATTTACAGATATCTATGAACCAATTTTTGTCTTTCACTTATAATGTCCTTGCGTTAATTACTACAATTTATCCTGCTCTCCAAACTCTTGCTGGAACAGGATTCTCCTTTGCTAAGGCTGTTTATACTAGGAGGGTTATTACCCTGAAGCATCTTAGTATTATTATTTCTAGGACAATTTGGAATTTGCATAATTTAGGAGAGAGAGCAAGGATTGTTAGTTAACCAATTCCATGCTTTTACTTGATTTGAAATATTTTATTTATGACAATTTAAGTGTGAATTGGCTCAAGTGCTGTCTAAAAAACAGATCGATTTATAATTTCTTCATTTATTTTCTGTTTAGATACCTGAAAATTGTGAGATATGAAGGACTGGAGATATCTCAGCCAGCTTTGGACCCAAATTCAACTGAAATACATCATAGAATTACTATTCGTGCCAGAACAAAGAAGTTTCATAGGTGAATAGCATGGCTTTTACTAAATTAAAATTTCTGCAGAGAATTGTAATTCTTAATACAAAATAATTTACCATGAGCAGAAGAGTTTATGAACGCAGAGGCAGCACCAAATGTTCTGATGTCAGTGAGGGGCCACCATGCACTGGGTAACTTATTGCATTCCTGTATTTGTGATATGTCTTGTCGTTTGCCCTTTATAATTTGGTGCAATCCTATGTTTCTGACTTCTACTTATTTCAGTTACTGTCTCATTGGTGGCTGACCTTTGCTTATTTAATTTTCTTTCCACCTGCCATCTGGCTGCTAAGAAAGTCACTAAAGTTGAAAGTAATAAGCAATTTCATTCCTAAACATCATTTCTTTCTTCCGATTTTTTTTTTTTGAAAAAAAATGACTAATTTAATATTCTGTCAAATAGTACTAGAAGTCCTAAACATCATTTGAGAAGCTACTCCTCGAGTTCTTCTTTGTCATGGAACTTCAATACTTGTCATGATATCCATTGAATATGTACTTTATTGTTATTGTTAGGATTGTAGCAATCCTAATTTTATTAATGTCACATCTGTAGATTTGTGGAGGGTATGGCTCCAGTATTTTCAAGATCTGCTTGGTACTGTGCTTGGCATCTTATACAGGTAATCTAAGTTTTTGATTGCACCAGTAAAAAAAAGTTTCTTTATGTAACACTTATCAATAAGCCAGCGATCCCTTTTGGACTTGCTATTTGATGCTCTTAGTATAAGCAGGTTTTGTTGTGTGAAATTTAGTTGAGAAAAATTTAGGATTCAGGCCTTGTTTGCTTTCAGCAAAACAAATTGATTTCGGGGGAAACAAATATTCTACAGGTATTATTGTTTGAAAAGACTAGTGTTTTCCTAGGAAACACTTTTTCTGTAAATAAATGGTGCATTGCATATAACTTATGTTTGTGAGGTTGAAGATATGATCATATGGTTAAGCTCTACTCTACCTGCATTAGCATGATTGCAAAAGTGCACTCTTGCCTTAAGGTTGACATCATGAAACTTTTTTTTAATTTCCAGAATGATCTAGTCCATGGATGGGGAATGGATATGAAACTTGGATATTGTGCGCAGGTATGTTGAACATGATATTTCTGGGACTATTTTCAGTTTCTTTGACTATTTTCCTCCCCCTCAATTTGTTGACCGAACACTCTTTTGCATTAATGATGTACTTGTTTCTGGGTAACCTTTATGCCATTGATAGTTGCTTGGTGTACATAATTTTTGGCTCAATGGTGCTAACAGAGTTATTTTCAGAACTAAGAAGGTAGCTGGAAAGGTTGCAGGAAGTATGGCTATTGCCAAAGTAAATGTGGTTTCATGAAGCAGCATAAAAATTTAGTAGAAATGGAAAATGTAAGAAAAAATCATGAAGAGTGATGGATTATGAGTGGTTTTGGAGGTAGAATTTTATGGTTATCAACAATCATTAGCTCGCCAGAGAATCTCTTGTCATGCCCTCACTGTAACCCACTGGCAAAGACCATTTCCATAGGATGCTAGGATTGAAAAGTTCTTTTTCTGCCTCCTAGGGACTCAGCACCTTTTCACTAAAAGGAAATCATTTTATGTTAATTAGGAATCTAAAGTGAAATGCATATATAAATTTTAGGTTGGTGTGTGGAAAAAGGTAACTTGCAGATCCTTTCTCTTAGAATAATTATTAACAACCATTTACCACATTACAAGTATAGAACCATACTCCTATTTTCTTGTGCTTCAATGAAGCAGATCCTTTCTCTTAGAATAATTATTAACCACCGTTTACCACATTACAAGTTTAGAAGCTGTACTCCTATTTTCATCTTATTTCTCAGAACTAAGATGGTAGTAGGAAAGGTTGCAGGAAGTATGGCTATTGCCAAATAAATGCTCGATGACCTTTTCATTTTATCTATTTCTCTATCTTGTTCTCCATGGATACTTGTTAATGTAGAAAAGAATGTTATGATAGCATTGATAGATGTGGCATTATACAGGGAGATCGCACGAAGAAGGTGGGAGTTGTTGATAGTGAATATATTGTTCACAAGGGCATACAAACTCTGGGCGGGCATGGACCCCCTGGAAGAAAGGTATTCTGCCCTCCTCTTTCTCTCAAGAAAAAAGAAGAAGAAAAGGCATTACAGTTATATTTTTTTTGTCCACTTGGTTATTGTTATCATCTATTATTGATGTCATCTTGCCCTCTCCCTCTCTGTTTAGGCATCAAATACAGAAGAGTTGGCTAAGGTAAACTATACTTGGTGCAATAGACTATCTTTTTTCAATCAATTCTATATTGGAGCTGCATCATTAATTCCTATAATTTTCACCTTCTCTTTTTTTGATTTGTTCTCTCCTGACTTTCAGAAACATAGTGCTACAGGCATGGATCCTAGGATGGAGGTGAGAATAATCCTCTATTCTATGTTTTGAGCATTTTAAATACTTCTATTCTACTTGCCATGAAACGCCTGCTATACGCAGAAGAGCTGCTGAGTAGTCTAGGATGATTGCTACCTTGATTGTTTTGCATGTTCTCTAACTTGGCTGATTCTGATTTTGTTGAGATCTGCAACTTATATTTGACTATTAAAAACTGATAGAACAGTAGGTTCTAATATCAAGCATGATCCAATGCTGTTGCTTTGTAACCGCGCTATCATTCCGGTAATTTGATGAATTTTACGGTTTTCTTTCAATGGACTGATCAGATTAGAAGGCAATCGACATGGGAGCTTCAAATATTCAAGGATCGCTGGAATCGCGCCGTAAAGGATGACAAAAATTGGGTCGATCCTTTTCATAGCAACCGAAAACACAGAAAACTAAGACTGCATAACCGGCGGCATAACCGCTAGTTTAGTCATCAAAATCTTACATCATACACATGCAGTCTTATCTATACCTGTAATTTAGTCCCAGCTTCTATTGATTCTCATAATTAAAATTCATTACTTGCTGCTTTCCAAGCCTTCCAATTTTGCAAGTTCAAGGTATGTAGATTCCTTTGTGTATCACCTATAGATGAACAATGAGTTGTTTTCTGGGGACAAATTTAAGGTCTGCTGGACAGCAGCACAATTCACTGAGTATCTGATCTCCCACCTCATTTACTGCAGCGTTTCTGCTTAAGAACTTCCAAATCAGGCTCCAGTTGGTGTCTTATTTGTAGTCTTGTTTTTTGTCAAGTGCTTTTTGGCATCACAATTCAACCATGCTTTTCAAAATTATTGATTATTTTCTTCATTTTAACGTGTTTGTGTAAAAAATAAAACAAAATTTAAAAAAAAACTAAATTACTTTCACCAGGAGCATGCAAGCTTTGAGGAAAAGCTACATAAGGAGTTCATTTTAAAAAAACTAAAATACTGTCAATAAAAAAGAGTAAAAAGCCTTCTAACATTTACAAAAAATGGCACATCCAAGAAATATATCAAAATGCTATATTTTTTATTTTTTTAAAATCATTTTCGACATAATACATAACAATAATCTTAAAAACATCAATTTTTTTAATTTAAAATAAAAATAAAAATAAAAATTTCCAAACACTTTTAAGTGCAAAACACCCCCTAAGACCAAAATACTTCAAATTAGGCTCATGGAACTGCATTCCAAACTTTGAATTCAACTCTCATTTATAGCTTTTAATTTTATTTATTATTCAAAAAAACACGGTTTTGAAAGGTGTACCCAAAGCATTGACTCCTACCTTCCTTCTCGATGCTATGCCCGTCTCCCTCCCTCCCCCACGCTGTCCAAATAATTATTTATTTTTTAAAAATGAATATAATAGTAGTATGCCTATACTATTCAAAATAAATATTCAAACATTTCAACCTTTTATTTATTGATGGCCCATATAAGAAATATTGAAAATTCAAGACATTCTGTGATTTTCAAAGTTAAAAGGAATCAACGATTTTGATGGAGATAAAGAAAGTTTTGGTATCGAGTTGTTAATTTTTGTGTTTGAAACCGCGTTTTATTATTATTTTTTTATATATATATATATATATATATATTTGTTTTAGTATTTTTATATCCATTTTTTTAAATAATTATATATTTTTAAAATAAAAAACACTATAAAAAACAATCAACTCTAAAATATTATCTTAATCTTTCTACTTTTAAAATTAACATTAATTTTACCGGTGAGTATTAAATCAGTAAAAATAATATTTTTAACTATGAAATTAGTTACACAATCAAATCAAGGATGAATGACAGTTTAGCTACTTGGATATTTAAAACTATTGATTTACAATATTTTCAACATGATATCTTATAGGGAGCAGCTATAAAAAACATAATTGTCTTTTAATATAAAATTTTCAACACATACATTTTCCGGTCCTTGAATATTTTAAAAAAAATCCCAAACACGTAAATAATAATAGTATGTTTGGGATTAGAATTTCAAATTGAATGAGTTAATTAATTAATGTGAGCGTAATATAACATCATGAGATCTACTACAAAAATGTGTATATTAAAATAATCATGAGTTATATCTAAAAATTTGAGTTAGAAACGCTCGTGACGTGATAATATAGAACTTTTTAATCTGAATATTAGGTTTCAAATTTGAGTCAACATATGCATCCCTTGTAAAAATCTAGAACAATCAGAGTTTTACTCATCCATCTAGACCCACAAAATACATTTTACTTGTATCCAAAAAACATTATGTCTAAATTAAACAAACTTAAAATGAGTTTCATTGGCTTCTAGATTTCAAATCTCAAATTAGACCATAAAAAGTAAAAATTGCCATGAATTTTATTAGTTATGAAAAGGATAAAAAAATAATTATAACTCCCATTAATTATTAGTAAAAAATTCAATTTTATAAGTAAAAATTGCTATGAAAAGGATAAAAAAAATGACTTACTTATTATTGAAAACAAATCCAAAAATATATTCAAAGTTAAATCCCATTGAGAAAAACATCATCAATGATGTCCAAAACAGGACAAAGATTGAAACCAAAAGTTTAGTTGATAAATTCAAATTCAAAATCATTTGTTTCTTTTCGAAAGGAACCGACCAGCAAACAAATCACATGAACGTTGACCATAGCATAGAAGAGACAAATATAAAAATAAATTTAAATAAAATATAAAAATAAATTTAAATTTAAATATCCTTTTATGTTTTTATCTTTTTTCATGTAGTTGATAGTGCATTATATATATATATATATATATATATATATTAGTATAAAAATAAAAAATAATTTAAAACAAATAAAAATTCTCAACTGATATATATATATATATATATATATTAGTATAAAAATAAAAAATAATTTAAAACAAATAAAAATTCTCAACTGTTCGTTTTTTATTTCCTCCAAATTTCCAATTTTCTGACAACAAACCAAAAAAATAAACCGTAAATGTAATAGAAGCTGACCAGAGACAAGTCTCTCTCTCTAGAACTGTGTGATTTTTTTGACTTTGTTGTCTTTGTCTACTACCTTGGCATTTTGTTTCTTTTATTTCAAATATTTTGCTTCCTTGACTACCAAACAAGCCCTAGCTTAAGCCCCTTCTCCCCTTCACTTTCTCTGCTCAAAGTTTGATCTTTTTTGTGTGGTTTTTGGAGTCTCTTCACCTTGGTTCCTGCTTCCTGTGATGGCTGGTCGGTACGATTCCAACCCTTTTGATGAAGATGAAGTTAACCCTTTCTCTGTAAGCCTCTCTTCAGTCTTCTTTGGTTTTTTTTTGTTCCATTTGGTGTTCTCTTGGACGTGTTTATGAGTGTTTTGTAGGTTTTAGAAGTGATTAAAGGGAGAATTCTCAGAATTACAGGGTTTAGTGGGGTCTTTTTTGTGGTTGACTTTTATGGTTTTGTGATTGATATAGCTTTTTGTTAAGGAAATATAATTATTGCTTAATCTTGATTACTTTGCTTAGTTAATTATTCCACCTATCAGTAATAACCGTTCATCAAGACTTGAGTGATCTTGTGTATCTGAATTATTGATCAAATTATATTGTGGTTGAAGGTTGTTAAATAGTAATAGAAATCATATATATGTATATATAAATTTTAAATGCGAGTAATCTATGCTGGTGGGAGAGATAAGCTGATGCTTAACATGGGTCAGGATCTTTTTCAGGAATTAGATGGTTGACTTTTTGCCCTGCATGTTTCAAGAGCCTGATAATTTTAATCTGGTCTTCCTCTTTTTATTTTTATCACTAGGACCCAGCTGTGAGGTCGAAAGCTTCAGGGCAATCGAAGTATGGCGGGAGAGCATTTAATACAGCAGTAAGCCTAATTTTTGCAAGAATTTACATGTATTTCAATTTTATACCAGTGGATTCCAGTACCAATTTTTTGTTTATTGAATTCTGGAGTTCTTGCTCATGATATTGTTAATTTTCTAGAGTGCTCCTCCTGCATCAAACTCGAAGCTTTACGCCACTTCCCCCGGAACCTGCTGGTTTTTACAATTACGGTGCAACAGTTGACATTCCGATTGATGGAACTGCGGTATGGGCGAAATTCTCTTTCTGGTGAAAACCAGAGTCCATTTTTTCATTTGTTTAATTATTGCTATACTTGATATCTTCTTAATAGTTTGTTATGAATCTAGGACTTTAAGGAAGAAAGAAAAGGAACTTCAGGCAAGGGAGGTTGAACTGAGAAGGCGGGAGCAGGTATGTTCTGATAGGAGTATAACTGTAATTACTTTTTTTTTTAGCTGAACAAAGTCGTTTAGAAGGAAGACATTTACTAATCCTTACAATCGTGGTTTGTGCTGTCAAAGGTCTTGCCTTTTGAATTGGTTTATTACTAGAACCTTTTTTGTACTGCTATAAAAGCTTTAGTGTAGAGCAGTATTTTATTTATTTATTTATATAACATCCCACCATAATTTTTGGACATCTTGCAGGTTGGATATTGACTAATTCTGTCATCTTTAAACTTATCATTGATGATTTTCTTTTGTGACTTTCTTCTCGCTTCATATCCTTGCATTCTATTCTTCTCATTAATATGCCTTCTGGTGCAATACAGGAGGTGAAGAGGAAAGAAGATGCAGCTGCTAGAGGTAATATGCTTTTGATCAAGCCTTTTCACATCATATGGCATAGGATCTTTTCTCTGAAAGAAGAATAAAGAAATGAAATAAGTCCTTACTTTGGTTGTCGGTTAAATGATGAGGCATATTTAATCTGCAATACCTGCCAATTGTTCCTTGTTTCTTCAGGATCTTCTGCTTATTTCCTTTGTGAAATATTTGAATGCCTAGTTGCATCTATTATTTGAACAACTGGGCTGATACTTTTTGCTTATATGGTTTATTGGTGTACTACTTCTGTCATGCAATTTACATTTTTAGTCCTCTCTTTCCATTCGCAGCTGGAATTGTACTGGAAGAGAAAAATTGGCCACCATTTTTCCCAATTATCCATCATGATATTGCAAATGACATACCAGTTCATCTACAGAAAATTCAGTATGTTGCGTTTACAACATTTCTAGGTATGTGAGCCTTCACCCAGATCCAGGAACTGATGTTGTTAGCATCTAATTAAGAACATTTCTGTGAACACTTCTGGGTTTGAAAATCTACATCCCTTTCAGTTTTTTTATAAAAACAAATCCTTGTCAAGGTTGGAAGCTTGGCTTACAAATCATCGGTGAAATATTAGATATGGTATTCTTGTTATATTTCTCCAATTATTTTAAGGTTTCCACAATCTAGTTTATTGGATGGGGTCCAGGGCATGCACCGTGGCCCTCTGAAGTATCCCAACCTGGAAGATTTGTGTGTATTATATTGCTGTGGCTGTTACTACATGAATTACATGTGTTCATTTACTTAATATTTCATTTAACTGTTTTTTCAAGTGGGACAATTTTTAAGCATGAAGCATCCAGAAGGTTTCTTAAGCCCCTAGTTACTAACAATGTACAGTAAGGGTGAAGAGTCCCAATTTAGACAACAAAGCTATGACTATGCAGTTGCTTTCTGTAAACTACATCACCACTGTGACATTCTGAGATCATCTACATGAAGTGTATCTTCTTGTTCCCATCCCCTCTTTCCCTACCATTCTCCTCCCAGCTGCCAGCCTACACCCCAAGGAAGGAGACTATCATTTTCTGTGCTGCCTTGTAATTAAAAGCACTCACTATTCCTGGGTCTAAATTGGGTTATGTTCTTCCCCTTGTTCTGCGATGCTATCTTTGCACAGAATCACTTGCTTATTTACCTATCTTACAGCCGAGGGAAACTTGCATCATATCATATCCATGGTACACTACTGCTTTGGGCCTAGATTACAACTAATACCATGTGTAAGATGGAAATTTCATTAGCAAAAAGGCGATCTAATTGATTGAATTATGCATATATCACTGGTTCCAATGTGATATTTTCCATTATTATATTATGAAAAATAACCTTTGACGAAATTGTAAACAATTACATTGTGAAATGGCTCAGTATATGTGGTGATCTTGTGTAGGAATGGCTTTTTGTCTTTTGTGGAATGTTATATCTGTTACAACATTATGGACTAAAGGAGGAGGTTAGATCGGAAACTTGTGCCTCATCTATCCTGTGTTTTCAAGGTGCTCCATTATCTTTTTTGTTTTTAAAATTCTCTACAACATCATTTGTTGCAGGGGTAAACATCTGGTTTCTTGCTGTTATCTACTTCATAGCTGGAGTTCCTGGAGCTTATGTTTTGTGGTATAAGCCACTCTATCGTGCATTTAGGTATTTACCTCCCTTGTTTTTATTTCAATTTGTGTGTGAAACTTAAGTCTGAACTAGGCTGAAGAGTAAACTCTAAAACAAACAGCTAGTTCAGGACCGAGGCTTAGTTGAGTTACTGTTTTTCAAAACCTTGAAAGACAAGGCTGGTTTATGTTAGGGAGGTCAAAAGGTGCTTTTGTTGAAGCTTGAAATATATGTGAGACCATTGAAAAGTAGCAGATTATTGGTGAATATATGATTATGATGTAATTACATTGCTAAGATTTTTCTGACCCAATGATTCACGTCTAGATGGTCGAAACAAAATGTGAACAAGGGGTATTGTGAATCTAGATATTTACCTCCATACACTGATGATCATGTATAGTTATTTCAAAACGTAGAAACATTGCAGTTTACTGTGATGTTGAATTAAACTCTCTTTTATTCAATCATTTTAAACTCTTTGTGCAGGACTGAGAGTGCTATGAAGTTCGGATGGTTTTTCATGTTTTTATGCGGTAAATTTTAATCTTGCTGATTTAGCATTTTGTACAGTTTATCTCCTATGAAAATGAAAATTGAATATTTAACCTTCTGTTCCATCTCTCTGCCCCCAGCTTCACATTGGCTTCTGCATCTTTGCTGCTGTTGCTCCTCCTATAGTTTTCAAGGGAAAATCTCTCACGTAGGTTTCTTCAATTATTTTTAACTACCATTTCAAACTAATATTCTTGCAAAAAATTATCATTCTTTATAATGCAAAATCCCTTTGTGGCTAATGGTTTTTTGTCGCGGGACTTTGAATCAGTGGTATCCTGGCTGCAATCGATGTTGTGGGTAACAATTCTTTAGCTGGGGTAAGATCTCTGATATCAATCTGTGATGTTTCTTGCTGATTATCTATTTCTTCCAAATCCTTGTTTTTGAATGACTGAGCACTTGAACAAGTTAGGCCTCCACTTCCTTTTCTTATTTTCCTAGCTTTGTTCCTACCACTTGCTCCGTTAGTTATCCACTGTAATGTTGGTTTCATTGCTAGAATCAAAATGTCATTGCTCTCTGTAGGCTGGATGGTTAATTTTTTTGTTTTGCTTACAGATCTTCTACTTCATTGGATTCGGTTGTTTCTGTCTCGAATCACTGCTGAGCATCTGGGTTATTCAGGTACACATTTTCCCGATTTCCCCCGCGATGAATCGTTTATAATGGCATCTATCCGCCATCAGCATTTAGAATTTTCTTACAAGTATACATCACTCCTATGTTCTCATTTGCTGCGCAGCAAGTAGGCATGTACTTCCGCGGAAGTGGTAAAGCTGCCGAGATGAAGCAGGAAGCTGCAAGAGGAGCATTGAGGGCAGCGATTTGATCCTATGCTCCAGGAAGAAGGCGACCTTGCATGGATTTAGGTTGTAAATTCCATTAGCTGCATGAAATTGGGATATCCACGCAATTTTTAGGAGAAATACAGCTGCTTGAGCCTGGCTTTGTTGGACCAGTTTCGTTTAATGTTAACATTTACTTGCGAGTGTTGTATCCTTGTAAATGTTTTGCTGAGATTATAGTTATTATTTATTTGTAGACTTGGTTTTCTTTCATTCTTTCGTTGAAAAATGGATGGGATTACACCAAGAGATGGATTATAATCTTTGGAAAATCATGTGGATTATCCAGTTGGTGTTTGCAAAGAGCTCAACTTCATTCAATCTTTCACGGGGCTTTCAAAACCCTAAAAACATCTTGGAAAACAACTGGCCGGCGAGGCTTCTTCGATCGTTTGCTTCCAACGCTACTCTCTTGGTTTCGTGCTGTTTGGGAATGTGATTACGGTTGCTTTTGAAAGTGTTTTTTATTTAGAAATACACAAGTTTTCTGTTTTGGTCCTTACATTTCAATTTTTACACAACAGAAACAATTAAAAATGATCTTAGAAGACGGTCAGGAAGGGTAATCTCAGTAATTTTTTATTTTTTCCCACAATTTTTACATTTAAATTTTCATTTTTTGTAAGAAACATTTTTTAAAATTCAGCAACAAGTATGAATCTTTGGAGGATTTAACATTTTCTCGAGGCCAGAATGGAGGGTGGGACTCAATCAAGAGCTCATTTCTCTACCATGCAAAAATCTCACGCGGTTTGCCATGATCGCCATAATACCTAATTCAGGAGGTCGTGCAGAAATATACGACTTTCATTAAATAAACGGACCCCATTACAGCAAAAACTTGCTATTTCCAGACATAAGAGCAAGTTTTTGATGATCATTTAAACTGATACATAAGACGCCACCAATGCTCATGGACTACATACATCCAAAAAAGGGGGGGAATGCATGATACGAAAGCAAAAAACTTACAAAACCATGCATCCCACATAAACACTCCATGCATGTTATTTAATACATGTACATGCAACATGACACTCCATGTTCACATACATAACCACTAGTGATCATAGAACTATTACTGGCTACTGGCTGCCATGCCACAATCCATTCATTACTTCTTCAAATCCCTCTTTAACAATAAGCAACACACTTCTTCTTGCAGTCTATGGTGCACCCGCCACCTCCTCCTCCTCCTCCGTAGCCCTTCCCTGACCGGCTATAGGAGGTGAAAGCACTTGGCAGGACATGTCAGCTTCTTCTTATAACACGGTCCTTTCTCTTTGCACACCACACTGGGCTTTATTACGCCACCTTTAGAGCTGCCTCCCTTTGGACCACCATACCCGGCTCCATACCCACCACCAACGTTACCCCAGCCTTTATCAAACCCGGGTATACCAAACTGGGGTCCGGGTCCAAAGAACCCGCCTATCCCACCGTCGTTTCCGTCAGCTTTGTTGTTTTGGTTGATGGGTTTTCCATCTGTGGACGTTTTTTGGTCGGGTTCGGGTCGGGTTTCTATGGATAGTGAAAATGAAACGAGCAAAAGAGCCAAAAGAAAGAAGCTAGTGAAGGTTTTCATTCTTGCAAAAGATGGGTTGGTTTGTGAGAGCCTGATGAGAAGGGAAGAGAGCGCAGGGAGAGGGAATATTTAAAGGTAAAGCGTGCATGCATTTATTAAGGGTGGAGGGCAGTTGAGAAGGAGAGGGCCTCCATGAATAGAGTCGGCTGGCTGCAATTATGTCACTTGTACTAACAGATCACATGCATTATCCATACACACTTCAATTTGGTGTTCGAGTCCAAGTAATGGATGAAGTCAAATGATGCGCACCTGGTCTTATACTGTAGATCATCCTGTGTTATATTTTTCAGGTTGCTACAGTGTGCCTCAAGTTGAGAGTGTGGTTTGGGAGTGTGGTTGCTGTAGCTTTTTAAAGTGTTTATCGTGCTAAAATACATCAAAATGATCTAAAACACACAAAAATATATTCATTTAAAATAAATAAAAATTTTTCAAATTTTGGCCAAAAAGCCGGTGGGATCGCAATGTCAAATGGGCACGAAGGCTGCACTAGACCCATAGAGCCATAGATATTCAAAGTTCTTGCCTTTTTACTTTGAACTCAGGAAATGAGTCCAAGAAATGCATCTACTCTTTGTAGAGAATGTTTTCAGTTTGCTTATGTATGTATATTTTGTAGGGTTTAGGTGATTGAATAAAATTCTGGTTATCTCAGACTCTTATAAGAAACATATATACTAACTTAAACTCGAGACCTGTTTTGCAGATCGTAAATTCTCTATTATCACACCGTGAGACATTTGTATGTAATGCTAAGATGTACTCAACTTGAACTCGAGATCTGCATTTTGCAGATTACAAGTTCTCTGTCATGACGTTGATGTAGATGAAAAATTGAAATACTTACCCTGAGGACCCATGTAATACATGAACGTTAGGGTATGCGTTGCTTTCCAGCACTATCAAGCAAGTAGTGAGACAAGATAAGCTGGAATATTTAAAGGGAGGGCCGGCCACTGATTTAGTTTTGACATCTTCATCAAACCAATACAGACATGCCTGTTAGTACTTACGTGACATCCTTCAATTTTGTCTAAAAAAGAGAGCGAGCTACAATTACATTAAACTTTTGAACCAACCATAAGAAATTTCCCAAGTACAAATTTCTTTTGCTATGGGTTTTGGCTGGGGCTGCCCCTGGCAATTAAGACAACCATTGACTTCTGGCCTTGTTGCTGTGGTTGATGTCTATAATTTAAATACTGATTTTATCAGTAGCCTTATTAATTATACTTGGCAGAAAATAAATATCAGCGGGCTCCAGGATCTCCTGTCCCATCTATCAGTCCCAGTGGAGATTTACATTGTTATACGGGTATGTATTACAAAATAATATAAATTATATTTTAAAATTTTATCTAATAATTTAAGTTTTTAGGTGAGATGGTTCCTTGATATAGTATCAGAAACTTGTTGATCTAGCGGTCACGAGTTCAAATCTCATCATTTTTATTTTATTCGATAAAAATCAAACATAAGTTGGTGTGGACCTGTGTTCAAGTTTCAAGCTCAAAAACTTTCATTTGAGGGGATGTTAAAGAATAATATAAATTATATCTTAAAATTTTATTTAATAATTTAAACTTTTTAGGTGAGATGATTTATATAATAATTGCGATTTGGTAAAGGTGTTGCATGCCAAAAACTATCAAACCATCACACTTCCCAAGCTGTGTGATGCATTTTTTGGTTCATATCTGGTGAAATCACCTTAACTTGCATATACATGGCATTCATAGCTTTTTTTTAAGCCCTTTTTGTTTGGATGATATCCATGATGGGATGGTGGACAATTCAAGGAAGAAGAACAGTGGGGTTGCTCATAGGCCTTTCCTGAAGGGAACTTAAGGATCCGTAATTTGTCAGAACCAGTACCCCATGGTGTTCCTCTTTCCTGCAAATATTACAGGAGGGCAAGCACCAAGAATTAAAGATATGCACAGAACTTTTTTCGTTTCTATATAGCCAGCTAAAAACCACTAAATTCTTAATAGTCCTGCCCCCCCAAGATTGATTGTAAGATATAATGCACTAAAAGTCAATATTAGGATCAGAATTTAATAGTGTCCATGCTTTCTTTAATGCTGTTTTAGACTTCTTTTTCTCTTCTTATTTTGCCAGGTATCATCAGACTAGCTACATGAGGGTTAAAAGCCTGAGTAGTTTTCTATTTTGGTGGACCAACACCCGATGGTGTGCTTTTACATGGATTTGTAATTAATTATATTATCATGAAGGATTCATATCTAAACACAAGAAGTGTGTTGCAGAAAAATCCATTACCAACATGAACTCCACCATTTTTTAAGATTTCTTCTAATTTCTAACCTCAAATATTCAAGCAGAATACCCATGTCTAAGAATTTTCCATCCTACATGGGCAGGACTGAGAGAGGACTGGCAATAACAGAGTAAGTAACCAGGTTGGTTTGAGCGGTGCAGACAACTGAGAGATGGTATTGGACTTTTAATCTTGTAAGATCTCAAACTCGGCTGAACCCCACTACAACCTTGTGCATGTCTAGGATTTCAGGGCTTTTTTCTTTTTCTTTTTAGGTTTACACTTGAGTTCTAGTATAGTAATTTTTCTTTGAAAGCTTTCCAGCTTCGGCTCACTTTCCAGTTATATTTGCGCATAATCAACCCAAAGCCACAAATTCAAAATGGGATGGCTAGCTGCCCCTAGGCGTGGGAGACTTTTGGTTTCCTAACATTGTGAAAAACTAATACATGTGGTTGACCTTAATCATCCATGCAATTTGTATCCAGTTGCAAGTCACATGGGAGTTCACTGTATATTTTATCATGTTAGCTCGAAATGTGAGAAGTCTGGAAATTCCCATGTTAATGGGTCGAAGAGCACTTGAACACCATCATTTATTTATATTCTTGCAAATTGCTGACAGGAGAGCATAGATTTGAAAGCATGCTTTACAATGGAGGGTTTTTTTTTAACCCGACAGACTACATACAGAACAGAACAGAACAGAACCTCACAAGGAGGTAATAGACGCTAGCTGGTCTCTATGATCCTCTATTTAACAAGAATAGGAATGTTAATAAACCAATCATTTCCCTATCCTGTCTAGTAACCTTCTTTGCATTTATTTATATCATATGCAGCAAAAGCCTTACAAACTAGAGGAGTTCCAGCTAGCATCCACAGCCCCGATAATCTTTTCATGTAGCTTGCCTCCAGCACAAGCAATTATTCCCCGATCAAGACCTTCTAAGTACATACCTTTCGAGAAGTCCAGTGGACATCCTCCAGCATCAGTAACCACGCCACCAGCCTCTTGAATGATAATGACACCGGCTGCATGATCCCAAATCTTCTCCTTGTAGCCAGCCCTGGCAAACTTCATGAAAACCTCAGCATCTCCCGCGAGCTATCGCTGCATATTTCACCATACTGTACACTCGCAATGGTTGTTTCCTGCATTAAGAAAATGATGCATGAACTCTCTTAAACAGTTGAATAAAAGCTCCTTTTCAAATAAAATGTTTTCTTTTTTTACCAAGTAGGCAATTAAGAATGTTCATTGCTATTGTCAAACTGAACAAATATTTCTTTCCCTTTAATCAATACATTAAATTACAAGTATTGCCATCATATTCTGTTTCCCCTTCCTTCCACGCTAGATATTTAAAATCTAACTTCAGTAACCTAGATCCATTCATATTATAACAAATTATGGTGACTTGAAAGGCCCTAGCTTCTTTATTTTGGCTCAGCAAGAATAACATGTAAATTAAATCCCAATATTCGTTGAAGAATTGAGGAAATTTTTTTAAAAGTCAAAGCTGAAATTTTGCTATTACTTTCATGGATGGCAACAGAAAAATTTAAAGGAAAGGAGGAAAGAAAAGCATATGCACCTAAGCCCAACGCTGTGAGCTAGTCCTGCTGTGAAGGAGTGGCTTGAATTTGCCTTCTCAACTGGTTCACAGAAGGTTGCCAGAGCTGGATTTTCAATGGTGGATACTTTAACTGGCGTTGCAGAGTTTGGCCACACTAGCTTCTTATGTCCTTGTATTAGAGGTTGCATCCAGGCTTCACCACTGCCTCTTCTTGCATAAATCACACAGCCTTTATCCCAAGATTCTGATGTCGGTGGGGTCAACTTAGAAATAATTCTATGGTAGCGATGGTGATAACTGAGCCATTCTTTCCTCATAGGGTAGTTGGGGCAACCAAGAACTCCAAGAACAACTTCGCCATCCTCTATCAAAGCTAAAGCAACAGCATATTGATCTCCACGAACAAATCCCAATGTACCATCAACATGGGTCAAGTGCCCAAAATCTTCCATTAGGGCCCCCTGTTGAGTTGCAACGACTGATGGCTTCAAGAACCTCTGAACTGCCAAGGGATGTTCCTGGAGCTTTAAGACCAAAACGAGGTGCTTCAGCTAGACAGTCATTCACAGTCTGAACTACAGCTTCTAATAGGCCAGCTGAATCAGTTTTGGAGAGAGTTTGGACATCTTCCTCGGCAATAATTGCCACATTCCTACTCCCTAAGGTCTCAGACAGTATCCAGCTGACAGTAGCTTGGACGCTCCAATCTATTTACATGACAAAACCAAAAGAAGTAGACAATTAGATCAAACTGCCGTTCAGTTTCAGCTATATCAGAATAAAGAAAATCGACATGACTTGTATGTGTCAGAGTGACTGGGAAGCCACAGAAGAAGTGCATATTTGCATGTACATATGCTTGTGTTGTAGATAACTAAAACACGCTGCAAAGATTTTCTACCTACAAGCCAGGGATCTTAGGTGGGAAGAAAGATTCTGAAGATACATGGTATTTGAATAGGAGTCTGATTGAGCAATAATTTTCTTTTCAAACATGACATCGAGTGGTTACTAGCCTGTTTGCAGAGGAAACATGCATATTCTAGATAAAAAACCAGCCGAGGGTTTCAATGTTGCCTCTTTGAATAGTTTGCAAATCAAAAACAAGCTTTCATTGTTTTTGCACCAAGATAGACTGTCTGTTTTGAAGGGAAAACAGTAGAATGCTTTCATTTATCTCTGGAAAGTATTATCTCCGGAGTTATTTGTTGATGAACCGAGAATGATTTCTGCTATTTGGGAACAAGGATATATATGCTCTCACTATTTGATCCAACTGTCGAAAGAGGATGGGAATTCTAAAAGAATGGTGAACAAGGAGTTTAAAAGAAATCTTGGATGGATGGAAGATGCAGCTTATTGGCAGAAGATTTGCATCTTTTTGGGTGCATAAAACAAGAAAAACTGAGACCAGATCAACTGATTGGCAAATTCGTGGGAAGTCCACAATTCCAAGTTCCATGTAGAAAGGCAGCAAACCAGTCCACGTTGAAGTCAATCGTTTTAGCACCAACTTGAACTATTCTTACTGCTTCCCCACCATATTTGGTGACATTCTACAGTTCCCCTTCCCACCCAAAATTAACAAAAAGACAATAAGGAATAGCTATATGCTTATGTCACTTCACAACTAGCAACAAATGTCGATTTCACATCATGATTGTATCTATAATATCACCACAATAACTGAGAAAATAGATTAATACTAAACTAACTGCACATTATTTATGAACAAAGTGAATCATGGAGTCCAATTCTAAACCCAAATTCAGAATTCTGGACTTTGCTGTAAAGAAACAAAATTTCACCAACCAATGCTAATTCAAGACCAAAAACAAACAAGAATCTTTTTACACAAAACGATGATCAAACATCCATGCTATTAAATTAGTATATACCTGCAATAGTAACGGGAGAATTGTCATCCTTGGCTTGTACCTGACTAGTAGTTTTAGAAATCAAACTTTCCTGCACTTTCTGACAAAGAAAACAAGCCATCTGCACAGCCCTTACAGCAATATCCAATTCTTTCGAATACTTTTCAGGTTCTAGAGTAGAAAAGCCCATGTCTTTAGTCTCCTCCATTACAGAAGAAGAAGAAGAAGAAAGACAGTATCTTTGGTTGCCGTTTCTCTTGTTTAAAGAAAGGGAAGCAATGTGGAGGGAATTGTCTTGATGGGTTTTATTAAACAATTTAAAAAAACCTCCTCCTCCTCCTACATGGGTTGTTGTTGTAGCAGTAGTTTTTAGTCTTCCCAAGCTATGTGGGACTTTGGTGGCCAAGCTTGAGCAATTTAAAGGCATCAGTTTTAATGGGTTTGATGACTTTGATACCACTTTCTCTCCCTCACTTTCTCTCTGTGGCTCTGTGGGATATGATTACGATGAGAAATGCTGGGTGCGGCATGATATAAAAAAAGGAGAACGGGGGTGTGTGGGGGAAGGGACGGTGACAAGCAGATAAAATTGACCGGAGCAGTCAGCCCAGCAGTTGGCTTAGCTTCTCAGATCTCTCTCTCTCATCTCAGGTAAAAGAACTGGAGATTGCAGAGAGTATTCGAGGAAATGATGCAGAGCTCTCCCATTATATGGTATTGGTGGGTATTTTTATACTTGGATGCTAAAGTGCAATCCATCGTCTTAGGGTTTTTATTTTAATAATCTAATGGGACAAGAGCATCTCCAAGATACGATTGAAGTGCTAAAATGTTATCGTGATATTTTGGATAGCATAAATATGATTGTTATTGTTATTGTTATATATACTCTGATAAAATAAAAGTTATTTAAAGATTTAATGGTATTGAAACGAGTATTTAAAAGTGTGTTTCAAGATTAGTTTTTTTTCAGAAAAAATATCATACTTTATTTCTATGTAAAAAATAATCATAATATTATTATATATAATTTAAAATACAATTTTTTCATTTAAAATAATAATAAATTATTATTTTTAAATATTTTTGAAATATAGTATGAAGAAGCAAGAGAAGAAGATGGAAATGGTTTACTTTTTCTTCATGAGATTTGAAGTCTTTCTTTTTTATTCGCATGACTATATTTAATTTATTTATTTATTGGTTTTACTTTGTTGATTTTGAATTTGTAAGAAAAACATTTAGAAATAACATTTTTGGGAGAGAAGTTATTTTAATTATTCTTTTGCTAATCCTGTTAGAGTTGATAATTGAAATAGAGAAAAGGTAAATTGGTATATTTTTAATCTAGCTTCTCCCTTTTTTTTTGCTTTATATGTGCGAGATTGCCATGATAGAATGAATTTTTTCTTTCTTATTTTAAATGTCATTTGTTGTGTAGTTTGATTTTTTTTTAGAAGAAATAATATTTAGGTGTTATAAATCTATTTAAAATAGGAAATAAAAATACAAGACTCATGTTATAAACCTCATAGGTTGATTATGTTAGTTTGATTTTAATAGATTATACAAAAATAAATAGTTATAGTAGATGGATCATTTTAAAAAAAAATGATCACAAGATGATCACAATAACTTGTGGGAAAAACGATGTATCTTGATTCACAATCCATTAAAAATAAAACATGAAAAAATAAGGTAAAAAAAGATCTAAAAAATTCAACCATGGTTAATTCGAGTTAGAGTGATGAGCTTGTAATCTTGATAATTATGGTTAAGTTAACCCCATATATCCCGCTTAATTTGTGACTCATATCATATAATTATAATTTTTTATTTTAACATGAAGGATTATCAACTCGTTTTAACTTTTCAAACTTGTGACTTAGGTTAGTAAATCTAAAACACCTTATCAAGAAAAAACCATGATGCTCAATTCTCAATCAATCAAATATTAAATGATAAAATTAGAAAAAAAAATCAATTATACAAAAGAATTTAAAAAATAGAAATTAAAAGAATAAGGATAAAAATATAAATATCAATAAATGTTATATTTAGTTGAAGAGTGGAATTGAAAAGAAAAATCTACTTTAGAAAAATGACCCAAAAGAATCAAAGATTGAGGATCAAAAATGATATAAAAATAAAAACCATTTTTTTGATTGAATGGTAAATTTAACAAAAGGAAGAAAATTAAAAAGAATGAAGACCAAATTGGTAAAAATAATATACTATTAATTTGGATTGAAAGATGAAATTAATAACAAATAAAACTTTTACAAAGAGTTAAGAAAAAAAATAGAAAATTAAAACGACAAGGATCAAATTGGGAAAAAAATAGGGCATAATTTTGGATTAAACAATGAAATTGTAAACCAATAAAACCTTTTCAAAATGACCATAGAAGAAAAATTAGAAAATAAGAAAAACAAGGATTGAAGTTTAATTAACAACAATATGGAGGGTTAAATTATAATTTTTTAAGGAAAAAGAGAAATTGTAGAAAGAAGAAAGAAAAAATCTACTGATGACAAATCATCCTACCATTATTGGCACACATCACATCAACAAAAAGAGAATACAATGATATTTCTAAGGATAAAATAAAAGAATATCTTTGATCAATAGAAAAATATCACACACACAATTTAAAGTGTGTGGGTGTAACCTAAAAACATCAATTTTTTTTGTCTTTTGTATTTATCAAAATACCAAATTGCTCCTGACCTGCATGGTTATAACTGAAAAACTATTGTGAAAAGGCAAATAAATATCCCATTTACCTCAATTTTAATATCTTCTCTTTTAAAGTTATTGAAATCAATTATTGTGATATTTCAAATACACTGCTAAAAATCCAGTTTGACTTGCTACCATGGATGAAGAAATACGAGCTCTGCATAATAGCTATACTTGGATCTTAGTAGGCTCTAAATGGGCGTTGTAGACCAAATATCATTTTGAGCTACATTAGCACCGCATTTCAAAAATATTTTTAAAAAATAATTATTATTTTTTTTACTCTAAACTAAAAGAATTTAATATTTTTAGACTATTTCTAATATGATATATCAAAATTAAATTTTTTTTTTAAAAAACTTAATTTTAATACAATTATGAATAAAAATTATCTTCAAAAGCTAATTGTTATCAAGGCTACTACTGTTTGTGTTGTTGTTTCTCTTGTTGACACCCAATTCATCAAATTGATGTCAAAATATCTTTCTCAGTGACATTTTTAATGAAAAATCTATATGGAATAGCTATATATATATATATATATATATATTTTTTTTTATCATAATTATCTCTAACTTATGTGATCACAAGAGTGCCCTGTTTTTGAGCTCTGATCTAATGGCTCATAAACGCGTCAATACCCCCAAATAGCTAATTCTAAGTTCTTTGATATGAAGAGCAAATCACCATTACGTTGTTCTAAAATTTAGTGGGTTAATAATATTTTTCAATGAAGGTTTAGCTTTTATTAATATCATTGTTTTTCTTTTTAATTTGATGAAACGATCATATTATATAGCGTCTTGTAACAAGTATTTATAAATTAGCTTACGCATCAATTAAGTTATTTTTTTTTAATAATGTTAAAAACGTATCTCGAGCTCGAGGAATTCATTTGTGGCCATCCTTGACGTAATATGAGAAGGAAAACTCCATAAACTTTGTATTTACAAAATAAATAAACAAAAACTAGTAAAAAAAAGAGAAAAAAAAGAGATTCACAGTATTGGTTTCGGAAAGTTGGTTGTGGGTTTTAGAAAAGATATAAATTATAAAAATAATAAATGGAAAATATTATAATATTAGTTCTTAAAGTATTTCTAAACACTTCCGCAACCACTATCGTTTGCTTCTAGACACAGATATTTCCGAGGTAGTGTGGAAAGATAGTATTGAAATACTTTGTGAATTACCTTTTTTTTATCGACCCATTTGGTTTGGCTAACAAGAGAGTCGAGTGGTGACTTATCGCAGAAAAAAAAATAAAAAAATACTAAATCTAACTCGTCCTCAACCCACGCCAACAAATGATGGGTGCCACTCGATTTTGTTGAGTGGATTCGACTCAGTTAAATCTTATCCAACAATTTTTATTATTTTTTTGTTGGTCGAACACCCAGTGGCCGGCAAGCAACAATCACCGGACAGCATGGAGAACTCAGTTGGGAAGCAACAATCACAAGGCAGCATGGAGCTATGGTGATGATTTGAAAGAAGAAGAAAAAACTTGGATTACTTTCCTCAAACATTCAATTCAATTGCTTCCCTTTTTTGGAGTTACAATATTTTTGATTTTGTGGCTAAATTCATTGGATTACGTGTGATGTTTATCATAATTATTATTTTATTCCAAATACGTTTAATTTCATAGTTCTGATAGGATCCGGTGCGGTTCTTATAAGATCGGGTATATTGACTAAATATATAAGTGCTTTTTTAATAATTTATTATTGTTTTGAATAGCCAATCTATTTTTCTTGGTTTTAAAAGAGTAAATATAAGAAGCATTGATTAATGTTTTCAAAATAATATCAGGTATGTGTATGAGTTTTTAGGTTGTATTTAGTTAATATTTTTAAGATTAAAAAAAAGAGATATATTTTTATTGTAGAAATATAGACAAAGATATAAACTAAATATGTTTAAGAAATAAATTTGAAATAAATTTTACCTTCATTATCTCTCTATTTTGTCTAGAAATAGTAATCGTACACCACTTTACTTATCAAATTCGAAACTTATGGTTGATAATATAATGACTACCAAAAATTTATATAATTGTTAATTTTAGGATCCATAAAAGTAATTAAAATAAACACAGTCTAGTTTAAACACCCACATTAATAATAATAAAAAGTTAAGATATTGATTGTTGGTCTCAGCAACATCATCTAGGTCATCAATAATACCTTATACCTATGAGTTCATCAACACGTTATACTGAGCTCATCGACACATTTACTATTACATGTAAACACAAACGTAACGCATGGGGTCATACAAAAAATCTTGGAAATGCTTGCCGGCATGTTGCACTCATGAGTGCTTCAAGTTCTTGGATTCATACTAACAATGGCATGCTCTCTCTCTCTCTCTCTCTCTCTCTCTCTCTCTCTCTCTACATCCCTCTCTTTCTTGAGAAAACCCAGTTTGAAAAACATATTTTATGGATCGATGTGAACGAATAAAATCTCGATTATCTTAGATTCTTTTAAAAAATACATATTATTGTGCAGATTTTAAATCTTTTACAATCACGTAACAACTTTCTCTCTAGTTAATTGTATCTTTCTGCTTCTCTCTAGTTAATTGTATCTTTCTGCTAACTAGAATCACACAGACACATCATAATCAATCAATCAATCTAAAACTTTGACATGATACTTTGATATGAACTCTCACGGGATGGATAGAACTCGGTGTCATGGTTTTGCACTCCTGGCTATGGTGATTGATTCCTCGCGCTGGCTGCTTTAATTGAAAGATGAATTGAGACGATGCAATTCACAAATGAATCTGTGTGAAAATAACAGCTCACAGTGTTGGCCATGGACGACTATCTTTGGTTCTATCAGGCCCTGCCCAATGGGAGAGCCTCGAGCAAGACTCGTTACTGTACGGCGCCATCCTCATCCTCTTCACAGCGCCACGAAATCTTGACGATGGTGTGGATCAAGATTTTGACAAAGCCATGTGAATTTGTTGCTGGACACTTTTTAAATAGTCGGGACGCGCCTCCCGCTCAGCCTCTCGTTTGCCTGACATCATATATTTCTAGAGAGAGAGAGGGTTCATTAAGGTTGCGTTTAGTGTTGTATTTCAAGACAAAACGCACACTCACGCATATATATGTAGAGAGAGAGGAGATAGCGACGAATATCCTGAATTTAAAATAAATTAATATACTTTCAAAATAAAAATACAGGAAGAAAACATGTTTTGTTTTTATCTTCGCGGACAAGAGCTAAACTCTGTTCAAAATCAAAAACATTATTGTATATTATAGATTTAATCTCGTGTTTGAGCATGGCTTTGAATGGGATTATCTTATGGTAGTTGGCTGATGCATCTATGAGCATGTCCTGACGTCTTGCCGTATTATTATTATTATTATTATTATTATTATTATTTAATCTCACGGGTAGCTTTTGTTTCATGATTGGATAGAATAAATTTACAGAAAAAAAACCAAGAGAATGCTTTTAATTATTAAATAAAATGAATTTTCTACATAATCAATGGTTAAACTTGTATGACCACATGCTTCTTTTAAAAAAATCTAATTTCTTTTAAAAAAATCATTTTAATCTAAACAATTAAACGGTGTCATGAGTTGAATTTTATCATTCTCAGAAATTAAATATAAAGTCAAATAAATTTGTGCAAGTTTTAACAATTTGTCCATCGATTACCTTCATTAAAAAAAACTTGATAAATATTATTTTTTTCATTCAATTTGGTGATGATTCCTGCTAAAACAATGAAACGGTCAGTGGACGAGTCGTCTTGGATTTGCTAATGTTGATTTGTTAATCACCATGGCTGCTTCTTCCTTCTTCTCAGTCACCTGTATTGACCAAGAGACCAAAATTGCTGTCGGTCAAAATATAAGAATATTCTAAACTCATTATTTCATTATTGTACTCTTCTTTCTTGTTCATGGGCTTTTTAAGCAAACAAAAGGCCTTAAAAGGGCCGGGTACAATCTCATGAGTTCATAGTTATTTCAGCCCAAATAAGACAGCCCAATGCTTTCCATCTTCAAGATATTAACTAAATTAAATCTTAAAACTTGTTAGGGCGATCAAGAGATAGAGATATAACTAGAAGGGTTATTGGAAACTCGAGCAAGTCTTTTGTTTTTTCCTCAAAGAATTGAAAGGGATGGGTTTAAAGATAAATTAAACTTTTTTTTAAAAAATACAATTGATTAAATAAATTATAGAATGTTTTAATTTATATGTATAATTATTTTTCTATACCCTCTTAATAATCATAGTCATTGTTTGTTTATTTAAAGATAATTATATGGCTAATTAATGGGCTAGCAATTGTTTTTTAATATGATCATTGATACTTAGAGTAGAGCATATAACCAGATTCACCTTATAATTTCTTCTTCTTTTTCTTCTTCTTCTTGCGTGATTAAATTGATTAATGGCAGAGTCATAAATATTAAATTGATGTTTTTTTAAATATTCTTTACTAATTTTATTATATAAATATTAAAAAAAAATACTATTTTAATGTATTATTAACTAGAAAATATTTTTGAGAAGCATCTCTGGATAGATTGAGGCTAATAATAAATAACTAGAAATCACTAGCAAAATTAGCCCGCGCGTTGCGCCGGGCTTTTTATATATAGCAAACTGATTATTTATATGGTAAACAAAGAATTTTTTAGTTGATAAATAGAGAATTGTAAATTTTAAATTATGCTATAATTTTTTTTTATGTATTGAATTAGTTGATTATTGTTATAAGCTCAAATACTCAGATAATAATTCAATTTAGAAATTTAAAAATTATAAGCGATAAAATTTATAAAAGATCAACGAATTGTAATTTGAGTATTGCAAGACCATAATTGATTAATTATTTAGTATGTATTAATTGTTTTGATGGTTATTTAATTGGTTGATGTAAATCTATAATCAATAAAATGAATGAAAGATGATTTCTTTTTGTCTTGAACTGAATGTGTTGATGGTTAAATATTTTTTAACAGTTACTAAGCAGTTAACTGGTTGATAGCAATATTGTAATCGCTGAAATGTATTAAAGATAGATTATTTTTTGTTTGCATTGATCTGGTTGGTTGTTGACATTATTTTACTGGCTTGGAGAATAATTTAATCACAGTTTGGATGTGAATTATGTGTTGATTTAATTAACTCATAGATTGCAAAATTTCAATGTTTTGATTATCTGGTGTGTTTTAATTGGATTGATAATTATATAATCAGTTGGTCGAAAAAATGTAATAGATTATATTGATTAGAGATTCTTGTTTGCTGTAGTCAATTGAGAATTTGTTGGTGGTTGGTTTTGTTGTAATTGTGTGGCCGATCATCTAATTTTTCTTTATTCAATTGTGTTTACTGGTTATGGAAATATTTTTTGTATCCATTTGTATGGTGAATTATTTGATTGTTTGGTGTGATATTTTTTTGTTGTAGTTTATTGATCAATTTGTGAATGTGTTTTAATCGGTTATTTGTAATTGTGTGGCCGATCATTTACTATTATATAACTATATTAAATGTATCTCAGAGTACTTATATTAATTATTTATATTAAAAAAATCCTAGGTCATGTTTTCTTTTCCCTATATATATTCTTAGGTGAAAGACTAAAAATATATATATAAAAAATTAACACCATTACTGTCAAAACAATAGAAATTATTAAATTATGAAGAGCAAAAAAAAATATTAACAAAAGAGTTACTAACAAAACTAATTGTTATTATTATTATTATTATTATTATTATTATTATTATTATTATTATTATTATTATTATTATTATTATTATTATTATTATTATTATTATTATTATTATTATTATTATTATTATTATTGTTATTATTGTTATTGTTGTTGTTATTATTATTATTATTATTGTGTTAAGTACACTTATATATACATGGACAAAAGTAGAAATTATTCTACAAATAAAAAAAATTAAATTTGTGAATGTGTTTTAATCGGTTATTTGTAATTGTGTGGCCGATCATTTACTATTATATAACTATATTAAATGTATCTCAGAGTACTTATATTAATTTTTTATATTAAAAAAATCCTAGGTCATGTTTTCTTTTCCCTATATATATTCTTAGGTGAAAGACTAAAAATATATATATAAAAAATTAACACCATTACTGTCAAAACAATAGAAATTATTAAATTATGAAGAGCAAAAAAAAATATTAACAAAAGAGTTACTAACAAAACTAATTGTTATTATTATTATTATTATTGTTGTTATTATTGTTATTGTTATTGTTATTATTATTATTATTATTATTATTATTATTATTATTATTATTATTATTATTATTATTATTATTATTGTTATTGTTGTTGTTATTATTATTATTATTATTGTGTTAAGTACACTTATATATACATGGACAAAAGTAGAAATTATTCTACAAATAAAAAAAATTAAATTTGTGAATGTGTTTTAATCGGTTATTTGTAATTGTGTGGCCGATCATCTACTATTATATAACTATATTAAATGTATCTCAGAATACTTATATTAATTTTTTATATTAAAAAAATCCTAGGTCATGTTTTCTTTTCCCTATATATATTCTTAGGCGAAACACTAAAAATATATATATAAAAAATTAACACCATTAATGTGAAAACAATAGAAATTATTAAATTATGAAGAGCAAAAAAAAATATTAACAAAAGAGTTACTAACAAAAATAATTGTTATTATTATTATTATTATTATTGTTGTTGTTGTTGTTGTTGTTATTATTATTATTATTATTATTATTATTATTATTATTATTGTTATTGTTATTATTGGTATTATTATTGTTATTATTATTATTTTTATTATTATTGTTATTATTGTTATTGTTATTTTTATTATTATTGAAATAATAATAATAATAATTATAATTATTATTATTATTATGATTATCATTATTATTGTTATTATTATTGTTATTATTATTATTATTATTATTATTATTATTATTATTATTGTGTTAAGTACACTTATATATACATGGACAAAAGTAGACATTATTCTACAAAAAAAAAAAATCAAATTTGTGAATGTGTTTTAATCGGTTATTTGTAATTGTGTGGCCGATCATCTACTATTATATAATTATATTAATTTTTTATATTAAAAAAAGCATAGGTCATGTTTTCTTTTCCCTATATATATTCTTAGGCGAAAGACTAAAAATATATATTAAAAAAATTAATACCATTACTGTCAAAATAACAGAAATTATTAAATTATGAAGAGCAAAAAAAATATGAACAAAAGAGTTACTAACAAAAATAATTGTTATTATTATTATTATTATTATTGTTATTATTATTATTATTATTATTATTGTTATTATTGTTGTTATTATTATTATTATTGTTATTATTATTATTATTGTTATTATTGTTATTATTGAAATAATTGTTGTTGTTGTTATTATTATTATTATTATTATTATTATTGTTGTTGTTGTTGTTGTTGTTATTATTATTATTATTATTATTGTGTCAAATAATTAAATTTCCATGAAAAATTAAAAAAAAGCAAAATATTTGTATAAAAAACAATAAAAAAAACAATTGATCGAAAATAAAAAATAAACATTAAAAAAAAAATTAATAGAATATATTATTTGAAGGATAAAATTAGCTATATTAATAAAAAAGCAATTAAAATAATCAAATTTCCATGGAAAATTAAAAAAAAAGCAAAATATTTGTATAAAAAACAATAAAAAAATCAATTGATAAAAAATAACAATAAACATTAAAAAAAATAATTAACAGAATATATTAAAAAAAATAACATATATTAAATTAATGCAAATTGAAGGATAAAATTAACAAAAAATAAAATTTGGAGGACCAAAAATAAATAATGCAAACTACGGGAGGGACTCGGAATAATAAAATCAAAAGAAGAGGGACTGAAATCAAACTTTGTATATATTACCAATTTCAATTGGAGGACCAAATCAAAGAAATCAAAACTTCCGTACTCGGAATAATTGAAGGAATAAAAAAACAATACAAAATCAAAAGTATAAGGACCTGAAATAAAACTTGCTTATATAATCGGTGTTAATTGAAGGGCACAATTGAAAACAATAAAACTTTAATTTGAATAAATCAGTAATAACAACGAAATCGTAACTTCAGTGGGACCAAATTAAACTTCACACAAAAATCGTGGGGACCTGAGCCGACTTTGGGGGGCTGCAGGAGAGAGAAAAGCCACATCCGTGAGAAAAACCGTCCCGGCGCCGCTTAACCCGGACATCTACGACGGAACGCGCCGCGACGGAAGATAGAGGACATACCGGCGCATCTTGTGGGACTGGCGAAGTAAATTTTTGACGGCGTAACGACACCGCACGCGCCGCCAGCGTGGTGCGTAAGCGGGGAACCTCGCTGGCGCGGGACGGACACGCGCCAGCCGGCCGCGCGAAAATATAATAAAATAATGGGTCAATTACCGATACGCCCCTGTCGCCACCCATAATTACGAAAATACCTGATGGGAAAGGACGGCCCTGCCCCCGTCTCCTGTTAGCTTTTTTGTCGTTTTGCGTGCCCATTTTCGTCAGCGCATTGTGCCAAAAAAGCGGGAAAACCCGAGAGAGCCCCTGCAACTGTGCACTATTTTGTCTTTTTCGGGGGCTTTAATCGGTAATGCACTGTTCACAGGCGGAAAAAACAAAAAAAAAATAGGGTGGACGAACTCGCGCGACACACGGATGAAAAAGCTCGCGTCCACAGTGATTTTAGAGTGTGTGAACAGTAATGAATAGTGATTTTCGTATTCTTTTAGTTATTTATTAATGAATGTGATCTTCAATTATTAATCTCTTAACTTCTACTATAGCCTTAGCCTTAAGAGTGTTTGAAAGTGTGATCACGATTGCTTGCTTGTTTTTCAAAATAATTTTTATTAAAAAATTATTTTTGATATGTAAACATCAAAATATCAAAAAACAATAAAAAATCAAATCTAAAATAAAAAACTTTTATTTTTACCAAAAAAAAAAAATCTTTAGAGCTTAACAAGAATATATTATCCCACGTGCTAAAAAACCCTCCTCTTTCAATGAATGAGCTCTCAAGTGCTTGAATTTGGGCATCTATTAGGAGACTTTCCCGACTTACAATCATATCGTAGAGATGTATATAACGTTTTTAAATCCAATTATTGTGATTGAAAATATAGATTTTTAAGAGAAAAAATAGTAAAAAATGAGATCGTAAAGACACATTGATTTTTTTAGTACCATTAAAAAAATATCAGCAATATGTATCTTGCTTTTAAATGGAGTGTGATTTTATCTACTAACCATTCATGTGTATATATATATATATATTATCGAGTTTATCTTATTAATATCTTTTCAACAACATCATCTCAAGTGTTGTCATCAAAGTTAATTAGTATTTTAAGGATTTTATTGTTTATCTTCTCTTCCCTCATCTCTCTTCAAGATCTTATTCTTTGAGATTATAATTATTTTTTAAATATCACTATTATTAATTCTGATATTTTAAAATATTGAGAAGATATTATATTTATAAATCTTTTCTATTTTGAGGAGAAGAATTACCTGACCAACATTTATCTTTTTAAAAAATAGTTCTGATTTTAAAAACAAATCCACGTGTAACTGCTATTATTGGATGTATATACTATATATAATGCTTCGGTGGACTATAGCTAAAGTGGAATCTTAATATTCGACAGAAGAAGAAGTCTAGATTCAGTGTATTTCTCAACTCTCTCTCAGCACATTATTTCAGCAACTGTGTCGTCAGCCCAGCGCTCACCATTTTTAAGGGCAAACTAGTAATACACCCCTCACTTATGAGGGAAGTTTTGATTCGGTCCCTTTTCTACGGATTGCACCAATATTACCCTCAACCCATCAAAATTGTTCAAATCTCTTCCCTATATTACTTGGGCGTCGATTTTTTCTGTTAAAATATAAATCCAATGAGTCAATCCCCTCCAATTTTTATGATTGTTGATCTTTTAGTTTTAATTTCTGATCCAAGCATGTTAAAAATTATAAAGCTTTGAAGACTAAACACACAAGGATATAGGATAGAGAAGATATTTTTTTTATAAAAAAAATCATTTTAAAATTGTTAAGTATTCGTTTTGTTTCTTCATTCAAAATATATATAAAAACAAAATAGAAAGAGAAGGAGAAAGAGCAATTAGACAGCGCACTCTCGTCATAGCCACCGGTGGCCAGTGATAGAAAAAACTGAAAATTTGATTAAAACAAAATAAATGTAAAAAAGAAAAATTGAATCATTAAAAAATCCAATTTAATTTTTTAAAAACTTTTGATCCAATTCGGTTTTTTAAAGATAAAACCGGTAAATTGAAATCAAACCAATTCAAATTAAAAAAAAAACTATATATATAAAAAATATTCTTCTAATTTGATTCAATTTTTTTTTGATTTTTTGATTTCCTTATTTTTATAAATAAAAATCAAACCGAACAAAATATAATCACCGGTAAGTGACACATCTTTCTAAGCTCCAGCCAAAGCAAACAGAACACCAACGTGAACCACGTGCAATATGTCATTAAAAACTAATCTCATCTTGCACTAAAATCACTCAAGGTTCTTACTTTAACCAATATAATAATAATTTAAAAAAAAACAAAAAGCATCTTCTTAAATGACCATCCTATCCCTGCCAAACCTTACAGATTCTGTATAATTGCGATCTTAAGCATGGTCAAAATCGTGAACAAAAATAATGGGCAGTCTCTATATAAAACCATCTTGTCAAGAGATTAAAATTACCACTCTCCAATTAAGCCAGCACACTTTCACACTCCCAAGCCTCAGCAACTTTTCTCCTCCTCTCCTGCATTCTCAATCTCTCAATAGAAGAAGGAAGACCTAGAATACAGAGATGGCGGCGCGTGGCAGGAGCGTGATGATCAACGGTGGAAGTCACCCGCAGAGGGTCTATGGCCGTTTGATCCCCAAGAGAGGTCAAGTTAAGGTGGCGATAGTGCTGGGTTTGGCTCATACTGTTGCTTCCATTTTCTCTCCCCGCAAGAGATATGGTGTCCGGTGAGCTCACTCGTCACCAGCACTCGATCGACCATGGATGACTCGGGATTTTGACTCGAGTTAAGCAACTCGTTAGAAACGAACAATTTTTATTGGTTTTTGTTCATGTATTCTACGAGGTTACTAGTGTTTCTTCCATTGTACAAAGAGTTTGTTCAGCTAATTAATCAATTTGTTTTTCTGTCGATTTTGTTTTACCTTTTCAATTCCCAGATGAACTTCTTGATTCTAATTCTTAGCAAGTAGGTTGAGAGATTTATTAATTTTGCCCAAATCAATGGTTCAAAGTTTTTGAGCTAAAAGTTAAAATGAGTTGATTTGTCAGTTATCTAAATTTAACTGGTAACTATCATTCAATTTTTTTTCATTAGAAAATAAAAATTATCAAATTTAATTTAGCTTTTTATTTTATAAAGGAAAATCAAAGGCACAGCTATTTATATTAAGCTTTTTACATTGTTATATGACTGAGATGTATGCTACTCTTTTAATAATATAAAAAAAATCAATCATGTTTGATTTATTTCGAAAAGTAACATATCTATTTAAAACAAAATTGGAAAAACCAATTATGTGTTTGCATTTTTAAAAAACACATTTAATTGTACAATTAAAAACACTCTGTCTATCTATCTAAATATTGGTAACTCAGTGGTAAAGAGTTTGAAATTAAAGAGTTTGCTCTCCCTGTGATCTCAGATTTGAGTTTTGTAATTGTTAATATAATTGCCACTAAAGATTTGCATGATTTTTAATTTCAGAGTCCGTAGAATTAAGCTGACCCGGACACCCACGATGATAAACCCCCCCTCCATCTAGACATTATTTTAATTTAAATTGTGTAGAAATTAATCTAGAAAGACTTAATATATTAATCTAGATTTATTTGACCTGATCAAATTCAATTTGATTTAAAATAAAATTAAAATAATATCATTTTAATTTCTTAAAGTCTTAAATAATATTATTTTGAATTTACCAAATCAATCTGAATTAATATATATGACTTATATCTTAATATCTGAATTAATATATTTTGAACTTTGATACTTTAGTAAATTCTCATGCATTATAAAAACCATATCCATGAAGTTTCGATGCATGAATCTCGGAGGATGCTTGCTTGACCAATTAAATTATTAAAACAATAAATCATGATGTAAGCTAATTATTAAAATTTAAAAACCCACCCACCACAAAGAACTGGCTTCAATTTCAAATCCCACATGACTATTCCTTGCCCTAACAATTAAAATAATCTTGTCCGATAATTATTATTGGAAGTTCATTGAATCGAAAGGCCTTTTCCACGTGCAAGAACTAGATTCGATGAAAGGTGTGCAACTAATTTAGTTTAGCAGTATACTATGTTTAGGCCATGGACCCGCCATATCGCAAATGGTTGCCTTTCAAAACATCAGAAAAGTTTTTTATTTCAATTTAATCCTATAATTTTCAATATTTTTTTATAACATAAAACTTATTATTATTATATATATATATAATCAAGTATCAATTTCCAGAATTTTCTTAGACTTCAATGACTATAAAAGAGCAAATCAAAATAAATCATATAATATAAAAGAACAAAACTAAAAAAAACTGATTAAAAAAAATTAAATAAAGAGAAAATCATTCCATGGTTTTTTATCTAACAATGATCACATAACTTAATCCTTTCATGAGTATTAGAAATTAATATAGTGTTTGGTACTGTAGTAATACTTGTTTTTTTTTAAATATTTTTTACTAAAAAATATATTAAAATAATATATTTTTATTATTATTTTAAAAATTATTTTAATATCAGAACATCAAAATATTTAAAAAAACATGAAAAAACTCACTTAATCAATATATAAAGATAAATTAAAGAAATAAAGACAGATTTATAATTTTAGTACAGCTTGAGCCATTAACAAAAAAAACGTGTTTTTTAAAGCTAATAAAATCTTAATTTGAGTCGCATGAAAAAGATGTATCAGGTTTTTTTAAAACAAATATCAAATAAAAATGGGACTTTAAAATTATATATTGATATACAAAATATTTATTATCCTTAAATAAATCGATGCTTTGTTGAAAGGGACGAGGAGTCAGTTTTGAAGAGTGGAGAAGAAAAAAAGCGACGTGAAGCGCCGCTGGTGTGTGGGGCACGGTGGCTTTTGATATTGTTAAAGGGACAGCAAAAAGGAGCACGTGATTTTATTCATCTTAATCCATACTTTATCCTTTATTTTACGAAAAAGCCATCATCTTGTCATCTCCTTTGTCTCTATCCTCACCGTGTTTTAACTTTTACGACAACAAGCTTGCCATTAAATAATAATTAGTTTTCAATTAATTATTTAGTAGATGATGATGTATAAATTGACATTTAATAAAATAAAATAATTAGTATTCAAGTTTCATGAAATCCAACACCTTTCATTTCTAGGGATGATCCCTTTGATTGTTTAGATTTGAAAACGGCTTCCCTCTTGTTGGATTCACAAGCAACCTTAGCAACCCAACCAAACTATATATTATTATTATTATTATTATTTGAGCCACCAATTTCATTTATCAAATATATGACTGTTCGCGTGGTGTTTGTTAATCGATGCAAAATATTTTTTAATTATAAAAAATATTAATTCAAATTCATTAAATCATTATATTTGAATTGATTGATTTAGAGTTATTTGGGATGGTGGTCAAAGTCCATGGATTCAAACAAGGAAGACAAGGGGTAAATCTAAGCTAATACACCTACACAAAACCAGCTGCTTTATAGGTCAAATCCAAAGGAAACCAAAGGTATTGTTTGTTTACGTGTTGTAATTTTTTTTTAAATTATTTTTTATTTGAAAAAAATAAAAATATATATATATATATTTTTAATATCAAATTAAGTGTTTTATTAGTTATTTTAATATGGTGGTATTAAAAAGAATATTTTTATAAAAATACTATGTACCACGTCTGTACAGAAAACACCAAGAAAAAGATCAGAGTTGTACAACTGGCACTATCAAGAATGGTACAGCTGGCACTCTCAAGGTCTAGACCGTCAACTAAGATTCAAAAACAACGTCCACACCTTGTAGTTTCATGCAATAAGCAAGGGCATTAATGAACAACAACCTTAATATAAAAACAGAAGAGGTAACCTTCGATTCATCACACAAACTCGAACACCCTCACCTCTCTAGCTCTGGTTCTGCTCTCTTGTAAGAAAGAAAGGCTCGATCTCTCTCAGAGAAAGGAAGGAAAGGAAGAAAGAAAGAAAGAACGATGGAAGGTGCCAGGGAGGCTTATGATCTACAACGGCGGGAAAGTTTCCAGGGGTTTTGTTAGCCGGCCGATTCCGAGGAGGGGGCAGCTTAAGGTGGCGATAGTGCTGGGGTTTGCTCACAGTTTTGCTTCTTTCTTCTCTCATAATACCAGCAGGCGAGCTGCTTGTCATTCCTATTAGTTGGATGCCCTGAAACTGGTCTGCTGGATGATTTTTTTAAGTCCGAGTCAGGTAGAAGGAAAGATTGTGCTTTATAGCTTGTAATTTTAGCTAAATTCTGTATTATTTTGACTCTCTGTTCATAAAAGACTCGATCTTTTTCATCCCTGCTTGTTAAGATTCACTTCTTTTTAATGCTCCAGATCTTTTTTTCCCCTCTTACTGTGTAGTCTCAGTGTTTCACTTCTACTAGTTGCTTTGAAGATGGTAACGATTTTGACTGTTCCTGCCAATTGGTGAGGGTTGGATTCATCTAATTGGATTGGAAAAAGAGTGATAGATGCCACCGTTTGAGTTCAATTGAAATTCCAAAATATAATTATATACGCTGTAATTCCCATCTTTTTTGTCCCTTCATATCAATTCACAACATTGTTTTTAAAGCGGGAAAAATTTGTGGGCTGAGATTGCTTTTTAGGGGGTGTTTGGATTTTTTTTCCAACCGAAGTTTTGCAGAATATTTTTTATTTGATTGTCTTTAAATCGTTTTAAAAAACCTGCATCCGATTCTGATCTAAAATATCAACCTGACAGCATGCTTTTTTTGAGTTCCTGAATGGATCTATTTGAGGCAAGTGTTGAATGAAAAGGTTAAAGAACCTGTTCTCGAATCTGAATTATCCATATAGTTAGATAAATGAACCTTAAATTGAATAAAATCAAAGGAAACGTGAGGTTTAAGGGAAAATCATACACAGATAGAGAGCCTCAGCTCAAACAAATTTAAGAATCACAACACTACGTCTCAGCAACGCCATTGTTGACTCATGTTTTGCGTAAACCACCGTATCCCATCCCATCCTATCCTATCCTATCCTATCCTGGAATTGTCTCTGCCAAAAACCAGGGTGGTTGCCCAGTTCACCGCCACGTAAAACCGGTTCCTCCAGCTGATCACGCGCGTAAGGTAAGCTGAGCGCCAAATCAACCAGCTAACAAATCCAGCATGTGATAAACCTTTTGCATCCTGCCAAAGATAAAAAAAAACAAAGGTTTCATCAGCTGATGACAGAAGTAAAATTAGCTAGAAGAGATCTGATAAGCAATAGAGGGCCAAATTGTTTCGCAAGATCTCATGGTACCTTGGATTGGCGAAGATCAACCAGCGCCTTATAACGACCTACTGATGCCATGCTCCCGAGATGCTTGTAGACAAAAGGATCACCAAGAACTGAATCTTTTGCTCTGAAAGCCTTGCCTCCATCATTGTTTCCAATCCTGTTGAACAGCTCCAAAAGATATTTCCCTTGCCTTTCTGCAACCTGCAAATGAATTTGTGAGTTTTATCAATTCTGAATAACTACATCAAAAAGGGAAAAGAACTGTTTCTCCTTAATTTCCCATTTCACAATCATCAAAAGTACGCAACGATTTTAGATTAGCCAGACTGTTGTGACAGAACATTGGAAGATGGATGTGTCGGAGAGGTGAACTAGTTAGAGGGTCTAACCTGAGCTAAAGCTGGAAGCACTGGTCTCCCTGAATTTTCAAGAAAACCAGCGCAGTCTCCAAGTGCAAACACATCTTCTACAGACGGGACGCGCAACCATTCATCAATACCAATCCTGAGTCAATAAGATCAGTCAGCAAGACCCTCCAAAGATAGGGAATTGCTAGAAAGTAGGAATTTTTCAGATGAAATTGCTGTTTTAATACCTTCCACCAGGGAGCCTTGGGAAGGTCCAATGACTTCACAAACTGAGAGGGACCAACACCAGTAGACCAGACCAAAAGACCATATGGAACATTAGTCCCGTCATTAAGAACTATATTCTTGGGGTGCACCTCTTTCACTACTCCTCGCATAAGTCCGACACCAGACTGGAAAAAACTCCAGAATGTCAGAAGCAATTCATGAAAGAAATTGTTCAAGAACAGTACAGATTCGAGCACAAACAAAGTTACCTTGGTCAAATGATTTGTCGCATATTGCCGCAGGCTAACATCAAAGGATGAGAGGATCTCATTTGCCTGTTTAAGAAAGGAGAAACCAAAATGTCAGCAAATTTAATATCTTTCTGAGCAGATTTATTTGTAAGAATGTAAAGAAGCATGTATATTACCTCTATGAGGGTGACTTTAACATAATCCTTAACGTGAGTATACCGGTCCCGGACATCTCTCATGATAAAATCACTCAATTCGCCACTAAATTCCACACCAGTAGGACCACCTCCAATCACTACACAATGTAAAAGCCGTTTCTTTTCTTCTTCTGATATGCCTGCAATAATATAACTCGAATAAGTCTTTCAATTTTTTAAAAAAAATGCTGAATTAGCAGTATGGAGTTTGAATGGAAAAGAAACTTTATAGTTAAATAGAAGAGCTCACCTGGATTTTCAGAGAGCATAAGATTCAAGAGAAGCTTTTTCCTTATTTCTTGGGCGTGATTCACTTCTCTAAGAAAAAATGCATGTTCTTGGACCCCTTTGATACCAAAAGTCAGAGGCTCAGATCCAGCAGCAATGACAAGTTTGTCATATGCAACTTTAAACTGGTAAGGTTCATGTGGGAGTCCACCATTGCTGATTGTCTCACAGTACACCTGATCACATGAAAGTAACATCTAATTTTAAGAATGAAACTTTTACATTGGATTGGCAATTGTATATCCAATGAAAATACTACTTTGAATTTTGCATTAGAGGGAATATGTGAGACTCACTTCGTGCTTGTCTGTGTCAACGCTAAAACAGGAAGCCATGTAAAAGTATGAGTTGGGACTTGTTGCCAACGCGGATTGTATCCGATTAACAGGCTCAACCACAGAGCGAAACTCAAGTGTTCCGACACAAGTTGAGGCCAGCAAAGGTGTGAACACCATGTGATTCCTTGGAGATACGCAAACAATGTCATAGATTCTGGTGTCGAGTCCTTTCATGAATCGACAAGCAGCCCATCCAGTACCAAGGACAACTACCCTTGGCTTTTCACCAGGCTTTGTTGCTTCAAGCCCTGGATACCTCGGCTCATCAAATTCAGATTCTGACTCCTCCACAATCCTCTCTGCAGTAGCAGATTGATACTGTGGAGTTACCCTGATTCCCCTGCTCTGCATATTCAAGTGATCAATCTTCCTGAAGCTGGAAATGTATGAAAAATCTCTGGCAGCTTTGGCATTTTGAAGGGAAGGTAAGGGATTTCTATGGATAGATACTCCTTCACATAGTACCACATCCCCTTCATTTGAGTAACTGCCAAAGGTGCCTCCTGTTCTTCTCAAGCCACTTCTAGCAACCCTCGAAAATGCCATGTCAATAAAGTATCAGAAACAAGTGCTGATACCCTCAACCACTCAATTCAGGATCAAATATAGAAAATTTTGCTAGTTGAACCTGCAATAGAATTGAGAGAAATGAGCTAAGCAAACAGCACATATATATGTATTCTTTAAGGAAGAGTTCAATGAAAGTTTATATAGAGAGCCAATTCAAATACTCCAGATATTGTGGAGGCTAAAGACAACAGATACAACAAGTGGAGTTATGTCTATCAGGCATCTAGAACTCTGTTCAACTTCGATAACGATCCTTTCCATGACTAGTTGACAAGAAAACAAAAGCCAAACTTAGCTTTCCTCATCATTTGATGGCATATAAACGCAAAAAAAGCAGCACAATAAGCTGTCATTTCTAAGCATACAACTTAAAAACAAAGCACTTTCTTATTTGTTAACTAGCTAGTTTTAGCTGCCAAATTGACACACGTTCTACAAAGTTTTTCCCATAAAACTACAACCATCTAACTAAGCCTAGCTAATTAATGATTTCATTTAGGCAACTTCACAACAGATCACCTCTTAACTTCTAAAGTTCAGAAGCTTTTTCGTTACATTTTACAACCTCTTAAATCAAAAGGCAGGAAATATAGTTCCCACCTGAAGAATGCACCATGCGGTGAATTACATAATCTAAAAGGCCTAATTAACTTCTACTTTAGATCATAAATCCTCAATAGCCCAAAATCAAATTATTTTTTTATTTTAATTTTTCAGAGCTGAGGAAACCCTATTTATTCTATGAATTTAGGTGAGCAAATAAAATCCCTGGTAGTTTGAGCCTCTTAAAAATTACATATACTGATTCAAACTCGAGACTTGCTGCTATGCCGATCACAAATACTATGCGCCGCACCATTAGGACCAAAATTTTATAATCTTTCAAGGAACTCAACATGTATACCTAAAATGGTAACTTCTCGATGCATATAAAATGGTAACTTTCGATGCATATAAACGATTTAAGCAACCAAAATGGGCGTTGATTTAGCACAAACACATAGAGACACAACATGATGGCATCATTATCAGAATATTCGTTAATTTAAAGCTAATCTATATTAATTTATTAAGCAGCGGCCATTTAAAGGTGAATTTTTTAATGATCAGTCACAAGATCGAATCACAAACATCAAAATAAAAAAGAAAGTTTACAAAACATGTTGAAGCTACTAAAACAACAACAAAAACTCATATACACCCCTGCAAGAAAAGAGTTTGCACATGAGTAAACCTCATCGTAGTCCATTATAGAAATTTAAATCTTTTCAATGAAAAAAAAAGTAAGCTTCCACAGATCTTGAAACATAGTTAAACGCATGAGCTAAAACCCACCAAAAACCAAACTGAAAACCAATAGTAACGCATGCCTAAACACAAACAATGACAAATGCCATGACCAGTTACCATACTCAAAGTAAACAAGGACCAAGAACAAAACAGTAACATTAAAAAAACGAGGGATAAAAAAACATTACTTTCTTAAAAAAAAACACAAACTTTTCTCGAGTTCTGGCTTTGAGCTGTACCCAAGATTTCTGTTTTTGTTTTCTAAAATCAAAGTTGCTGTCTTTATAGCAATCATGAAACACTAAACAAGAACCAACTCAGCAACAACAAATTTCAAATGTTTTATGTCTTGTTTGAGCGAGCGAGAGAGAGATTGAAACCAACTCACGTTAAATAATGTGTGAGGGAAGAGAGAGGAGAGAGGGGTAGAAGAAACATAGGAGCCGACTTGAGTTGCAAGAAAAATGTGTATACTATAATTTAAAACAGAGTAAAGCGGAGTCCGAGGAAGGAAGCCAGGCCGAATCATCATCTCCTGTTTTCGTATTTTCTTATTTTGTGGAGAAAACATAAAATAAAAATGGAAACTGCTAGAGAAATGTCGCCACAGCGTAAAGAGAACGTTTGTACAAAACGACTTGTTATCTGGAACTCTTTTTGCGTTTTGCTGGGTTTGACGTTAGGGAAGGACAATTATGTCCCTGCCAGTTGTCTGCATGTGTTGCCTGTGGCTGGTTGAAGGGCATAGTTGTGAAACATCGACTTAGAAAAGATCTAGGTCACTGTACTGTTCAATATTTTTATTAAAATAATATTATTTAATCTTTAAAAAATTTAAATTATATATCAAGTTAGATTTTGAATAACAAGATTCATGGATTAACTCAGTTTAATAATTAAATCATATTTGAGATTGTGATAAAAAAAACGTTTTTTATTTAAAAATAGATTAAAATAATATATATATTTTTATTTTTAATATTAATACATCAAAATAATTTAAAAACTAAAAAATAGTTTAATAATTAGAGCATGTTTGGAATTGTGATAAACATTTCTGTTTACTTGAAAATATATTACAATAATATTGTTTTATTTTTAATATCAACACATCAAAACAATTCAAAAATTAAAAATTAATTTTAAAAAAAAATCAAAGCTATTAAATTATTGTAGTTAAGAGCAAGTTCGTTTTTGCTTTTTAAAAATATTTTTAAAGAAAATCAGATTTTTATTTTATTTTATATTTTTAATATTTAAATATTTTTAATGTATTTATATTAAAAATAAATATTTTTAAAAAACATCATTTCCATATCAGTATAAACAAAAAAACTATTTATAAAGCAATAAGTCCAATAAAATCTACCAATTTTCTTGGAAATTGAAAACAAAGTCAATGGAAAGGAAATAGACACTAGACAGGGACCACAACACCATAGAATCTGGAAAGAAGCTTTTCGTGTCAAAGTTCGTGGGTCACGTGTCTAACAAGGTTTGCTTCCTTAGTGGTCTTGATGCTGATGTGGACTGTGGAGTAGTAGGTTCTATTTGTTTTTGAAAAACATTATAAATTTTTTATTTTTATTTGAAATTAAAAAATTTAATATTTTTTAGATTATTTTAATATATTGGTATTTAAAAAAATAAAAAATATATATTATTTTGATTTATTTTAAAATAAAAAACAAGTTCAAAAATAAATTAAACCAACTTTCACAGATAAATAGCACGTAGTCTCCCATGATTCAGGACTTCGATTTCAAAGAGTGATTTAGCACCGTCAATTAGCGTTGCCACAGGTCACACGTTTTTGAAATTGGCTGCCACCTAGCAGGGAAAGATCTCAGAAAGTGCGGTCAAATTTAGGAGAACTGCTTTTAATACGCACATGTCGATGACTTAGGCTACGAAAGATATTAAAGGGTGTTTGAAATTTGTGTTTTTGAAAATAATTAAAAAATAATTATTTTTATTTTTTTAAAAATTTAATTTTTTTTTGGGTGTTTTTAGATTATTTTCATGTGCTGATATCAATAATAGTTTTTTAAAAATAAAAAAAATTATTTTGATGCATTTCTAAATGGTAAGCACTTTCAAAAACAACTTAAATCATATTTTCAAATAGGCACTCAATGTGCTTCAAAATTGTTTCTGAAAAACTTTTGAAAAATTATTTTATTTTTTATTTTAAATTATTTTATTTTTTTGGTATTTTTTATATCATTTCATATGTTGATATCAAAAAAATAATTTTAAAAAAATAAAAAACATTAATTTAATACATTTTTGAATAAAAAATATTTTCAAAAAATAACATCAACCATACTATCAAACAGTGATTTATAAACATGTTTTTAGAATTAAGTTTGATATTTTTAAATGATTGCGAGAATCAAATTTTAAAATATAAAAAATAAATATTTTAAGAAACTTTCTGAACGAATAACATTTCGTAAATGATGTGATGTACCGTGACAAGTAAACCTGAATTGAAGACACAGACAGACAGGTGAAGTTTGTCTGGCTGCCTATTGAATTTTAAGTCTCACGTGCTGTTAATTGGATCTACCTTTTTTGCTAATCTATTTCGCGTTGTTCGTCATGAACCTAAGAAATTGTTGATTAATGACTAGGTCCAGATAACAAAAGTCTATTTAGTTTCAAGGAGTGTCATTAAAATTCAATTTTTTTTTCTCTAGGGAATGAAATGGCATGGTCAATGGATTGTATCAGTCTAGGTTCAGGGTTTCTCAAGCTCCAAAAATTATTAAGAAAACTCTCAATTTTAAATTCTATAATAATGATAATAATCTCTAGCAAAACAATCAAACAAGATATTTCTATTTATACTTATTATAAACTTAAGATCTTTATGTTATGATGATTTTTTATTCGATGTTACATGGTTAGTGCGTGTTTAGAAGTGCGATTGAAATTGATTTTAAAAATGTTTTTTTGTTTAGAAATGCATTAAAATGATAGTATTATATTTTTTAAAAAATATTTTTGATATCAGCACATGAAAATGATCTAATAACATCATTTTTTTTATTTGAAAGTAAAAAATAAAAAATAATTTTTCATTTTGTTTTCAAAAAAACTTTTAAAACACAGTACTAAACAACTCCTTTTTAATATAATCCATAGTACTTAATTAGAGCTCTAAAGTAATCTAATAGAATAATTATGTCAATAAATTTACAAAAGAGAAAATTGCTCAGGAAACTTGTCCTCGAGTCCACAAAGAAAAACAAACTACTCAATTCTAAATGAATTATGTATTTTGAATATTATTAGCATAGATCTCCACGTGAAAATAGCTTACTAATGATCTTTTAGATTCAATATGCTCAAGAATGAGGTTTAAATATTTAGATTTTAATGGCAGAAGTATGCATACACTATCATTCCTTGAGCAATCTTTACAAGGAAGGGGGAAATAAATATTGCTCATTATAAAAATGGGGGATTAAAATATCCTTACAAGCAATCTTTACAAGTAAGCACGATGATGCTGATGATCATGGCCAATTAAATAGATAGATAGATAGAGAGAGAGAGAGAGAGAGAGTTGTAACTAATTAATGACATCTCAATACATGATTATTGTTAGAGAATAATATAAATCATATTTTGAGGCCTCACCTAAAAGTTATTCTCAATACATGATTCATTGTTAGAGAATAATATAAATCATATTCTGAGCTTCATCTAAAAGATTAATCTTTTAGGTGAGATAGTTTCTTAAACATGGTATTAGAACATTGTTGACTCAATAGTCATGAGTTTGAATCTCATTACCTCCATTCTATTTGATAAAAAATAAGAACAGTGTAGTATGAGCTTGTGCAGGTTTCAAGCTCAAATGATTTTCACTTGAGATAGATATTAGAGAATAATATAAATCATATTCTGGAGTCTTATCTATTAGGTTAAGCTTTTAGGTGAGATAGTTTCTTAACAATCATCTCTATAAAGTTATGCCATGAACAGAGCATTTGACTGGTAAAAAATCATAGTAAAATTTTGTTTTTGGCCTGGAATCTTCAAGGAATTTAGGAAAAGCAATGAATGAAAGAACTTTGAGTTTTGAGATTCTGCAGTGTGACCACTTTCTTAATCACGAATTACGAAATGACAGTAGTAATTGTGGCTGTGGCTTTTATACAGCAAAGTTAAACCATAGCAGCCTAATCAACAACCTTAAAAACACCAGGATCATACATATGACACTTGTAGAGACATTAGTTACAGTAACAAAGAAATATTACAGTCAAAGTTTCCAAGTCTTGTGCAGGTTAGTAGGGTTTTTTTTTCTTATGTTGGTGATGCAAAACCTTCTTCAGGACCCCCAAAAATCCGGTTCAAGTACATGGCTAAACGAACTCCACCTTGAGCAATGCGTTTCATGACAATTGGCATCCTCGAATCGAAGTAATCATCTATGGATCATGCAACATGTTTTTAAGTGTTAAAGCTTCATCCAAACTCTTTAAATCTGAATATTTTGGATTTTATCAGATTGAAATTAGTGTGCAGTGTTGTCTTTTAAGTGATGTGCACGTACCTGCTAGGGTTACACCTTCCTTGACGCCTTTGTAGCCCCATTTGCAGGCTATGTTTATGCTCTCTGTGGCGTACCTACACAAGTAAAAGGCAACCATGATTAAAAAAATCAGAACTCGGTAACCTAATGAGAAATATTCCACTTTTTACATGTTATGTTTTTGAAAGAAACATGTAGATGTCTAGGTCTCCAAGGGACGTAGTGTAATGACAAAAAGGTTTGAGATTTGCACAGCAGGTTTCGAGTTCGAGTCAGGGCATGCACTTCTTGATAGAACTTGGAACAACCGAGGGTTTTACTTGCTCATCTGGATCGACAAAATATGTTTTCTGGGGGATGGGGTTTCGTCGAATCCAAAAAAACAAATGTAGATGTCTAGAATTAGAGCACTCACTTGTCTGGACATGAAAGGAGATCGTCACATTCTTTCCAGGATGTTACATCATCAAACCAGATTCCCTGTGTCACACAGCAGCAAATTAATATATAAACAGATGGTTGAAGAGAATCAAATGTTCATTGCGTAAATGAAGATTAAGGGAATGGCCTGATTTGTCTTACATCAGAGAAGTTCCTCTCTATGGCTTCTTGCAAGAGAACCATGTCATTGTCATAGAAATCTTTTAGAGCTGTAAGAATAATCTCCCTGTCCCATACCTGGATAAGAAAATTCAAATTCAGTCATTCGTAAGAAGGAAAAAGTAAAAAAGACACTGCCCCTGAAATATATATCATAAGCTGAGGCTATAAGGATGGTCATTGATGGTACTCACATGGTGAAGGTTAGATTTGTGCCTGAACCATCGCAGGTCAACGGTGTTTCCTCCTTTATCACTAGTGAATCCAGCATGCATTGGCTGTAAGAACAAGAAGAAGCTCGTTGAATTATGATGGAAGAAAGATAAGACGTGCAGACACTGGAACTGTCCATATATATATATATATATATATATATATACCTGATGAATATCTCCCATGAAGTGGGACAAGAACAACAAGGCTTCTGTCAAATTATCTGCAAAGTTAATCAAACCAAGTGAATCTCAGGACCCCAGCAGTAACATCATAATACTGGAATGTGGAATTCCTTACATCGACGATCTGCAGTGCCATCCCTGTAGTGCAGAAGCTGAGAGGTAAAATTTTGAATGGCACCATCAACACAAGCATCTTTCACACAATCCCCTAACACAAGGCAACAAATTAGTCAAAAAGTATACTAACGACTGGAAAATAATAGTGATGATTATGAGGTACAAAGCTTACTCGAATAATCAAATGTGCAGGCGTTGTCTGGTGTGTCAATGAAGTGAAGAGGGCTAGTCCACCTGTATTTATACCAATGGCGGATCTGGTCAGGCCACACGCAGAGTGCCGATAAGTCGCCATTGAGATTATGTGGTAACAGGTTTTCTACAGCATTTGCTGCCTCAGGTCCTAAAAGATTCTGCAAATTGAAAAAAGGTGACTTTTAGTCATGAAAATTCGACTGCGTAAACAAGAGCACTCGTAGTCTTTACCATTTCTTCAAGGCAAGTAAGCTCGCTTATCCATCACGGTAACAGAGTTTTTTTTTCATGCTCTGATGTATCTTTCTTAAACGGGCTATTGTGTGAACTGAAAGAAATTTGTAAATACCTTTTGGTTTTATTTCAAACACAAACGTTAAGACTAGTAAATGGGGAAGCAAATTTCGGGACTGCAATCATAATTTCATGGGTTTGTTGCTTGAGAAAGCTATAAATTTTAGCTAACGATGCACAAATCCCAGATGCCAGCCAATCTAACAGGTTAAGTTCCCTATAATTCCGGGTCACAGGCCTTCATTGGATCCATTGTTCTGTATTTAAGGTGGAAGAGGACCAAAATCATAAATTATCGGAGACTGCTGACATCCAGAAAATGGTGGAGCTTGAGAACACAAGGGGGAGAGTAGAGGAGCAGAACTAGTAAAAAATAAAGCAAAATATTCAATTCATTGGTGGTTATTTCATGATGATAAATATTCGCCTCTATGATGATTTTATCTGTTTGAAAATGCAGTTGAGATTGTTTTTAAAAATACTTTTTGTTTAGAAATGCATCAAAATGATATTTTTTTTTAAAAAAAAAAAATTATTTTTGATATCAACATATCAAAATAACCTAAAAATATTAAAAAAATTTAATTTTAAAAAAATAAAAATAAAAATTCAATTTTTTTCAAAAACATTTTTCAAACGACATCAGAAACTCCCTTTTAAGACCGTTGGACTTGGTCCATAGAAGACATGCAATGATATATTACCTGTGCAATCCGACAAGTCATCATATGACCCTCCTTGCTCCATCCCAGAGCTCCTGGCAATGAAATGGAAGCTAAACCCACAAACAAAACAAATGCAAGTGAACACAATCTCAGCAAACCTCTGATCCCATCCCATATCTTTTTCTTTTTTTTTCTCTGCTTGAACTGCCTGATGTTTTCTTCCTCCAATATCACAAAACATGAGAAACGAAATGAGCCCGCTAATTTGAGTTTTGGATACATATATAAAGCTTAGAACAAAGTCTGGTTACATATATACAATAAAGAAAGAAGGGTTCTTGTTGAGTACAAGTCTTAATTTCCACTGTTGAGTACCCTTCACGTTGACATTTTCCATGTGCAAGATGGGCATATTCGGGAATATTGAAGGCAAGACAACCACATAACAGGATTGAATTCAAGAATCGGTTTAAAAGATTAGTTTAGAGCTTGCTTAACAGAGCTGACAAGTAAGCAGAGTATTTTACGCAGAAGGAAGTCTGTGTTATATATAAATTGGTGCAGTGGTCCCCGGTCTGTGTAATCAACTGAAGATGCTTTCTTTATCTCTTTATCATCATGCTCGAGCAATTTTCATGTGAGAAGCGAAAATGCGGTTGAGAGTGGCAGCTAACCGAATGCCCCCCTGGGCTAGTCTCTTTTCGACAATGGGCAGCCGAGAAAGAAAGTAATCATCTGTGCCGCAAAAGATCAAGGGTTATAAACTATTTGTAACAGAGTATGGCTAAGGAAATTCAGGTAGGTTTATGACGTGAGAAAGCAGACTATTTGTTAAAAAACATGCTGGATTGAACTGGCCATGTGTATGGTCAAATACATGAGAAACATGGCTCAAACATCCACAGGATACTGTGTTGCTTACTACTGAGACCTTTGCATTGTCCTATCAAATATTGGAAGGTCCCATTGTCGCTTTGAGGCAAGAGATAAAATGATTCATGGGATAAAACAACACATAAAAAACAAAACACGAATAAATAGCATTTTCAAGGTTAGTTGTGATAGCAAAAATGGCATCTTTCCCCATGGAATGAAATAAAACCACTATCAACAATTAGCAAAAAACGCTTTGCACCAGTAGGAAGCAGGCAGGACTCATGAGGTATAAGCTTTACACGAGTGACATCTTAATCATATGCAAGGCTACCCTGATCTAGCTTCTGTAACAACATTCTAAAATTTATTGATTGTTTGATGAATACCTTCCAGCGTGCTTCCAGGGCACGGCATTCTTGTATGCAAACTTGCATGCCAAACTAATGCTTTCAGAAGCATAGCTGCACAATTTGAAGGGGAAAGAGGATCGAGTCATTAGTTACCAACTCCTTGCAGCTGATGGATGGAGTGAATTTATTTCCCATATGCAATGAAAAACTTCCATCTCGAGCAAGCAAGTCTAACAATATGGAAGAGTTCACATGTGTATGTGTTTCAGCAGTTTCAAATCAAGTAAAGCTTTCACCATTCTGAAAATAGCTCTTTGAGTGTATGGTTGATTGCACTATTACATGCCTGCCATTACACAGATGAAGCATGCAAGGAATAAGGTATGTACTTACAGGTTAGGACAGACTGTGTGGTTATTTGCACAATGCTCCCATAGTGGTTGCTGATTGGACCAATTTTCCTATGAACGATGAAATAAAGCAATCAAGAAAATCTTCTTGTTAAAAAACAAACCCTAGGAGCCTGTGTGCACACAAAATAGAAATTTGTGAAGCAACAAATTCATATCCCCAAGATATAACTTTCATGTGGTTTATATAGAACAATCCAGAACAATAAAAGAAGCAGATGTATCTTCCAGCACTGTCCCTTAACACTACTGATACCAATGTACATGCCATTTTCCAATAAGCAATCAGAGAAATAGGGTAGAAGGAAAGGTATACTGTTATATTATTCTGAATGGCCCGTATCATGGTCGCAAGATCTGAACTGTAGAATGTTTTCAAGGCTGATTCAATAATCATGTTGTCCCATACCTGGGAGAGAGAGAATATCGATATTGAAACTGATACAGGAGACTATATAATGATAATGACACCCTAAAAACACATAGGAAAGAGCATTCATTGTTCCATAAAACATATAAATGTTGACTATTATTTGGAAACCATATTGACCCACAGGTAGGTGAAGAGAAACAAAATGAGCATAAAAGGTCAAAGTCTTTAATTTGATGGTCATTAAAGTCCACGATGCTTTTCTATTTAGATAAAGCAAATCAGTTACCTTGACTGCATTGCTATATATTGTTTCTGTATACCTATCATCCAAGTTGACAGACCAACTTGGATACTCTCAAATTCTTGAGAACATGATGGATCATGTTTAAAATTGAATTTTTACAGTCTTTAGATAAATAATTAGCAAGGTACTTGAATTTAAGCTAAAATCTAATTATTTATTTGAATTTTAAACACGATCCATCAAGTTCTCAAGAACATGAGAGGATCCAAATCCATTCCATGCACATAAACTGTCTCAAAACATTCTCTTTGGTTATAAGGAAATCATCCTCTGTGTGTGTAGACTAACACACTATAGAAAAGCTTACATGGTGTAGGTTTGACTTCCTACGGTACCAACGGACTTGTATTGTGTTTCCTCCCAAATCTCCAAGGAAACCTACATGCAGGGGCTGTCATCACAAAACAAGTTTCTGAAATCAGATCAGTAGACAAGAAAGTCAAGTTAAATGGTTCTGCAGACAATAGACGAGCATTACTAAATATCATCACATATAAACCACAACAGATAAAGTATTTACTAATATTATAGAAGCAACCTAAAGGAGTAGAGACCCTGATAAGGCAATGCCCAGTTATGAACTAAAAAGAGAGCCTTCAGAAACAAATCATTCCTGTTCAATGATGACTGGTTTATCTTTCAAGGTTGCCTTTTAGTTCTTCAGTATTGCATGTCTAAAGAAGCAATTTCAAGAGAAAGAATTTAAGATTTCTAATTATATATGCAGATTAATCCAGTTACCATGCTAATTAAGATTTAGCAATCTATGTGCTGTATTAAAGTTGCGAAGTCTTAAGCAATAGTCACAGGAGCAGACCTGGTGTACATCCCCGATAAAATGTGATAAAAACAATAGTGCCTCCGTCAAATTGTCTGCAACCAACATAGGAAATTAGGAATAATTCACATATTATACTTTAAAAAAGGAAATGTCAAGATATATAGTACTTGCATGTGCCAAACTCAATGATATAATGCTTGCTTACAGTTGGACTCTGAAATGGAATTCTGATATAATGATGAAAGTTGGGACGTGTAGTTATAGATTGCTCCAGAGACACATCTATCTTTACGTCTAGAAGAGTCATGACAATCCCCTAAAAGAAAGCTAATGAATTATTAAAAGGGCTAATATTTGTCTCTTTACCCCAGCAAAGTGGTAAGTCATGAACGCAACTCAATAAAAAAACTACCATTGAATTTACATAATAGTGCAAACAACATTTAGCTGAACCTAAGAATTGACAGGGGCAAGCTGAACTTACTACAGTATTCATAGTTACACCTGAAATCTGGTGTATCAACATAGTGTAAAGCACTACTCCAGTGATAGTGGAATCGGATCTCATCAGGCCAAGAACAAACATTTGCAAGATCACCTTCAGCAGACTCTGGAAGCAATTCCTTCACTGCAGCTAGAGCTTCTGCAGTTAGATACCCCTACAGAATCGAAACACTTCATCAGATTGGATTAACAAGCATTGTTCTATATCTCTCATTTAGATTTAAGTATTTGTGGTCCCACATTATGCGACCAGCAAATGCTAAAATTTATTGACAAGTCCAGGTATAATAGTAGTACTAGAGATTTTTTCAAAATCTCAAAACTCAAGAGTTCAGTTGAATTAAATCTCAATTAAAGTTGTCTAGGAAGGGTGGATTAAATTACCACAAAAGAGGAATCTTAAACAGGAGCATATATGCAATCAAGGGCTGGCCCAAAAGTCCAATAATAATTGGAAAATTCGATCAAAGCAGTACCAATAGTTAGTCAAACCAATCGTTTTTCATTTTCTTTAACAGCTATAATTCAAATTCTCCATCAGTCAATCACCCCACATCCAAAATGATAAAACACCTAAGCAAACCTACAAACATAGCAAACAATATTAAGTGAACCCAGCAAAGATTAAATTTTGATCACTGTGAGCCAGATACAAAATTGAAAACTTAGAAAGTCCAAAACTATAAAGAGATTAAGACCAAACCTCACCTCTGCGATTTTGCAAGTAGCATAGTGACCTTCCTTTCCCCAGCCAAGAATTCCAGTAACAGATTGAAGAAGAACAAGCACCCTCACAGCCCACAACAGGCCAGACACTCCCATTTCTGTTCAGTCCATAAAGGGTCAGTTTCACTTTCAAGTAAACCCCTTCGCTCGGTATATGAGAAAATGCAAGAAAGAAGACAGAACAAAAAGGGTTCAACATGCTGACCCACGTGGATTAAGTTACGTAATTGAGAAGGGAAACAGCTCCAGTGACCCACGTGGATTAAGTTACGTAATTGAGAAGGGATAATGTGAAAGTTTCAAACTTTGAGATTAAAGTACGTTCTCTTTTCTTTCTGTTCGTATCAGCATTTTCTCGGGAAACAAACAGAAACTGGTTTAAAATAAGGTCAAGAAAAGGAAACGGAGGGCCAAAAAAACAGACTTCTGTTTGTGTAACGATCTTACCTAACTGAGAAGGTGATCAATCTGGGCTGTCCTGATCGCTTGCGATTAGGATGCGTATAATCTTTGATTTTGGATGGTTGGGGTAGTATGTGAGTTAATGGGGCTGGTTTGGGGAAAGTCAAACTATGTTATATACTAATAGGATGTTTTGCATTGCATTAAAAAATTATTTTAAATTAAATTCTTTTAGTAATTTTAAATTATTTTGATGTGATGATATTAAAAAAAAGAGTTAAAAAACACATTATTTTAATGGGTTTTTTAATAAAAAAATAACTTCAATCTCATTTTCAAACAAGCTTATGCCTTAATTCTTTTCATTTTGGTATATGACATTTTCAAGATTACCAATTATGTATATCATCAAATGAGTTTTACCTGCTATCTTTCAATTGCTATTAGATCATTGATAGCATCATGTTATAGGTTAGATAAAAAAAAAGAAATATATTGAAGTGGTGTTAATATTGTTTTTGGTAGAAAAAAATCTAAATTATATGAAAATTGATCTAATATGATTTGATCCTCTTAACGGTTCAAAATAATATTTTAAAATGAGATTTTTTTTAATAAACATTAAGATAATAACATATTAGATGATTTTGACAACTCAATTAAACTATCAATCCTCCTACAAAGTCATGAGCTCATAGTTTTAACTTTTATAAGAAAAGTAAATCAAAATAAATTATGAAACTCAATTTTTATTAAACACAATGTTAAAAGACGAAGCTGAAAAAAATCAATTGAAAAAAAAATGAGTTAACTTAAGTTGATCTATCAAGCTCACGACTAGGATAATGAGATTGAGATAACCAAATAAAAAATAAATTGAAATAAATTATAAAATTTAATTCTCAATCAACTCAATTTTAAATATGAATCAATTAAAAAAACGACACAAAAAAACTCCAATCAACTAGGATTATTCAGTCAAAACCATGATCTAAATCGTGAGATAAAAATAATTTTATAGAGAATAAACCAAAACAAATTAAAACCTTAAAAAAATATTTTTTTTCAAATATCATATTCAATATATTTTTTAAATTAAAAATACATTAAAAAATAATCATTACTAAATTTTTCAAACATTATATTCAGCTCTAAAACAATCTAGACATGAGGGGATTCTTTAAGTGCAAACCAAGCAAGTCCCCCCTCCATGGCATCGAGATTGTCACGAGATATATTTGTCTTTTGACTTGAATAAAGAAGAGATAAAGAGAGAGAAAATGGAAAAGAGAGAAGGAAAGAAGGGGAAAATATTGTAAAACAAAACCAACATGATGTTTTGTGTACTTGTGTTATATTATATATTAAGGTAAATTCATCTTTTATTTTAATTTAATTTTTTAGTTTACAAAGATGTAAAATGTAATTTTTAAAGAGTAGATACAAATAAAAAAAAATAAAGTAAATAAAATTAGGTTTTTGTAATTATACCCTATTAATAATATAGCTAAATACTCGATTATTGGCCTGTATTAAGTTGTCGGTCAAATTAAATGACAAAAAATATATAGATCACATATACCTAATATGATATTTTTACTAAATCTCCTAGGTTAAGTTTGGAATTTTTCGATTTGATTCCTTATCTAGTTTGAATTTAAAACTAATTCGTGTGAAAGTTTAACTTGATATGATTCATTCAACTTGTTTAGTTCAAAGACAATAGTAAAAATAATACTTCAAGAATGACATTAACAAGAAAAAACTTTTTAACCTACCTTTTTATGTAACTCGAGTTTATAATTAAATCTATGAGATTTGTTCTAATATAATTTAATCGACTTGATTAATTAAAAAAATAGAGTAATGGTTAAAAAAATATATGGATAAAATAAATAAAAAAGAAAAGAAAAGACGAGAGAGAGAACTTAAATAATGAAACTTCATGATTCATTTTACTTCGTCGGTCTACATATAGATAATTAGAAATCGTTAAAAAAATAATGATCGAATTAAAAAAAGAAAAGAAAAGAAAAAAGGCTAGAACTGGAAGGGAAAAAAAGGAGGAGTTTCACGGTTGATAAGAATAGTGAAACTCCATGATGTTTTCCGATTCTAATTACTGATATCGTCTGATCCTGGGAGCAAAATACTCAAAAAGTCAAGACCGTCTCTTCAGTTTGTTGAGAGTAACGAGAAGATGAAAGCAGTAGTGATAACAACACCAGGTGGCCCAGAAGTGCTGCAATTACAAGAGGTTGAAGACCCACAAATCAAAGAAGATGAAGTCTTGGTCAAAGTAGAAGCCACAGCTTTGAACAGGGCAGATACTCTCCAAAGACAAGGCAAGTATCCTCCTCCTACAGGAGCCAGCTCATATCCTGGTCTTGAATGTTCAGGCACCATCGAAGCTGTCGGCAAAAATGTCTCTCGCTGGAAAATTGGTGATCAGGTAATTCATTTCAAGTTCCCCAAAGAACCCAATTCTTCGAAAAGTGGTGCTTTTGCATCTTTTGATAAAAGATTGAATTTGGAGTTTAAAAAGGTGTGCTTTATATATGTGTGCGTGTGTGTGTGTAAATCGTTAATTTTTCATAGAAAGTGATATGTTTTGCATTTTTCTAACTGAAGATTAAATTTTTTGGCTACAATGACTTCAGATTTTGGCACGAAGCTGTTAAAGTCATGCTCTATCAAGAACCCAATTTGTAGATTTTTTTTTACATATATATATAAGATTAATGTTGGCTTCGAAGACTTGAAATTTTGATATAAAAACTGTTATTTGTTTGGTAATGTGTGATGTTATACTACATAGGTTTGTGCTCTTCTTAGTGGAGGAGGGTATGCTGAGAAAGTGGCTGTTCCGGCAGGACAAGTACTTCCTGTTCCACAAGGTGTTTCGCTCAAGGATGCTGCTTCTTTGCCTGAAGTAGCATGTACTGTTTGGTCTACTGTTTTCATGATGAGTCGACTGTCTGCAGGGGAAACGTTCCTGGTAAACTTCTGTCTCAATCCCGCTCTACATTCTGTTTTATGGTGGTTTGTTAAACTAGTGCAGCTCTAAAAAATGTTGCTGTTGAGTTTAGTCAGTAGTGTCACTTAGAACTATAGGTTGGGGACCTATAACAAATGCAATGTTACATGATGCGAGAATTTGTCTGTCACTTTATTCACACAAAGCCTTCGATGCATAGAGCATAGATCATTGTTTGAACTGATGACTTTTTGGAATTTCAGGTTCATGGGGGCTCTAGTGGAATTGGTACATTTGCAATTCAGATAGCTAAATATAAAGGGGTTAGAGTATTTGTGACAGCAGGTTCAGTCGCACTTCTCATGCAGCTTTATCAGTTTGCTATTAAAACATGCATGAAAATTTGGGTATATTTGGTTTCTTGATCATTAGGGAGTGAGGACAAATTAGCTGTTTGTAAGGATCTTGGAGCTGATGTGTGCATCAATTACAAGAATGAGGACTTCGTTGCAAGAGTGAAGGAAGAAACGGATGGGAAAGGTATGCTCTTTACAGTCACAAATGTAACTGAGTTTTCATTTGCAAATCTATCAATGGTGATGTTATTCTTCCTGTTTTGGATTTTCATTTATCGTTCCATCAATAGTGCTGCCATTCTTCACTTTTTATTAGCATCATGCATGTTTCTTAGCAAAAACATTGATAGCTGTCTATGGCAGGTGTTGATGTTATTCTGGATAGTATTGGAGCACCTTACTTTCAGAAAAATGTTGACAGCTTAAGTATTGATGGGAGGCTTTTTCTCCTTGGATTCATGGGTGGATTTGTGACACAAGTAAATCTGGCTTCTTTGTTTGCAAAGCGCATCACAGTGCAAGGTATTTCAATTGATCATTTTTATTCAAGTTCCATTGGCTCAGGACATGGTTTAATCTGGCTTTTGTTAAAAGCTCTAGTATATCAATTTCTCTGAACTAGTTTCTAACCCCTCTTTAAAGTTTCTTGGTTCTTCTTTTATCCCATTCTAATAAGGTTCATGTTCCAGATTCCTTTTTTTTTTATTTCATGATAGATTTCACAATACAAAACAAATGTTTTATTTATTTATTACAATGTCTGGTTTATACAAGTTGTGCTGAGTTGTTCTTTGGCAGTTTTGGTGAATTTGGCAAATATTGCTACATCAAAACAGTCAATAGATTTTTACTTGAAGGAAAGATGTTTTATTTTCAATTATTTATGGATGATAAAACCAAGTTCTAGAAAATTATTCCACATCACAAAAAAAAAAACACTATATTTTACAGAGAACTCTCTTCTTTTGGGCCAATCAAATTTTCATCAACCCATTTCTCAGTCCGACTGAAGTTTGAATACTTAAGCATGCAAGGGAACGCATTCAAACATACATCTAATATGCTCTTCCTTTAGATATTGCATCATGTATTTATCTTTTTACATGTTCTGTATTTGATGGCCTCGTACCATCCCTTTCAATTCAACCAAGCTCCATGTATGCACCAAACAAAATCACAAATAAAGCACATCTGTCCATTGTTGTCCAGTCCTATTTACAAAATGCTACCTAATCCACTAAAAACCCCACTTTTCAATCGAAAGATTACCGGTGTTGGAGAAAATTGACTCGGAAAGATTGCTTGTAAGAATGTTAGCATGTTTATATCTATCTCCTATATTCATGTTTATTTTTTTACATGGAGTTATTGTCCTTTATTGATTATGTGACCATAGTACACCTGTTGTTGGTGATCATGTATGCAGCGGCTGGCTTGCGAACTAGATCTCTGGAAAACAAAGCTGAAATTGTCAGCGAGGTGGAGAAGAATGTTTGGCCTGCCATTGCTGCTGGCAAGTTGAAGCCTGTGGTTTACAAGTACCTTCCATTATCCAAGGCAGCAGAGGGTCATCAACTCATGGAAAGTAGCAAGCATGCTGGGAAGATCCTGCTTGTCACATGATTTTGTTGATACAATACAGCAGAATTGTGAGTTGATCTTCGATCTGCAGTTCCCAGGTCATCAAACTTATTCATGTAATTTATTAACCTGATGTTTGAGCAGCAGAGATATATTATACTTGAATTGAATGGAAATCTTGCAATATTTGATGTCATGTGATGATCTGCAGTAGCATCTGATTGAACTTGATTTTATTTCAAAGCTCCAATCTTATTACAATTCATTCATGGACTCATCATAGTCCAAGCTTAAAGAACCAAAATCTGGAGCAGAAAGACAGATTTACACTGCAATGTTAATATTATCGAGCAATCTTAATAAAAGAGAAGGCAGACAGTACTCATAAATAGCAGAGGCCACAGTGATAAACATTGCCGATAGTCCAGAATCATGTGTTCCAACGTCCAACTAGAGTTGGAAGGTCCAGAATCAGAGATGGTAAAGTCCTAATTGTATTGAGCAGAATTTGTGAAAAAGAAAAACACTACTGATTCTCCCTCTTTTAGGTTAGCAAACGAACAACACCTGGGTTGTGATTTCAAATTATATTTTCCCTTTTGATCATTGGATTTGCAAATTTACATGGCGAAACAAATGCACACATAAACTTGCTTGAGTTTTTAACAAATACAAGATTTGAAGAAGTCTGGAGAGCCAGAGTTGTTACTGAGAAACCATTATAATAATCGCCTCCATCGGAGCAGCATTGGAATCATTCACTGCGTAGAGCTTCAACCACAAAGCGTTTTACGACTCCAGGACAGGGGTCACCAAGTTTAGCTGCTGATACAGGAATTGAACATCCATCTTGGCCAATGCAAGCCTGTAATTATTCATTCAAACGTGTAATAGATGAATAGAAGCAGGAGGAAGGTGCTATGAATAAGATACAACCATTGATGGAGGACACGTTTATTTAACCAGTCCAAAATCGGAACTCAAAGAAACCCACTCTGTTGCAATTGAATTTAACCAATATGATGTCTCCCGCGAATATTTACAAGTCAAAAACATGATGCAGATGTTGGCTTGAAAAAACGGCAGATAATTGCTTAGAAACCAAACCTGAGTGCAACAATTTGGAAGTTGACAAGACAAGAAACAAAACTCAGGCTTGTCTCTGTCAGAATGTCATCCTTCAACATTTAATGCAATGCGCAAGAATTGAAATTATCTTTCAGATAACATGCCTCTTACGACTACAACACAATGAGGAGCCAATAGTGGCAATTACTGTTACGTTAGCATCTGAAATATGTGACTCATGCAACCCAAGATTAAATGCTTGGAGAACTGAGACAGAAACTAGATCCAGGTGACAAACTTGGGGTCAGCATAGTATTATACTCAACTCAGCAAGCCCATGTGAGATCCAACATTTTTAGATAATTTAGCGAAGCAAGTGCTTCTTACCTTCTGCACAATTGTTAGCATGTCAGCATGACAATTCCCTGGAGTGAATGTTCCGCATTTTCCTTCAGGAGTTCCAAAGCTAGCAAAGTTGATAGCAGCAATGTGCCATCCATGTTCACAGGACAGTCGAACTTCTGGACTTTGAGACATGAATTCTAAGTTTGGTTTCCAGGAATCAGCTGGTGGAGGATCATCTTCTGATACAATAGAGCAAATATCTTGGCCCGTTCGTGTGAGCAGAGAAACCTGCGAAGGGTCACCTCCAAGTTCTTCATGTAGGACCAATAGGTTGTCACCAGGATGAACCCAACCCAAGTGCGTGGAATATGATACCTGGGCAAGGATACCTCTTCTTGTTAAATAGGGTAGAGAGAAATGATAAATTACTTACAAATGATGAAATCATTTGTAAATATGTTTTAGTTATGATGTAACCTGTAAATGCAATAAAATAAACATTAGATAAAACACATGGACAAGCATTCACAGAACAAAAGAACTGAACCTATGATCTTGGTTTTCATAAAAGGAGTCTATTTTGTTAGTGTTATTGTATAATTTGTATTCATATAGAGTAAGCACTGTAAGTATTACACTGCCTGCTTTGTGATCTGCGAAAATCTCCCCTCCCCTGCTTTTGTCTCCCCTAGTTTTATTTATGGTGTCGTTTCATCATGCGCAGGGAATAGTGCTCGAGATGCTCGTTTCGATGGGCATCATTCGGTCTAATTCAACGATGGATTTATATGAGAATAATTATATGTTTGTGGACTGACAAATTAAATGAAGTCTAATTAAAAATGATCTGCCAAATATTTTAGGCAATTAAATTTTTTGGTGTATCTAATAGGGTGTGGACCTTTAACTGACAAATTAAATGAAGTCTAATTAAAAATGATCTGCCAAATATTTTAGGCAATTAAATTTTTTGGTGTATCTAATAGGGTGTGGACCTTTAACATATAGAGATTAAAAAGTTATTTCTACTTTAGTGATGGGCTAAAATAGAAATATTAAAATGTGAGAATATCGGCATACATGAATACCAAAAGATATCTTGTTACCTATATATATGGTCATAATTCCCAAATTATACGTCTTCCTTCATTTTTATTCTGACATCCTATTATCAGAGAAAAAATAAGGTTAAGGTAGAGAAAATCAAAAGGCTCTCAAGAGAGAACCTGTTAATCTAGAAGGTCATCCGTACAACTCTAGAAAGTGACTTTCGGATATGGATTCAAAAATACTTCCACTTAACTATTTATACATTCTTGATAATTCAACATGAATATTTTTATACGTTATGAACTAACTTAAATAATATGAATAAAAAAACCGTTTAAAAATTAACAAAAAAAAAAAGAGAAATACTCTGCAAAATTGGATATAGAATTGCAGTGGAGCTTTCTTGCCGTCTTGCGATGGACGATTAGACACTTCACTTGCTGGAGAAGTAATCCGGTGGGTGGGCTCAAGAAACCTCTAATACAATGTCATCATCTTCCTCTAATACAATGTCAATGTCATCATCTTCCTCTAATACAATGTCATCATCTTCCATTGAGCTCAAATATGTGGGGCTCTTCTGAACTTTCAAAGCATTTTGTTTATACCACAATGATTGTTTTGTTGAACCAGCACCACCAACATGATATTGTATTTGTAATCGAAGTCAATGATGGAGTAACAGCCAGCGATGGTGGCCTGAGCAAACCATTTGACTCATGCTTGAGTGTAAGCTCAAGCTTATCTTCATCTGGGTGGTTTAAAGCCGGCTTGACTAATTGCCAGAATCCCAGATGAAGAAGCATCCTGCAAGAAAGAAAACATTACTTTTTTCATGCGAGTAGGTGAACGAGTTAAACTCTGATTGTCTCAGGCTATTACAAGAGATGTACGTCCTGACTCGAACTCGAGAGATGTTGTTCAAATTGTAAGCACTTTGCGTTAAAAACAACATTACGCAGGCCCTATGAAACCAGTTTTTCTTGATTTTGTCAGTTCTGCTAAGCTACCACCTTCAATTAGTAAAAAAGAAAATGAAAATGAAACCAGTTGGAGGGCAGATTTTCTTTCAGCTTTTTGTGATTACAAGTTTTGTCCATTTATAAAAAAGAAAAAAAAATACTTTTTTTCAGGATAAGTTGTAACACCCTCTGTTTTTTTTTGTTTTTAAAATTATTTTTTATTTAAAAATATATCAAAATAATTTATTTTAAGAAAATTATCTTTGACATCAACACATAAAAATATATAAAACACAAAAAAAAATCATTTTTTTTAAAAAACATTATTGAAATGCAATAGTAAAGTCCGAATCTCCAATAATTTCATCGTATTACTAGATTTACACCCCCCATGAATGGTTATGATTTTGAAAATACAAAATAAATTGTTATTTCTTACAGTTGGAGGGTAAATTTCTATATTTTTAAATTAAAAAAATACATAAACAATTCCTTTTTTATCTTTATCTTATCATCTCCATCTCCTGTTAAGGAACCATTTCACCTAAAAGCTTAAGCTGATAGGTGAAGCCCCAGAATATGATTATATTATACTCTAACACACCTCCTCAAGTGAAAGCCCTTTGAGCTTGAAACTTGCACAGGCCTACATTACCTTGTGCTTGATTTTTTTTTATCAAATAGAATGGAGTGGTGAGATTCGAACTCGTGACCGCTGGATCAACAAGGCTCTGATACCAGGTTAATGAACCATCTCACCTAAAAACTTAAGTTTATAAGTGAAATCCCATAATATGATTTATATTATTCTTTAACATCTCTTATATGTTATGTTATGAGATAGTTAACAGGAACAGAACCTAGAAGGGAGCCAGCTTCTTGTCCGCACAATTCACATTTGCATTATGAATGGAAGATCTAATTGGAATCCAATCAGAAGGATTTGATCTAAAAAATGTCCACCGAGGGTTACAATATGATTCTATAGATCTTTAAAGAAAATGGACAACTGCAATTTGTCAAAAAGATGATGATTTCCATGCAACTTTTGCTGAATTGGGGACCAGGAATGCCTCTCAAAGGTTTCGGTTAACTATCGGGTTGATTTATAAACCACCGGGTCAACCTAAAAATACTATTTTTATCCAAAACAATTAATTTTTTTAATGTTAAAATTTGATCGAGTCTAACTAGATTTAATTAAATTATAAAATCAATTCACTCGAGTTTATTTAATGTAAAATTTAGTATGAATTTGATTTCGAATCATTTTTTTTTTTTTGAAAGGTTACATTATGGCAAGGTTTACTTTTTGTTTGGTACTGTATTTCAAAAAAAAAGAATTTATTATTTTTTTATTTTAAATTAATTTTTTTGTGTATTTTTTGATTATTTTTATCCTGATATCAAAAATAATTTTAAAAAAATGAAAAAAAATATTATTTTGATGTATTTTTATATAAAAAATACTTTTAAAAACAATCGCAACTATAATGACAGTCACTTAACAATTATAATTGCAAAATATTTCTATAGATTATTAGGGAAATTGGACAACTGCAATTTGTCAAAATATGAGATGATTTCCAAGCGACTTTGTGATGAACGGTGACAAACAACAAATAGTGTTTATTGGATTTTTTTCGTAAAAGTGGCTGACTTTTTTTTTCTTTAAAGTGTTTTTTAATATTAAATTGGTATTTTTTAAATGATTTTATTATACTGATATTTAAAATAAAAAAAATACTTTATATGTGATTGGACTCATGATATGATAAGCTTTAATTACATCTTCCATAATTCTTTCTTTCCTACTTGTCAATGTTCTCATGGAAGTTGAGAGATTAATAAGACGGGTTTAGGCACACCAACCAGGCAGTTCTTCACCATTCAACTTTCAACAAGATTCTCCTACCATTTAATTTAAGATGGAAAAAAAATTAAGCAACCATAAGAAGTTGGTAAGCATGCGGGTTCAATTTTTTTTTAAATGAAAAAAATATTTTAAATTTTGAGATGGATCGTGAAAAAAATAGATTTAATGTGTTTGATGTTATGATGTAGAATGTTTTTAATTTAAAATATTTTATGTATATAATTTTATTAATTTTTTTTTGATAACATCACATTAAAATTATATAAAAATCAATAAAAATACTCATTTAATTATTTTTTTCCGATCAAATATATTTTTAAAATAAACTTATTAACACAAATTAAAAAAACAGTGTATTTAATAACTTAGGTTTGTAGATCAAGATGGATAGATCGGTGGAGAACTCAAGACTTCTAATTTAGAAATCAAAGATTTTGATTATTCTTTAATTTCATGTTCTATCTCCGTGTTTGTTAATATGATAGTTACTAAAATATTTATATGATCATTAATTTCAGAACTTGTGAGATTAGTCGAGATACGCGCAAGTTAACCCGGACACTCGCATTAATAATAAAAAAATCAAAGACTTTATTTTTTCTATTATAAAAAGAAATGGATTCTCTTATGTCGACCATTGTTTTGGAAAAAGGAGGTTGCTTGCAAGCATGGTTCTTGATTTCATTATCCCATTTTGCCATCTAAGAGGAAAAATAAGAAAATTAAAAGGTCAATAATTTTATTTTAAAAAAAAATAATAAGAGCAAGGACATGGCAATGAAAAAGAAAAAGAAAAAAGAAAAAAATCTCCTTGCCGTCTATTTCATTTTCAAAGAGTAAAAAATAATTGCGGCGTCAAATTGCCACCCGCCGAAGCTAGAACGCGCCACGTAAGAGACAGCAGCCACCTCTTGGATAAAATTGTGTATGGCCCTTTCACAGTTGACATCTTTTCAAATCACGTCATCAAACTTTAACATCTTATCCTGTTTAGTCCTTTCCTAACCATTTCCCATTTATTAAGTCACTCAATTCACTTATATAAATATCCATGGGAAATTGGATAGTAATGGGGCGGGTTTTATATTTTTTTCATCCATGTCCTTTATTCATTGGATTCGATGTTGGGGAGAGATTGTTTTTCATCAAGTTCATATTTTAAACCTGGGGATTTTCAAATATTATAATATAGTAATTAATACATTATATAAATTTAAATATTAATTCGTGTATATATTAAGTTTCACTATAACTCTAATTATTATTTTAATATAAATAATAAAAACTAAATTAAATAAAATCTATAGATTCATTGTAAATCAAAGGTAAGAACTCCAACTTACGGCTAACAAGGGCCAAATTGTTAATAAATAAAGTAGAAAGGTTGATTTAGAGAGATACTAGACATTAAGGGGTCATGTCCTCAAAAGTGGTTCGTTCCCATTTAACGCGTGCAAGGACACGCTGGTCTCCATTCAAAAACCAAAGCAAAGCGAAAGAGAAAGGAGAGATTCCCCCTTCGGCTTCTCTTCCTCCTTTTCTTCTTCCATACTTTTTAGCTTCCTTTCTCTGTACTGTCGGCCTTTGTTGGATTCTAAGCCGCCATACAAAGAAACTCAGTTTTTATCTGAGAGAAAGGGAGGTATAAGTTTTTGTTTCATTGGAGAGAGAGAGAGTCTAAAAAACATGAACGAGAAGGCTAACGTTTCGAAAGAGCTTAATGCAAAGCACAGAAAGGTCTCTTCTTTAGTTTCTTCTCTCTCTGTATTGATGTTATGCTCCTTTTTCGTTGTTGGGTTTGGAATTATAAGTTGTTTCCTTGATAAAGTCTCTGTCTTTTATTTGTTTTTAGATTCATTTTAGTAAAAGTTTATCTGGTTTGCTTATGGTTTACTAGATTTTAGGTGTCTTGGTCAGTTACAGATGAGGAATAGTTATATTTAATCTGTTTTTCTCATTGCACTTGTCTGAAATTACCTTCTTGCTCCACAATTTGAGTTGGTTTTTATTCAAATTATAAACATGGGATGGAATCTGTTTTGAGTTGTCTGAGTCTCTTGTGTATTTGGATTGTTTTTACACTGAGTGTTTTGTTTATCATGTATGATAAAAACGAGCCAATAAAGGAAGAAACTTGTTTAAAATTCATTACATAGCTGTCAAAGGTTTCTGGTGGTGTGAAGGCTGACTAAAATAATAAAATTAAGGGGCCATGCTGTCTGTAACTAGATCAGTGTTGCTGCGTTGTTGGTTTTTGCATTATTGATTTTGTGCAATTAACAACTTTAGGGCTGTGTTTGTTTTTTAATTATTTTTTGTTGTTGTTGGATATCATATCCATGTTGTGTGATATTTGGAATTAATTGTAGTATTTTGTACAGCTGTATACTCTTATTTTATTGAAGTTGATGGTGCCATATGCCATAAGCATGGAAGTCAATGATAATTTTTACAAATGAAAAATTTAATAAAAGATGTTTACAAATTAATAAAATCAATGATAATTTTCACAATATAATGTGGACTGTTCTTTGCAAAATCCAAAGCAATGCTCTGTGTTTGTTGCTTCAACTTCTCTTTCATAGCAGGCATTACGGCCTTGCAAATAAATATTGATTGAATTGATCAACTCTGATTCTGTTTTCTTTAGCTTGTTGTCTAAAATGAAATTCACTTTTGTGGTTATTTTGATTTCAGATACTGGAAAGCCTTCTTAAATTACCAGAGAATCGGGAGTGCGCTGACTGCAAAAGCAAGTAGGTATCTAAGCGCAATATATGTTCTGTATAAGAAATAATGCAGGTTTTTGAATTGTTGACCTTTTTCTTGTTTCACCAATGTTCCTATCATGAACTGGCTGTTAAGTAGTGTACTGCAATGTATGGGATTTATGATTTGCGATGCTGTCTCATTTCTATACAGAGGACCTAGATGGGCTAGTGTGAATCTAGGAATCTTCATATGCATGCAGTGTTCAGGTATCCACAGGAGTCTTGGAGTACACATATCAAAGGTGGAGCATTTTATTTCATTATAATCATGTATATCTACTTTTTTTCCAAGTGAAGAGCGATGACCATCCCAAGATTCAGTTGGAAACTATTCGTGCATTCATCTACAACGTGCTTATTATGCTCCTTTATGACCCTGGCGCAGGTTAGATCAGCCACTTTGGACACATGGCTTCCAGAGCAGATTGCACTTATCCAATGTAAGCATGATTTTTAATTCTCTGAACCGTTTCCCCTTTGATTTTTCCAAGTTGCATCTGAGACCAGGTTTTTGTTTCTTGTTTTCCACAGCCATGGGGAACGAGCAATCAAATAACTACTGGGAAGCAGAGTTGCCTCCTAATTATGTCAGAGTTGGAATTGAGAATTTCATTCGAGCAAAGTATGACTTTGTAGAGTTACCTGTCTCAAGTAGTATATTGTTCTTGACTTTGTCACATTGCCTTGTCCATATCATTAGTTTTCTACCCGATGTTGAACTTAAGGATGCTTATGTTATATGTTAGATATGAAGAGAAGAGATGGGTTCCTAGGGATGGAAAAGTCAAACCACCTTCAAGGGTGAGCAGAGAGAGGTCTCCAGTTTATAGACCAGAACCAATAAGTGGTGGCCATGGACGAATGAATGGCACTAACCATGGTTCTGAGGAGAGAAGAATTACTCGTCCACCAAATGACAGTAGTCCTGCTTCGAGAAGTTCCACTCCAGTTCCTATTAAAGCTTCCACGCCGCTGCCTGTTAAAGCATCCACTCCAATGCCTGTTAAAGCATCTCAACCGGTAGATACATTTTTGCTTCCTCTTGCCTTTTTCACACATGCAACAATCCATTTCCCTTCTCCCTTCCATTACCATTTTAGTTAAGTATATATATTATGTAGGAACCAAACTAAGGAAAATTGTATTACACAAATGTAAAGTTTTTATAGCGGGCTTATCTTTTGCAATGCATGTCCCTGCTGTTAAAAGTTTTGTGCAATAATTAAAATCGATGCAAGCTGTTATACTGGGGTTGCATTTCTATTATTATTATTTTCATTTGAGTGCTGAGAAGGTAGAGACATTTTGGGGACATATTGGGAAACAACAATTAGTCCGATTTCTTGAGATCTATTGAAAAAGAATAAAAAAAAGATAATAAATTCAGGAAGATGGTTTGTATCGATTGTCAACTTATTGATATAGTTCTGAACAGTTTATTCCATTGGGGTTTAATTGAACAATTTGATTGTTAAGAGGTCTGACCAATCAATTGCAGTGGAGTTAGAGAGGAATGGCTTATCATGCTTTTCCTTGTGTGTCATCGCGGGGGTTTAATATGCACAGTAATGTGTTGCTTTAGCTGCTAGCCCTGCATACAAATAAACTAACAGACTGCAAACAGGTGGCACCTGATACCAAACCAAAAGAACCTGTGCAGAAGTCAGAACCAGCAGCCCCAAAAGCTGATTTGCAAAAGAAGAAAGAAAGTGGAACCAAAGTTGTAACACCACCAAAAGTTGATTATGCAACAGAACTTTTTAATTTGCTTTGCATGGATGATTCTAGTGGGGGTAATTCCACGGCTCCTGCTCTTGATATTGGATGGACCGGTTTAAAAAGTGAGTTTTTGCTCCCAATAATTTTTTAAAATAAATTATCGACATTGGGATGCTCTTTTCCCATTTTTCCTGGTTTCCCAGTTCCATAATTGTCAAAGAATCACTTCTAGCAGCTGCTGAAGCAAAATCAACACCAGAGAGAAGTGGTACATCAAATTTTATTGAAAGCACGACACAACCAAACTTAACTTCACCACCTTTAGAGAAACCCCTACAGGATTCAAATAACGATCTTATGAACCTCTCCAACAAGGTATGTATTGGGGAAAAAACTTCTACATTGAAAATTTTTAGAAGCATGATTAAATGTGGACAGGGTATTGTGGAAGAAAAAAGATTCAAATTCAGTGATAATATGATAAAAAAAAAGCTGTGAAGAGCTGTGTGTGTGTGTGTCCAGCATGAAGTTATTATAGCAGAGGATTATAAATAATACCTCTGTGTGAGTGTGAGTATCCATCAAAAAGCTATCATGGCAGAGGATTATAGCAATACTATATTTTTTGGCCATCTAGGGCATATATGTTAGTTCCCAATTGGCTGTTCTGACTAGAAAATGGGGTGAAGGTGTCTTTGTGATTTTTTGTTAAGACAGATCACTAGTGAAGTTTCAGTGTCCAAAGTTTTCTTTCATTTGATAAAATAGAATATGAAAAGTGGCATTGTGGCATCTTTGATGCACAACAATCCATTTGTACCATTTGTATTTTTCATCTAGTCCTTTTCTTGCATAAAATAGATTCATGTTCATCTTACCATTTTGTTTGTGGATTATGCACAGTCCAGTATGGTTTCTCCATTTTCCATCCATCAACAGCAACTTGCAATGTTGTCCCAACAACAACAGTTCCGCATGAATGTTGCAGCAAGGGTCTGGTGGTGGATCCCAAACCATTACTGCGAATGCACATAGACCCAGTTCCAATGGCATTCACTTACCTGCTCAGAGTTGGGGAAGCTATGGCTATCAAGCTCCTGGGATGGTGATGCCAAGCACTGATCCACAGCCATATTTTCAGGTTGAGCTTTTTAAGTGATTTCTCCTTAGTTATTTCTACTTTGAAAAGCTCGATCTCTCATCTATTATTGTTTTCTGGCACCAGACAGGAAGCAGCCAACAAACCTATTCAGCAGGGAATTCAATTAATTTTCCAATATCAAGGTAGACACTGAGGCCTCTGATGCAGTCATTTATTTATTGCTTAATTCATTTTTAGTTTATGAATCTTAAATATAGATCTTCCTGGGTTTGGTTCTTAGAACTTTACGTTTCCAAATTCAAGTTCTTAAGTCACTTTAATTGATGAAATCACTAGCGCACAGCTTAATTTCGATACTTAACATAAATGCTTGTGAATTAAATACAGCATGTATAGGCCAGGGTCAGTAGCTCCTATCAATGGCATGACAAATGCCAATCCAACTATGCCTCCCCCAGCATTCCCTGCTGCTCCGGCTCAGCCCGCCGGATATTTCGATCTCTCATCACTGGCACAGGGGATGTATACAAAGCGGTGATGGATTCGTCAACGTTTGTTTCCACATAAAAGCAGTTAAAATCATAGGAAAAATCGCGTTCATATTACTGAGCATGAACTCCCATCCAATTTCTTGTTTGGGGATCACTGCTTTGGTTTGTATTTATTTGTATTACTGTCATCATTGGTTTAGTAAAGTTGGTTTCATATTGAATAATCTGTTTTATGATCTCCTGTGTCATCTCTTCCATCAAAGTTCCAAAACTCCTGCAGTTGGTTACTTAACATGCTCAGATTTGGAATCATATAGCAACCTTCGGCCTTGCGTACATGTTTGAATGATTCTCAACTCTGACAGGAACTTGAAACCTTTTTTTTTCCAGAAATGGAATATGAATATATCAGCAAATTATACTGGTTCCTGAGCATGTATTCCATTTCCAATCTGAAACTTTGCTCTCAAGAAAGACCAATTCTTTGGCAAGTTCTGTAAGAGAGAAACAACAGCCCATCAGGCTAGTCCCCTTAATCTTGTTCTTCTCTCCTTTTCCACTCCATTTCCAGTTCTCCAGAGTTTCCATCTTTCCTCAATTCAAGGAGCCTGACAAGTTATCTAGGGTTTACAAATTGTATTACTTCTCACGTACAAATCGCCCGACATGTAGATTACTGCTAAACAGTTGAAGAGGTTATGGACATGCATCTCTTTAAACTCAGAAAGCTACGTGGCGAAGAAATGTGAGACATGACACTGCAAGCATTTTACCTTGAAGAAAACGAACTGCTGATAACTTGTGATTATAAAATCCCAGAAACCAGCCATGCCCACAACCTAAAAACATCACATTTTTTCAAAGCTGCTGCATAAATTTGATTTATTTGATGTTAACTCAGTTAGGCAAGTTGTTGATTAAATAAGGATGCACAGATAACAGAGCACATGATTTTCAGCCGTAGTAGTTAGCAAATCCTTGAATTTCTCATAGCTAACCAAATCTTCAACTAATCATCCAATTAATTAGGTGACCTAATCATATTTTAAGGAATAAACAACTCATGACCTTGCCTAAATAGGTGCAGATGAAGGATAACATTACGAAATCATTTTAACCTGAAAGTTTTAATTGTTTCGGGTAAAAATCATTTTGGGCTTGAAATTTATACTATTTGATTACTATTTTAAGTTTAATTTTATCAAATAATATATTTATTGTGAGGTTCAAACTCATGATCATTTAGTTGTAATATCATATCAAAGAACTATGTAAACGTAAAAAAATTTAATTTGTTTGATAATATTTTAAAATATAATTTATATTAATTTTTAATATAAAATATATCCCTTCATCGTTACATTTTACCAAAATTATATTTTACAGAGAAACATCATTGTAAAACTCAATCTAATACATGACTTGATTTAAGATCCAAGCCGCGGATTGAGCTAGTAAATGATCATGAGAAATATCGTTGTAAAACTATAATTTGTTGGATAATATCCTAAAATATAATTTATATTATTTTTTAATAAAAAATATATCCTATGATCGCTGCACTTTACTAAAATTATATTTGACCAAAAAACATTGTTATAAAACTCAATTTAATTCATATATTGATTTAAGATCCGAATTGAGCAAGTAAATCCACAAATAGATGATTTAGCATGTATCTATTTGTTTTGTACACAACATTGTTTTGGATTAAAAACAAAAACAGAGATAGAGGATATTATTTCAAATAAAAAATAAAATAAAAAATGTTAATTGAATCTCACTTGTATTTTGACCCGACCATCCAGCTTTGACCGGGTTATTTGGTTCTTATCGGGTCAAACTCTTTAAATGGTTGAAAATCAAACCCAACATGGCTTAACCATGTTATCCGGGTTTGTTAACTATACCAAGAAATATAAAAACTTTATATCCATAGAAAAAAAACGAGAAAGAAAAAAGTAAAGTAAAGGCGGCAAAATTCTTCCATGGAGAATATCCAGGAAGATCCTCCTCCGTGAACCGGGGTTGACAGCTGGCATCCACTCGTGAGAAGGGCGGTGCTTCGGGGTTACAGATTTTGGACTTGACGTTGAAAAAGTACCAAACCGTTTCCCTTATCCTTACTTCTCCACCACGTCATCTTATTACTCGGTTTGGACACTTTAAACTTAACTGGTGTGTTTTCTTAACTGCATCGTCATCTTACCCCAGTTATCCACAATTCATGGAGGTTCTGTTCTAGTTCAGACAACGCACCGAGACACCCTTCATTTTGTTGATTTTACCCTCCAAGACCACCGTCCACGATTCATGTGTTCTTAACATGAATTGAAAGTTGATAAGATTTAACCATATATTGGACGATCTATCCACTGGTACAAAACTTAAAATTAAATAGTTTTTTTTTGTAGTATTAGGTTCGAGCCTTATGATTGATTGTTAATATAATTATCACTAAAAACTTATATAATCGTTAACTTTTAGAGCTTATAAAATTAATCGAGATACGCGTAAATTGACATGTACACTAATATTAATCCAAAAATAAAGTTGATAAGAGTTATATTATGAGTATGTTTGGTAGTGTGGTATTGGGTTTTCTCAAAGTGTTTCTTAGCTTGAAAACACATCAAAATATATATTTTTTATTTTAAAAAATTTATTTTTGATATTAACAAGTTAAAATGATTTGAAAACACTTTTAAAATACAAAAACAAAGATACTCTTAGTGTGCATTTTGTATTATCATACAAAGGTGCTTTAAAAATAATATTTCTCATTCATAATGATTGTTTTTAGTTTAGTTAGCTGAAAAGCACCAAGATATATTTCTAGAATGCACTTGAATACATTTACTAACAACATATTTGGAAATATGGTTAATTTTGATTTTTCAAAGTAATTTTATTTTAAAAATATATAGAAATTATATTTTTAATATTTTTTTCAATATCAACACGTTAAAATAATCTAAAAACACTAAAAAAAATTAAATTAAAAAAAAACTATTAAAAAAAAAGTCCTCGATTTTCCATAGCAGTTAGTTAGTCAGTTAGGCATTGAGTTTTGTCTTCTGTAGTAAGATTTTAGAAGGTAGTCAACCTTATCCATTTGAAGAAAAAGACAAATGCTCTCTCCAACTTGATGGACCGACCATTCATTCATCTTCTTCAGCTCCCTCACTCGGTCATGCCATGCGTGGACAGTGGTTCCAACTACAATCTTGTGGATCTAGGGAGCTCTCAAACTACAGTTTTGTATTTCTCAGCCACTCGAATTTATTTTATTTTATTTTTATTCCAACAAGTGGTAGCGTGGTAGACTGGTAGTGTCAAGAAACACTTGACTTATCGCTTCCCTGTAAAGAGTCCTTGAAATTTCGTTTCAAAAATATTTAAAAAAATATAAAAAATATATGTTTTTATACCGTTTTGATGGCTTGTTTTTTTAAAAAAAACCTTAAAATAAATTAATTAATTTATTTCTGAATAAAAAAATATTTTGAAAAGCAGTAATTCTTTTATAATTCCAACCCATGATGATTTTATAAGCAGTAAATCACATTTGAATGAATAGTTTTAGACTACTATTCATTGCACCTTCTTTCAATAATTCAATGCACCTTCTTAATTGAAACTCCTTCGATTTAAAACCAGTACAAATTTTCTATTATTTTGCACCTAATTTTGTTTATTTAATTTAAAAATTGGGGTGACGAGATTTGAATTTTCAATGATATCAAAGAAATATCTTGATCAAACTTATATAAATTTTCTACTATTTTGTGTTTGATTTTATTAATTTGATTTTAAAAAAATGTTGCGATTTAATGATTTATTTAATCATTCAGTCTGATTTTATTAATTTAATTATAAAAATAATATTAACATGTTAAATAAATATCTCAGTTGAAAAATTCAATAAGACGAGGGGTTTTAAATTACTATCTTCTATAATTATCAGCTGACGGTAAAGCTAATTTATCAACTAGCACCTTGCTAGTTAGGTTTTAAATATGAATGTATCACATGATTATGACTCTTTTTTACATCATGTTTCAAAAGTAATTTTTTTAAAAAAAATATTTTCTATTTTAATTTAAAAAATAAATATTTTTATATCATTTTCATGATATCAAAAATAAATTTTTAAAAATAAAAAATATTATTTTAAAATATTTCTAAACAAAAAATATTTTCAAAAATATCATTAAACAATCCATCTGGATTGAAATTCAAACCTAAAACACAAGCAAGCTATAGCTAGTTTGAAATGGTCATTACTGGCAGCTGTGTCTATTCAAATCTCAGAAACCTTAAATTGTATTTTTTTATTTAAAAATATATTAAAATAATATATATATATATATATATATAGATAGATATATATATATTATTATTATATTTTAAAATAATATACACCAAGTGCTTTCAAGTGTTCAAAACAAGCGATTCTTTAGACTAGTCTCGAAACGACTGGTGAAAGGGTTAACCTTTATATGACGCCACACGAATATTATAAAGTATAAACCCCAAGGCGTGTAAACAAATGCATGGCTTTCCGATTTATTTATTTATAAATAAATATATATATATATATAATAATAATTAATTTGTGCTTAAACTATGATGCAAATGTGAGGTCATCATGAGATTATATTTCTCATACCTTTTCAGTTTTTTTTGGTGATGTTGATTGGATGATATCTTTAGAACACAAATGACTTGGCCTAATTAAGTATAAATTTAATAATCAATTGACAATTACTGATTTATAATGATTATGGTCATTACATTTTGAAATCAATAAAGAAAATCTTAGCTACACTAATAAAACAAAATCCCATGTAGTCTTTAATTTTTATTGACTTTTCTGTAGTACCACCGTCCATTGTTTTGGTCACCTTCGTGTAAAAGTAAAACTAATTACTCTATGAAGAAGGGCACGAGCCGGCCAGGAGATTGGATTAGGATATGGCTTGAGTAGAGTTCGTGAAAAAAAAAGAAAAAGAGAGTTGATGTGGTTAGAAATACATTATTTTTTAAAAAAAAAATATCATTTTATTTATTTATTTTTAAAAAAAATTATCAATCTGGGATAATTTGTATAAATTTTATAATAGGATTCTTTTTTTCTGTGGATAGAAATTAGTTATTGGATCATATATATTTACGTTACATGGAGCTAGAAGATCCAAATGTCCACTCCTGTTGAAAAAGTACATTAAATAAAGGAAAAAATAATGAAGATCATGTATTTGTTTTTAAAAAAAAAATCTTGAAATTCAAATAAACAATCTTAAAAGTTTCAAAAGTTGATTCAATACAAAAAAAAAAAAAAATTACTCGAGGTTTTTTTAATTCTATATTTTTTAAAAATAACAATCTGAATGAAGGGTGATATTGCCGGCTATTAATAGAGAGCGAAATTCTTTATCTTTTTCAAAATCACATTTCATAATTTGAAGGAATAATTTATAGACATGAATGTTGATGAAGGAATATTTCACAACTTAAATCAACTGGTCAAAACATATACAATATGAGTTTGGCAATGCATATATGGTGTTTGTGTGTTTATATTTTTTAACAAAAATAATTTTTATTTTATTTTTTACATCAATACATTTAAATTATAAAAATAAAACACTTTAAAAATATCAATTTAATTCTCTACATGTAACCACATGAAAAAACACTCACGTGACAACAGACATAACTTTGTTCAATCATGAAAGTCTTTGGGCATGTTTGGGAGTGTGGTTGATATTGTTTTTTAAAGTGTTTTTCATCCAGAAATACAATAAAATAATGATTTTTATTTGTTAAAAAATTATTTTTGATATCAAAGTATCAAAATAATCTAAAAACACCAAAAAAATTAATTTAAAATGAATTTTTTTTTTTAAAAAAAAAAACACTTCGAAATGTATTCCCACATACTCCATATTGATTCAAGAAGTGTGTTTTAGAGTGTAATGATTATTATTTCTAAAAGTATTTTTCATTCAAAAATAAAATAAATTAATATATTTTTATTTTAAAAAAAATTATTTGTGATGTCATCATATAAAAAATCTATATATATATATATATATATATATATATATATATATATAAAATTAGCCAACTATATTTAAATTTTAAACCACAATATTTAATATAATGATCAACCGACTATATATCTCCACCTTAATTATCACTCAAAAAATTACGCGACGCGCAACACAGTTCATCACAAGTTCATCTTCCGCATCTAGCTAGGTATAGTTTTAATCAGGCTTGTTAATTCTATTTTGGCAGGAATAACTGAAATGTTCTATGTCATTAATCAAACACTTTGAAATTAAAATGTTTTATTCTAATAGAAAAACTGGAACGATGACCAAAACAGTATTGACAACCTTGATTTTAATCATCAATAATAATAATAAATAAATAAACTATACATCAACAGCTTGAAAAGACCCAAAATTAAATGTTGATTTGGCTTAGGGTGCGTGTCATAATCAACAAGTATGCTCACGTGTCTACTCTAGCTACGGCTGTCCTTAATCTTTTTGCTGGATCTGGAGATCAAATCAACAGTACGTGTCTGTGGATTATTGTTCAGCTCGTGATTTGATTAAGATGTTGTTTATGATAATCACATGCATGATCATCCTTTAATGACATGTTAGGTCAAACTTTTGCTAAGTTGACTTTAGGAGACTTGGCCAGTGAGAATGGTCCACGCTAGCATGGAAGGCAATCTGCTTATAATGCTGGGTCGTAAGAAAGTAAAACTGAGTTATTTTTGTAATATTATTTTTTCTTGCTAGATATTTTCCTTGAACTAGTTTTTAATCTATCAAGATGATGCATGGGATTGATTAATTAATTAAACATTTTTAATTAATAATGGATTTCTTATTAATTTATGCAGCAGTAGACCACCACGTGTCTCGTAATCCACGAACACAGGCGTCATGGAGAGAGTCAAATAATATTCAAGAGGGCATAAAATCTTATGCTCGAAGATAAAACTTAATTACCATCTAAATATACTTGCCACGTTTTAAGTCAGGAGCTAATTAAATATCGTCTCATATTTTTATATTTTAATAATTTATTTTAGGTGCTTGAAATTTTATTTTGTGCAATTTAGTTATAATTAAAGGTTATCTACTTTTAAATTATTAGGCAATGGTGAAATCAAAGCAAAGAAATCAAAATGAAAAGGATATATAGCGTGCTAGAAATCGTATAAAAAATACATTTAGCTTCTTTATATTTAAAATAACGTAATTTATTCAATTTAGATCCTTTTAAATTTTAAATAATTAATTTTGATATACGTTTTTATTTATATTATTTTTCAACTTCTAGATATAAAAATAAGAGAAAAGAGTTACCAAATTTAACAATGAGAAAACGAATCATTATTTACTTAAATTTTTTGACCACCAAAATAAGTATCATGGTTCCATGTTTGCATTCTCATTGTTGTTTTACGTGGGATTTCTATTTTCTTTAGTCAGATAATATGTTAAAGGAATGTTAGGGAGTATGATTGAAATGTTTATTAAAACTGTTTTTTAATTAAAAATATATTAAAATGATATAAAAACATTGAAACTTTTTAATTTATAACAAAAAAAAATTATTATTTTTAAAATGCTAAAACACCCTCCAAGTGCTCGTTGACGAGACAAAGAACCCAAAACTCGGACCACAGTTATCAGAGGGATTGGTCCAGAAAAGAGGTTGAAATAATTTATGGTGTCACCAAAGCAGATGATGGTATTTTTAGAGTCATTTTGCTTTTATATTTCAAAAAATAATTTTTTTATTTTGTATTATTTTAATATGATAATATTAAAATTATCTTTTTTAAAAATAATTGATATCATGGTGGGTCCACGTAAAGATAATTACTTTTTTGAGTTTCTACACTCATGAGAGCCCCTTTTATTTCTCTAAAATGCAATTTGCAAGCATTTAAAAATCACTTTGTAGCTCGTACCGGGTACTAAAAGGAATCATGGTCGGCTGGGGTGGGGGTGCACCCTCCAGACTGGTGGTCACGTGCCAGGGGTGAACCAGCCCGCACCCACTGGATCAGCGCTCCTGGATCTTGGTACAGCTTGTGGGTGTAACGGTCAATTATATGACCGTTGAGGAAACGCTCGTTTAAATATTCAAAAATGTTTCTTCTGACACCAGAAAGGCTAAACCCCCACCTGCGCGGTTATAAACTCTAAGAGCAGAGCAGGGATGAATCCAATTGGTATTTGGAAAGTAAGCTATTTGAATTGTTTTGGCTTCTCGTTTTCATGGGTCAAGAAGCTATTTGAGAGCATAAGAACTCAATATAATTCCACTTATATTATAAATATAAAAGGAAATATGAAATAGATATATTGTAAATATGTAAGAAAAAATGAAATTATTTTTTATTATGGATAATAAAGTACACACACACAACCCGGAAAAGTGTTTAGAAAATAATTAAAACATACAATAGTTATTTTTTAGACTCGCTTTACAAAAAAAAAAAAAACACAAGTAAAAGGAGAAAATCGTATATAAAAATATTTTTTATAAATTTTAATAGGTCATGAGTTTTATTTTCTTTATTCTCCTTGTTTTTTTTTCAAGGTAAGTACATGAAATAACTAATAATATATCACTAATTAATCTATGAACATCATGAAATTCTTGGAGTTTATTAAAGCATGTTAGCATTGAAATTTCTTACTATAAATTTGAATTCAAATTAAAGTTTAAAATTTTAACTTGAAAGTTCTATGTTTAAACTTAAAAAAAAATATAAATTTTGACTTGGTGTGAAAGTAAAGAAAAATAAAATTCCCACTATTTTACCATTATTTGAAAGCGTGATTGAAGTTGTTTTTGAAATTACTTTTCATTCAAAAATACATCAAAATAATATTTTTTATTTTTTAAAAAATCATTTTGATATCAGCACATGAAAATAATCTAAAACATTAAAAAATATTAATTTAAAATAAACAATAAAAAACAATTTTCTTTTTTTTTAGAAATTTTTGAAACATATTGCTAAATACTCGAAGCTAATTCGACTTTAATTTATTAATTTTTTTAAGGAAACACCCCACTTTATCATTACCTTAACATGGGGATAATCATGGAGGTGAATTCTAGAATGAAAATATATAGACCTCACACACCATTTTCCATAAACAACAAAAACATCAATCAATTTTAACATTTTACAATTTCTCCACTACTAGTTAATTACCTTCAACACTACTTTATCCTTCTCCTTCTCCTTCCCCAATCAATTCTTTCTCATCAAGTGGGTCACCACAATATTCTAAAAAAGCATCATCGGAGAAGAAAATTAGTTAGTGGAACCTCCTTCCACCCCACACTCGCACGAAAAAACCCAAAAATCTCAGCCGCCCAAACCCCCTCGCCCACGAATCCAACGCTCCAAAATCAACACCCCCCATTCTCCCCTACCTCTCTCTCTATATATGAACCCTCATTCAACCCTAACCTCACTCAACACATACCTCCCATGCCAAACACCACCCCCAGCTCTTCAGATCCTTGACATCCAAAGCCCAGGTAAGGCTCTCAAGATTCAAAAGCATGGGTTCTCTCTCACTTTCATTGAAAGTTATATTACTTTCAACAAGTGTGTTGCTCTTGTCCTTGTGTCTCAAAATCTCTGTTCCATTAGTGCATGATTTCTCTGTAAATCAAGCTCCTCTTCTTTGGAGTTCAATCATTTCTTGGCTTAAACCTCCTTATCTTTACGTTGTCATAAACTGCATTATCATTACCATCGTTGCTTCCTCACGATTCCACCACAGCCACAACACCCATGATAGAACCACTACTCATCATCAAATTGAGAAAATCCCAATGGATGAGTATGTTCATGATGAGATGAAGATTTCCACAGTGGAGATTCAGTCTCATTATTTTGGTGGCCTGGAATCGAGGGCTGAGATTGTCTATCAGGACAGAGATGAAGAACGAGAAGTGGCTGGTCATGAGAAAGTTGTTATTGAAGACAAGGGTATTGTTAACGCTGTGGCAGTGCTAGAGGATAGCAAAAAAGAAATGGCTGATGATTTTGTGCTATCCAGGTCTACATGGGTCCCTCCTATAAGGAGGATTGATTCGTCGGAGAACAACATCTTGTTGACGGAGAATCTTTCTCCGGTGGAGAAACCCCTGGTTTCCTCTAGGTTCGGTCACCGAAAAATTTGTTAAAGCTAGCCCTGAAGGTACAGCACTATATATTCCTCCATTCTTTTTATCATGTCAAAAAATTTCTTTTTGTTTGGTTATATTTTCCAGCCGGATTTCACAACCCGCGCTGTATCTATATTTTGACCGGTTAGAAAAAAGCTTTTTGGTCGGCGTCGACCAGGCTTTTTCCGGCGCCGTTTTCTCATCTTCTTTTGAAGTTTAGTTTTAGGGGTCAACGCTGTCGTTTTTGGGTTTCCAACATTTTTAGCTGACTTGTTTTTTTGCAAGACAGAATAAAGTTCAAACATAGCGTCTGATTGACGCTCCAGGATAAAATTCCCAAAAAGTCCTCATCGTGAATGAATTTTACTTGATGATAAAAAAGTAGAAAGAGGTTAATCTGTAAAATGGTAACTTGGTTGATTTAACGATGCCTTCTTCAGGTGGAAGGGCGTTAGGGGTGGCAAAGCCTAAAACGGCACGAGACATTGGAGAACACGTGGAAAACAATAACAGAGGGGCGTGCAATGCCGTTAACAAGGCACGTGAAGAAATCGGAGACGTTCAAGGACACGTGGGAGAATCATGGGGGTCAGTTTACTACAGATGTCGTGGACCCACATGCAGTGAAGAAATCAACGACGTTCAAGGACAGGACTAAATTACCAGCTGCCACTTGTTAAACTCGTCATCTCCTGATTCTGGGAAATTAAGGAAAGAGCCTTCATTGAGCCAAGATGAGTTGAACCGGCGAGTCGAGGCTTTTATTAAGAAGTTCAATGAAGAGATGAGGTTGCAAAGGCAGGAGTCATTGAATCAGTATAAGGAGATGACTAGCCGTGGAAGGCATGGCATTAGTTAATTAATTTTTGAAGTTAAACTGTTTTGGGTTTTTGATGGGTTTGAATTAAATTAAAGATTTGATGCTATAAAGATTTAAAAAAAAACAATTATTATCATTATTAGGTAGATTCCAAACACAGATGGGGTTAAGAAATTTATTTTGATTTATAGAATGTTTGTAAAGGAAAAGAAATTATAATTTTGTGTTCTTTCCATTCATGTTGAAATGAATTGTGGTTTTTTTTTTTTTTAGTATCGGTATATTAATTTTTCAGTTTTTTTTTTTCTTTTCGTTTTTTTTCTGTATTTTTGGATAAATGTAACAATTCTAAAGTCTCAAGTAGAAAAGACTTGATCCATCAATGGAGAAATAGGCAAAAAATCAGCATGACGACAAGATTTTATAACACTCATAAGAATTTTCACAAAAATAAATAATAGATGATAAGAGCAAAAAAAATACTATTTCAATAATAAATAAACCTTATACTTATTTAGAAAAAATTAATTTTATTTTTAATATATATATATATTAATACAAGTATTTATTAATAGAAACTAGCAAATGTAATTTTAATCAAAACCATTTTTTATATAGAAATATGTTAAATAAAATCATAACTTTTTAATATAGCCATTACCTTGAAGATGATCTATGAAAATAAAGAAAAACAATTGTATTTTCCTTTTTAATTTTTGTTTTAACCAAAATAAGCATGCCATAGCTTGTAGCTTCCAGGCAATGCCTTGAGGGCTCCTTCGTAAATAATGAAACGTTTCTGAAATAACGCCACCAGAGAAGATCATCATTCGAAGGGTACAGTTCTTTTAAAATCGAAATTAGGGTTTTTTTTAAGGATTTATTTAGGGTTGCAGAAACAAAAAACCTCGTTTTTTGGTCTGAAAAGAAGAAATACAGAGGAGGCTAAAGGGAGTGAATTTATTAAGGATTTGTTTTTTTCTCTTATACGATTCGGATTATGAATTAGTATGGGCTTTGGCCCAATTCTTTCCACCAAAATGAATATGGTGGGCCGGGAGCCTGTGGTAAGTTCTTGGATAATTCATTTAACAATACGATTCGGGCCATGAGCTAGGTTTGGTTAATGTACACCAAATTCAAATTAAATTGTTAATTTATACAATAGAGCTAGTTTTAATCTGCATTTGAGGGTACAAAAAGATAATTATAAAACACATGAGTAAAAATATTAAATAAAGTTATCATTTAAATAGTTTATATTAATTCAAAAAATATCTTTTCCTATAACTATATTTTAATATAGGAAGACAGCTATCATACAATAACCATTATAATAAAATAACAAAGCCCTACAAAATGGACTTCCAATTTTCTGACAAAAAATCATTATGGGCCCACAATGACAAGCCTTGGAAACTGAAAGAGAGCAGGATCTTATGATCAATCATGAACTCACAAAGAGAATCAGACGGTGGAAAAAGGATGAGATCATATGACGAACTCGCCCCCACAGAACGTAACGGGGATCCCCTCTCTCTCTCTCTGTCACTTTCTTTTCTGGTCATCTCAACTGCTACACGTAGATGCCGTAAGCAGTAATTATATGATAACATCCAACACGCAACCCTCCCTCTCTCACAATCAAAAAACGAATATAATGGTAAACTACAAAAAAGTCCCCCAACTATATACTAATTATTTAAAAGTCCCACAAATAACTTTTTGCTCTCAATTACATCCGAATTTATCCATCAAGCGTGATATTATTAGATAATATATCCCTATTCACTTAAGAGGGTATTCGAAAATGTGATAAAAATTGCTTTTTAAAATATTTTTTATTCAAAAAAACATTGAAATAATATTTTTTTAAAGAATTATTTTTAATATCAGCATATCAAAATAATTCAAAAAAAATAAAATAAATTACAAATTATTTTTAAAATTTTTCGATGAAAAACATATTGAAACTAATATTAACTCTCCCTGAAACTAGAATCTAAAAATAATTACCATAAATAAATAGCACCTTAACCAAAACTATATTGTTATGTGAGTATTTTCTCAATTTTATCATACTAAATATTCATTTCAAAATAAAATGCATTTTGGTTTTTTTTCATCTAATATATATATATATATATATGTATATATATATATATATATATATATATATATATATATAACACTTGGGTAAATAAACTTAGTACTAGGACTTACATAAAGTCATAAACTCTATAACTAAATTGATAAAATTAGAAAAGCTTGATTTTAATCGCGATGATTCTGTAACTTTTATGTTTAGCTTATATTCATATATTATACATTAATATAATATCTTATATATTAATTTTAATAGTTTCAATAAAAAAAATATTTTTAATATTCAAGTTTAATTAAAGATTATTTTGTTTTTATGGCTAACCTCTAAACCAATCACATGTTTAGATGGTCATCCATTATCAATTGCAATACTTTTGAGGACCTGATTGAAAAGAAAAGGTCTTTTAAGACTCATTCAAGATTCAGTCTACAATTTGGAGACTAACTTGAGGTTTGTCTAACAAATTACAATGCCTCCCTGTCTTATTCCTTTTCTTATAATTTTTCTCTGCAAAAAGTGAGAAAAAAAGACCCTTCACGTTATTCAAAGCCGCGTTTCACTTCCTTGTAGGTACCCCTCCACGCTCTCTCTCACTCTGTATGGATATATATACATACATATATATATAATTATATATAATAATAATAATAATAAGTTTATTTGTCTTTTGCTGTGATTTAAAGCTTTAAAACTTTGGTTGTTTCATTGCTTTTGTAACGATGATTTAAGGTAAAGTTCGACTTTTTTTAATGGGTTTTTTCATTTTATGTTCTGGGTATTGATTTTGGTTTCTGGGTTTTTTAACGGTTTGTGATTTCATGATCTGGTGTTCTTATGCTGTGATTTTTTGGTTGGTTTTTGGAAACCTGATGAATCTTGAAGAGAGGGACTTTATAATTGAAATGAAATTATCTTGACTATTGTTTCAAGGGTGGTAGCGTTATCATTAGTTGCTTGATGGTTAGTTAACTAAAAGGGTTTAGTGGAAATAGGTTTTTTTATGGTGATGAGCTTTTAAGTTTTATGATTTGGGTTTTTTTAGCTTGTTGAAGTTTCCAGTCCTTTATTCCTTCAAGCAAATCACCATGCTTGTTTAGGCATAGATGAGTGTTGTTTTGAATGATTTGTTTTCGTTTCTAGAATTGCGCATGGAAAGGACAATGTGTGTCCAGAACTTGTTTTATTGAACTACCAGAGAAGAGTAAAGGAGTCTATGCTGCTTGTCGACTCATGACTTAATGTGTGTATTGTGTTCTAGATTTTTGCAATTGATTGTATTTCTTCTTCTTCTTATGATTACGCTTTCTTATGTTGTGTATGATTATTTTGCAGTGAAGGTCAGTGCACTTTGCGCGTGTCCCATTCTCTTCTCCAGTTCTCCACAGATATCTTATTAAATCCGACTTTGAAAGTGATTTCTTCTCTTCCTTTTTTTGCTGCTTTAAGTCTATACTCTCTGTATCTAAATGGAGGTCAAGCTATGGAACGACAAGCGCGAGAGAGAAATGTATGAGAATTTTGCTGAGTTATATGCTATAATAAAAGCCACGGAGAAGCTTGAAAAGGCTTATGTTCGTGACATTATATCCTCATCTCAGTATGAACCTGAGTGCCAGAAACTCATTGCTCATTTCAAAACTTTGGCTTCCTCTTTTAAAGACACGGTCCCTAGCATTGAGCGCTTTGCTGATACGTACAAGATGGATTGCCCAGCTGCCATTAACCGGCTCGTGACCTCTGGGGTGCCTGCCACAGTGGAACACCGTGCTGCTGCAGCTGCCTCGTCTACCACCTCAGCTGCCATTGTGGCAGAGTGTGTACAGAACTTCATCACAGCTATGGATTCGCTGAAGTTGAATATGGTGGCGGTGGACCAGGTGCATCCTTTGCTTTCAGACCTCTCAGCTTCACTGAACAAGTTAAGTATTTTGCCAGCTGACTTTGAGGGAAAGACAAAGATGAAGGAATGGATTTTGAGGTTGTCTAAGATGGGGGCAGCAGATGAGTTGACAGAGCAGCAGGCTCGGCAACTTCACTTTGATTTGGAGTCCTCGTACAATTCGTTTATGGCAGCGTTGCCTAGTGCTGGCACTTGATTGATATGAGCAAGCAGGTTCATTTGGTTTGGGTTATATATAGTTTCCTATCTACTACTGCCGTGGCATGGCAGAATCTTGGGTGGTGATGCAGCAAAAGAATAGCTAATTTTGCAGCTGCTTTATTCCTATGTGAATGGTTGCATTGAGAGCTGGAGAATGGTATTTTGTGCCCATTTTAAGAGAGTATTTGTTGTCATATATGAAAAATTGGGCTTTTCTTAAATTTGGTTTCTTAAATTGTGTATTCTCGTCTCCTGTTTGTGAAATGATTGATCTATCTTCTAGCTGAAATAGAGTTAAACTTGCTTGCATATCTTATGTAGCATATTTACACTGCTGGATCATGAAATTCAATATAATCAGCTTGATTTTAATCTATTGAATATCTGGGGGAAAAAAAATGATCCTATTGGGAGAGCATTGGCTTGGTTTTTAAAAGGTTGTGTATTTATAGAATTTCAAGCCCCTATTGGGACTCCCAGTTTGCCTCGTATGAATCAGGTTTCATGCATGGCCTAACTATATTAATTGCTCTGCAACCCCAGTAATTTCTTTTATGATACCTGAGATATCCAGTCATTTGTATGTGTTAATTCATGAAATGTTGAAAATTTTCTTCTGCAGAGATGCAGAGAAATTAACCCATTGATAGTTATCTATTGTCATCTTCAAAAGAAAAATTTCCATCATGTATAATCAATAGGAAGATATTGAGGGGCAAATAAAACTAGTTGACAGGCATGCAATTCCTTTCATTTAGTCAAAAAAATTTGATACTACAATGCGTCTTCTTCTCCCCAGCAATTACCCGTTCGTTTCCAATCAACTATCATGGTTTCTGCCATGGCCTTGGTTTGGAATTTGCAGCAGAATTTCATGCAAACAATGTCAATAGCCTCTATTGTGTTTGTTAGATACCTAAACTTACCAATCATCCTTGCTGTTGTGCTAATGCTGGAGATATCAAAATTGCTACCATTGGAAAATAAAACCAAGCTTTCCAAGATAACCTTACAACTAACAGTGTTCGGCTGGGGTTAACTCAAATGTGTTTCTGGAGTTCAAAAAGAAATTCTGCCCACCCTCTTATCCTACAAGAGAGCTAAGATATGTGGTAAAATTGGTAGTAGCAAGATGGCAATGAGGACAACACCGGCTATGACGGCGATGCACGTCCACTTCCGGGAGCTCTTCTGATATTCCCTGGCTTCTTGAAGCTGATCGGTTCCTCGCCGCACAAACGAGCTAGCATGAGCAACATGACTTTCAATATCATTCAGCTGGTGACCCTGAGCTTCCACAAGAGCAGCCATATCCAGGAATACCTGGTGAAGCTCCATCAAATTCTTCTCTATCTCCTTCACAGCATCATGTCTCTCCTGGATTTCTGATATCGTGTCAAGAATCTGGCCTCTTCCCTGTTCCTGAATTGCCTTCTGCATGAAACTTTCACTTTCACCACTGGATATCAAATTCTCGATCGTTTCGTCACTTGCTCTTTCTCCTGTGATTGTGAAATACCTGCGTTCCACAGTTTCCTTGTATTCGGCCGACATTCTAGCTCTCAAGTCCTGAAAATTATCCATGAGATCCTTGAGCTTCTTTCCCAAACCACTAACCACAGATGTCCTGGTTCGATCTGTAGAGGAACCTGGACCACACCCTGGAATATTCCGGTGAGCTGCATTGGATCGGTCTAAGGCTTCGAGCTTTCCCTTGATGATTTTAACGCGTTTCAGAACTTGTTCAACGTCCGTGTCCATCCGTGAACGGAGGTTTTTCATGGTCTTGGCATTATGAACAGTCTTGCATTCTTCATTGGCTTCCTGTAAACTCCTGTACAGCCTCTCTACAGTTTTCATTTCTTCCTTAATATTTTCGACATCTTCAAAGAATCTGTCCAGATTCATACTCTCCTTCCCTGTCTCCATGTCATCAATTTGAGCCTGCTGCTTGACGTCTGTGTACTTCTTGAACGAGCTCGAGAACAAATCATTCATCTTGGAAAATTTTTATAAAGCCAGGGATATAAACAATTCCTGCTCTTCTAAAACTGCATTAGTTTTTTCAAGGTTCATTTTGTGATCATCTTCCAGTTCTTAATCTAGAGCCTCATGAGGATGAAGGGAGAAGGAAGAGGTGGCAAAAGCAAGAACTGGCCAACAAAATTTTCTTTTATTGGAGATTAGGATTTAGGACGAACCAAGATTTGCCTGGAAAACCGTATACAAAGTTTCCATAGGTTGTCTGATATATGTAACAAACGGTTTCCCCCTTTTCTTTGGGAACCATTATTATGGCTTTGCTGACTTGGTCTTCGTCTTCTTTAACCCAAACCACAAATCTAATTATAGAGATTGCACAAACCTATCAAAATCTTCACTTTGCTCCCTCTTGAACCTACCTTCAGGCCATACAGAACATGGTCAGGGAAACATTTTTCATCTCTCAAGAAAAACTTGAAGGTGTTCATTTACTACTTTTTATGGCTAAAGGAAATCTGGGACATGACTGCTTCTCGTTTTTGAAGAAAACCAATAATAATGTTGAAGATCTCAATAGATTCTTTCCACAACATTTTTCAGTATTTTTCACTGGAAAGGAGATACTAATAGCACCAAAATGGTATGTGAGATTAGTCGATGCATCAGAAAACCTTGAACTTTGAGTGTTTGAGAGTGGCTGCTTCTGTTTTTGTGTTTATAAATAATTTTGATGTACTGATTATAAACTTTAATATGTTAATGTAAAGAATAAAATAAATTATTTTAATATATTTTCAAATACAATCATATTATTATTACCAAACACACACTCCATAGAATTGAAGGAAAATAGCTAGCTTGCTCGATTTAAAGCCACCATGTAGCTGTTAAATTTCAACCAAGAGAGCAAAAAGCTTACTGCTGATTGAGAAAAAAAATTCTCGGAGTTGAAACCCAAACTGAAATTACAAGAACGCAATTTCTTTTTACTGTGCGGAAAAGCACAAGCTTAATTACATCCTCTGTTTTTCTAATTATGGGTAGCAGTGAGCTTCTAACAATAAACTACATAGCTGCAACCTACTACCCAGGTGATTGAATCATCAACCACCTTCTAAAAGCATGTCAGTGTCCGGTTGTAGTAGCATAGAGAAGAAGATATTATACAGCATGGACCCTGAAAAAATTTCCTACCCCTCTCTACTTTTTGAGCAGAAGAACAGAGTTAAAATGCCGATGTCTACAAATATGCCACGGGAATATCCTTGCGTCAATCACGGGGTCTTTCTTGGTTGATGGCCGTGCTCAGTCAAGGGCATTGTCTATCAGGTGGCTGGAGTGGACGCAGATGCGATCAATGAAAAGGCCGCGGGGTGATTCTCACCGGCATCTTGGTGGCTGCCGCCAAGAATAACTGCACTACCGACTTTTTCGTCTGCTCCCCCACTTGACACCGTGTGATTACTGGCAGGGATACTGTCACCATCTGAGCTCAAGAATCTTTGCATCCTGAGGTATCTCTCAGAGGCACCTTGGAGCATCACACTGGCAGGGATACTGTCACCATCTGAGCTCAAGAATCTTTGCATCCTGAGGTATCTCTCAGAGGCACCTTGGAGCATCCTCTTCGTGCCTCCAGAATCCGAACCAGGTGATAATTCATCCTCCCTCTCTGGCTTTGATATTCAGGTCTATTTGGCCTTTAAAAGGCGAAGCTGAGGATTTCATTCTGTTAGGATCATCATCAGATCCTTCACTGACTGCTTTTTTCTTGTTAGGGCTGCCGCTTGCACTTCCTGCATTGCTAGAAGGTGAGGGGTCATCATCAAGCAACTTCTCAGCAGAGGACTCCTTCTGCTTCCGAGTAGTTTCTGCTTCTTTCTCTGATTGCTTCTTCTCACGCTTCATCATTAAGGTCTTAAAACGGCGCTTCACTGTTTGGCAGACATTACATGTGCATGTCTGTTTGTGTTTGGGACCCTTCCCACTTGGGGGCTGAATGCAAACAATGCAGGAGCAGCCCAGTCTGTGTCGGGGATGCTTCGTGGTGGCCTGGGATGAAGCCAGAAGAGCCTCATCCTCTCCCAAAATAGCCAGGTTAGCAAGAGTGTCAAGGCCCCCCAAAGCTTCGACATTATCAATATCCTTCTTGGCAGCCTTCAATCTCTTGGAAGTGACTATTGATTCACAAACATGACACCGGGTGCAAATGAACAGTTGGGAATCATCACATTTTGAACAAGAAATTCCATTTAAATACACATAAATAGAATCTGCAAAAATTGTATAACATGATAGTGGAACTAGGTGCCACACTTGAGACTAACTTAATTGCTTCATGATCATGAATTACTGCATTTTAAATATAGAAAATATGGCAAAAGGCTAAGTCACTATAAGCAATTTATACCTAAATTACAGGATGGCAGTAGATTTTCAAGCTGCTCTGATGTCAATTCTTGAGCCACCGAACATGATGATCTGGCAGCAGTTGTTACCAAAAAGTGTTAACAAAATGCAAGGAGAACGCAATTAACATGTATTCAGACAGCAGTTAACTTTCACATGTTGCCTTGTCCATTGTTTAAGAGAGAAGGGATGGGCACTGCCTACTTTCATTATTTACCATGGAAACAACCACACATTATGAGCTACTGAGAAAGAAAATGCCAAATTTAACCAAACATGCACCAAATCTATAGTGAATTCTAGGATCTCAAGTGCACGTTTGCATTTTGTAAAGAAATAGAATACACACACACACCCTTTGCACCACAGAATCATTTAAATATCCCATAGACTATATAACAGGCTCTCAGAGCATAAAACGACTACAGATAGAAGGGAAAACCCAAGCCTGAAGGAATAAATGGATTCACATTAACCTTTCAGAATCCCATGTGTTGCTAGAACATGTCCATTTGGAGGGAAGAAGAACATTGAGAGGTAATTTTCGCCACTTAAGACAATCTTCGCATTGAACCCATTGAATCTTGTGACTGGCAGAAACACATCATATTAGAGTTCTATTCCCTCAAAGAGATGAAAGAACATTGCAAATCTATTTTAGCAGATGAAGCGGTGCTATTACAAGAAGAGTTTAGAAACAAAAACAGGAAGTGGTATTCAAGTCTGCATAACAGTCAGAAGAGAGTAAACAATGCAGTAAGGCACCATTTTACCTGGTCTGAAAAAGAGGAAACATGATAATCTTGTAACATCATCCTAGGTTTATGTTCCATGTTCACTCAAATAGTGTGAACAGATTTACATACAAGCTTATAGGTTAGATAGATCATATATATCTCAAAGCACAACCAGCTGGTGTGAAATCTGAGCTGATTCAAATACAACGAAATTTATAGGACAGAGAACACATTTCTGCTAGCACAGCCTGCAAGTGTGATACATGAATAGATTCTAATACACACTGACACCACAGATAGATGATATACTTCTCCTAGAAAAAAACACCCAAGCCAGTTTGCTCTTCCATGAGATACCTTGCCATATTTAGAGAATAATATAAATTATATTCTGGGACCTCACCCAACAGCTTAAGCTTTTAGGTGAGATGGTTCCTTAACAGCCATGTCTAGATTTACAAATATAGGAATGGGTAAATTTTTGATAGACATTTGTGTGCAAAATCATGGTGAATTTTAAAAAAAACTAACATAAAAAGGTATGAGTGAAAGCTTGGACATTCAGTATAAGCAATTTACCCCACATCATCCATTGCAAAAATTGTAGGTTTGCCGAGCACTGGAGCATCCTGTTATAGCAGTAAACTAGTCAGAATCCATAAAAGTACAGCTAAGTTCAGAGCATAAAACATATAGAAAGAAAATGCATGAGAAGCCCAATAAAACCCTTCAATGCAAACTCATTAAATGATATAATGCATAGCGATGAAAAACAACTTAAATGATGTTTAGTTAAAATCACAAGGAAAGACTGTTCTTCAATCAAACAACCAAATGTAATAACTACACAAAAAAAATCCCATGCATATATGCAAGAGTTGGGCATTATTACCCAGGGATTCTACTGTTGAAACAATCTTCCTCTGGAATTTCATATTCTTCTACACTTCAATGTGCCAGAACCTAAAATTCAATGACTAACGAAGGCAAGTTTCTACCAATAGAATAGCAACATATGATTATTCCAGTTCCATTTGCAGCACTGAACAGTGCATACCAATTATCTCCCTAAATGTCCCTATGATGGGAGGAAGTTTATCTCTGCATTTTTTTCTCCTGCCACCAGCCAGGAGTTTTTGGCAGGGAGAACAAAAATTCAAGGGGTTTCACCCTCGCCAGATTAGCAGCCACATTGTGATAAGTTGCTAATCACACTGTACCACCAAATTTCCGTCAGGCTACTGTAACTGTAATCCAAGGGGACAACTAACTGAATAAACCAACAGTTACAGATATCAAAGTAATAAAAAACAAGCAGCCTCTACCTTCACAATGACATAAACACGGGCAGAACAGAGGAACAAATGGTAAAGGGAATGCCAAGGGTAGCTAAAGACAGAAAACCCCTTATTTGCAGAAATTTATTTTGGGCAAGGATGTCAAACCTCATATTCCTCGAACTCAAATCCTTCAATCACCACAATACTGGGAACATGGTCAGGAGCAGGGCGGAGCAATCCTTGTGCTTCTTCCCATGTTAGTTTCAGTTCTATCATATCTTCATTTTCAATCCTTAAGCGCTTACTCTTGGAACCTAATGTGCTGCTCTTCCTCTTTTTGATTGAAGATTTTGCTTCAAGAACTTCTTTTGCTATGTAGCCTGATTTGTCAACTTTAGACCAAGGACTAGGACCCAAGTCAGCCTGTTAGGTTAATGGAAAGCTCGGTGACCTTGTGTGTTAATTTGAAAAGGAAATAAAGCAATTCCACTTGTGTAAGTTTTTGTGATACTAACATCTCCATTTGCAGAAACACCATCGCCAGTCTGACTAGTTTCATTGTCCTGTAAACATAGCACATTTAAATTTATTTTGGACTAACTGTTAAAGCTGACAGCAGACTAAAAGGGCATCATTTGACAAACCACAATTTTTTTGAGAGGTGTATTACTTGATTTAACTAAAAGCAACAAACCAAATCTTGAAGTACATTGCAATCACTCTTATGAAACTATTACCATCCTATTTTCAGGTTATCACTAGGCCTCGTCAAATGATTTGCCAGACATGAAACTGATGCAGGAGAAAGCAACCTGAGGGTCTTCAATGTTGAGAAGCATTTGATTTGAATTCTTTTATTGTTAGGAGTGGTTGAATTGTCATTTAGTTTTATTAGTCAGTAGCTTCAGTTTACATATGGAAGTGTTGTTCGTGTGTTACAATGGTCTGGTTTGGTTAGCCACATGTCAGTGGTCACAACTGCCTCTCTGCAATTGTAGGGATTTGCTTATATATCCTGTAACAGCTAAGAAAGGAATCAACAACGAGAATTTCATGAATGTGAAGTGTGTTGTATTCTTCTCTCTCTTTTTACAAACACCATAGCTGTCTTAACCTTTCACCATTGATCCATCACTGAGTAGGATTCAATTTGGTTTTCTTAATTTTTGCCATATATCAGAAACACAAATGAAGTTAACCATAAAAGAGAAAAAATGAACTGAAAACCCACTTTATCATACCTTAACCTTTTTCATGTAAAATGAATTGCCAAATAAATATTACCATGTAACAATTTCCCATTCATAACATGGAATTTGATTGATACATGAACTTCAAGTTTTTAAAGACATGCCATGTAAAGTTCCATCCCTAGTTTTCAGGTCAGGCTATGTTGCAATGGATTCAGAAGAAAAGGATGGAGTTAATTAAGTATCAAACTAAGACTAACTATTTCTAGTATTGGAATGTAAATTCATTGATCTTGGTGAGGTACCAAAGAAGATTTCAAATCTCCAGAGTCACCCAGTATAATTTTTTTCTGATGAAACCTCATAGCATTCAGAAACACTATCCTTGCAAGAATCTACATAAATTATTGTTTGACCTCCAGCAAGTTTTAATGAATAATCTAGGAAAAAGGTACTTGGCAGCTGCACTAGGGCATACCTGATCAGATAGTGAAGTCGAGGATGCCTTTCTGAATCCCATAACCAATTTGCCTTCTGGCTCTAATCGACTAAATGTTACTGAGGAAACAAAATTAAATTTCAGATCCAAAACCATGATGCACTAGTGTTGGAAGATGGCACCAAATTACATCTAAAATGAATTGAAAGGCATGAAACAAGAAAAGGAAAGATATAAATTATCAAGCAGCATTTAGATGTTTGACCAGATCCAAAGCCATGACATTGACAAATCAAAAAACAGAAATAAACGACGTCCAACTTAACTAGATAGGAGAAAATGAAGATAAAACCCGGAAACAACATAAACCATTGTTGAGTTAAGACTCCTCTGAACCATTCTTTTTACATAATTTGGTTACCTGTATCGCCTGCTTGCAATTGCATGTTTTGTATGCAAGGAGTAACTCCCTCCAGAACATACATTCTGCTATTGTTGTTAGGCCAAAACCGAAATTGAAATATCCATTCTTTTCCTTTAGAATCTTGGACCCTGAGAGGTAGACCTTCAGGCTGTGAGATGGGTGGAAAATAGGCCTGTGTCAGGGTGAGTACAATGTTAGTATTGAACAACCATTGATGACACATGTGTTTGCATGCAAAGGGAGAGAGTTCAATATTAAATCAGAGAAGAACTACCTAATGAAATTGAAAGAGCTACTCTTGAAATTCTACAACTCATATACTGTGCGCCATTAAAGTGGTGTACAGTAAATGAAATGCAACTTGTAAACATCCCTAAACTCTCCAATACTACATGTAGAATCATCTTTCAACTGACAATGCCGGGACAAAACTCTGACAGAATAAGAGGACATGCAAGACTACACAAGACTATAGTGGGCTGCTGCTGCTATATGCTGCTGTCATCACAAGCAGTCTTGACTGTGAGCCCAAAGACACAAAAGGATTATTATAATCACAACCAGATTAAAAGCTCCCCGGTCCATATAAAGAAACATAAGACCGGAACTATAAAAGCAAATATCTATAATCCACATATATTGTCAAGGCTTTTCACTGTATGACCACCTTGTTCATTCTTTTTTCTCATTTTCTAAAGAGAAAAAACAATAAATTCTTGGCTACTCCAAAGATCCAGTATGCAAAGCTTTTAGAATAAAACCGGTGAAAAAAGTTAGAGGTTAAGCTTAGAAACACGAATACCAACCTCTGCACATTTTTTTGGCAGCACCAAACGCCCAATTCGTCCAGCATCACTGGCACTCAGCATCTTCTCAAATAAAGGTTTGATAACAGAATTAGAGCTTATATAGGGTTAAGGTTTTGGGACCCCTGATCATAAAGAGGACAGGAAAGATACATCATCAAGAAAGTATGGAGCAGAGACCTCTACGGAACCTAACAAATCTTCATAGTTCAGAAAACATATATGGAGAAGATTAGAGAATTGTAATATTTATTATATATCTGCCTCAAAACAATATGTGACAGATTATTTAAAATGATAATTGATTTTGCAAAAAAATTAAAATGATGAGAATTTATTGTTCATATAAAGGATACTTTCCAGAAATCTGCTGTAGCTCTTCATCTGTAAACCTTGGCCAGTACCGAGGAAGTAACTGGCTTTTTCCACGGGCATCTATTCTAGGTCTTCCATTGCGTGTCTGGCCATCAACCGATGAGTCAACTCCTTTATGTAAAGTCCCATGAAAACGCTTAGCAAACAGAGGCAGAGGGGCTGGCTGTACAGGATTCACAGAGCCCTCAATTTGACCTTTTGACTCGCTTGGAGATGCATAAGGTATTGTTATACCAAATTGTTGGGGCAGATATATCCTCTCTTAAAGATGACAACAGTTGTGGTTGCTCATCGCCAATGATTCCTGCAACAAAAAATTCACATCCAGTTGTTTCTACTACACTCTCAAGCATGGCAGCATAAAAATGCCAAGTCATCATGCACTCCTTTCCTTGAAGCAGCATAAAATGCAGGTAAAGGATCTGTACCTGCATTCCCATTCTCAACTATATCCCATAAGTGATTCCTCAGGCTTCCGTTAATAAGTCTTTCAGAAAAATCCTCAAGATTCCTTTTTTCTAGCGATGGGGCAGAAAATCTTTCACCAGCATTAAGCCTGTCAACTTCATAAGGCATCCTTGGTTGCAATTCAGACTGGGTAGCAGAAGAATTGAACAAACTGGGTGCTTGACGCCATGGTACAGGACCTGACCCAGCTAACTGATTCCAACTCTTAGCAGAAAGGTCTTTGAGTCTTTCAGGAAAAGGAGAGTGATAAAATAAAGGAGGCCAGGCAGGGTTTGACGTCTGGAAAACAAAATGTAAGGCATAAATAAATCTATTATGCTTCAAATTCCACATTGGTAGAGGTTGTGGTCGGAAGATTTTGTGGATTACTCTCGTACAACAGAAAAAATATAATGTACTGGCAGTAACAGGAGGAACATATTTTCCATTATCCAACTAATGGCATAACATCATCTATTTGATTGAAGAAATCATAAATGGTCATTAAATGATTATGATTAAACAGTAAGAGATGAATCCATCTTACCATAACAAAACTTTCTTCCTTGCACATGCCATGCAAGCAATACCTCCAGCATCCAACAAAGTAAAAGCTTGAAGTGAGACAATACATCCACAATGAACCCTCTGTGGTGGAAAATTATACTGTGATGATTCATGGTAAAAGATATGGCAGATACATGCCATCAAGTTGATAACAAAACAAACACAGGGCAAATAAACAAAACCAGAAGACTTTCACCTTACCTTCCCACAAGACTCACAGCCCCTCCAGCCACTGGCATTCAAGTGGAAAGTCTCACAGAACCTCCCCTCCTCATGAGCAGAGCTAAACCACAAGGTTGAGTCAACCATTAAGTTATAAAAAATAATAATGACATCGCAACCATGAAAAAGGAAACTTGGTTAGGTATAGCTAAGAATATGCCCGCAAATTGTCTTGATAAGCACCCGTTTGACGGTTTATCTAAGGAATTATTTCCTCTCCTCTCTATAGGCAAGGCCAGTTCAAGAAAAACAAAAGGGGCAAGAAATAAAACAAATCCCACTCATAGTAACCATTTATGATCTCAACCCAAAGACAACACACCAACCTTTCCATTTCACGCCTTAACAGAACCATAGTCTGAGATTTTACCTGAACCTTACTGATATATCACTCTCTCAAACCATTCTCCATAAGAAAATCCCAAATTTTTCAAAAGTAAAAAAAAAAATACTGATTCCTTGATGGTTTTCTCTCACAACTGTAAGCTAGCCATTGCCGATTAGACTCGTAAAACACAATCATGAACAGCTAAATCACAGCCACACTCGTTGATTGCAAACTGTATTAAATTTAACTTGAAAAGAAAATAAAATCCAAAATAATACATATTCCCCGAAAAATAAAATGAGTGTAGCTGAATTTTACTTCTTTCATGTTACACACACAAGGATGAAACTTTGATAAATAATAAAAACATAAATATTCCAAAATTAACACGCAGAAACACTTGGTTAAAAAAAGATTAGTTATTTTTAACGACATTGAATTCTTTCCTATCCAGTTTACCCATATCAACCACCAATTTGTTAGCTCCACAACAAAAACACCATAAACACTACCTAAATTTAGTAACAAAAACACAAACACTGTCCACTACACCTCCCAGGAAAAAAAAACTCCAAAATTGAAACAAAAGAACCAATCCGGGTAATCAGCCGCTTTTTTTAGAAAACCGAAAATGGAAACAAAAGAAACGCAGTCGTTGTGTGGAACTCACGCGCATCGATCGCAGAGTTCGGCAAAGTCACCAGACCGAAGCCTCCATCCTTTTCGAGATTTGAAGTCCGTGCAGTCGGAATTGAAACACTTCCTTGACAGTACCGTTGAAGAAGAAGAGCAACATGACGTGTTGTTGCTATTATTATTCGTAACAGTAGCAGTAGCAGTAGCAGTAGTTGAGGAGGATGAAGACATTGGAAATAAATAATATAATTATTTTGAAAGATAGATTACGGAGTAAGACATGACAGTTATGAACCCTAGATTCTGAAAATCTCAAGGGCCTGGAGTGTGATATGGAGAGGCTTTTGGAGAGAGGGGGAGCGACTAGGGAGAGGAAATGGGCGGCGCGTGGTGTTGTTTGTAGAGAGATAGAGATGGCAAAGAATAATAAAAGTGTTGGATTTTGGGTATTTATACATGCGCGTGGGCGTGGATTTAGGATATTTGTTTTTGGTCTTCTCTTTTCGCGTCGTCACTTTTCGTCGTCCTTTATTAAAGATTTTTCATGCAAGTGTTTTTTTTTCCTTCGATTGATATATAAGGGTATAAATATAAAAAATAGATTTTTATCTTTTCAAACTACGTAATCATGATGTAAGATTTGCTTAAATTGACACTCTTTCACCAAAAACCTTCTAAAAATCTACATATATATTTCTTGTTTTATAATACATATTATACATGTCAAATTCATTTTGTTTGAAATATTTTATATTAATTAAAAAATACAATAAATAGTATCATTTTTATTTTGATTTAAATTTTAGCTTATTCTAGATTTTTTGATCAAATATCAGCCAAAATTTGCCGATATTACTTTGTTTATGCCGTTTTTGCTATAAAAAAAAATCATCTCCCGCTAAGACAAATTGTTGGGGGTCACTAATGTGACCTGACTTTCTTGCTTTTTATTTTCTTTATGGACAAATTGTTGTCATTGTGTGTGTGTGTGTGTAAAAGAATCAAAATCAAAACAATAAAAATTATAAAAATATATATTATAAAAAAATAAAATTGTTGTGTCAACTTTGATTTTTTAAAAAAAAAATTATATTTAATTTTTTCCATATATATAATTAATTAATTATATATAAACAATACAACCCTGAAACGACGCGTCGAAACGCTTCAAAATCGAAATATTTCATTCCATTTGAAAAAACAAAACATCAACCAAAACGAAATCGACAACTTTGATACATATATGCAATATTTAAATAGCTAGATATGGATGTATAAGTTTTAATTTTATGCCTTTCCTTCTCTTATTTTTATTTTATTTTATTTTTCTTTATTTTTAGCTAAATTTCCAACAAATATAAACTAATCTTACAGTAGGTCTCGAACTTGAAAGAGAAACTTCTTATCCGTGTTGGAGAAACAAACCTCCTCCTAGTATAGATTGAAAATTTATTATAATCTTACAATATAGAACATGAGTTTAATATATTAATCTAAATTAAATATTAAATATAACATTAAAGGATATGGTTAAATCACTACAATCATGCCAATAAAAACACTATTCATTGAAAAAAAATCCTCTTGTTTCTTTAAGGGTTTTCTTTTCAATTTCACTCTTCTACAACTCAATTTTTATAAGCATTTTTTCATTGCAAAAACAAAAAAAAAAATTTTTTTTCCTTTAACATTTGATTGATTAAAATTAATATTAATATTTTTTTTATAGTTTTATCACAATCTCATGAACTGAGTTGTTGATTTGATAGATTAACGTAGGTCATCTCAATATTTTAGAAGAAAATCATATAATTTTTTATTTTATAAAAAAAATAAAAAAAAGTTGTTCAATATGTATATTGAGTTTATGATTAATTTATTTTATTAAAAAACATGTTGATAAACATGTCAAGACAAATGATTTGATTGGTCTAACAATTCCATAAATCAATCAAATGGTTTGGTTGGATACGGACTAGGATCTATGGACCACTCGTCTTTGTATGTTTCTTTCCTGGGTTAACAACGTTGTGGTGTGACTAGGGTTGATTTGACCCCCCAAAAAGGCGAGTATTGCTGAATGCTATACTCGAGCGAATAGCAGAGGAATACACACACAAATGATGATTTCATGCATGGCCCGCCCACAGGAGTCATGCAATCACGTAAAGCCTAAGTTCCTATGACACGGGCTTTTGCTTTTGCTTTCGCTTTGCTACTTTTTTCACACTTCGATTAAATTCAAACCAGGAGGTGTGTTTGTCAGATTTTTTAGAAATTGTTTTTCAAAAAAAATATTTTTTTTATTTTATTTTTTAAATTAAAAAATAATATTTTTAGATTATTTTTTTGTGCTGATATCAAAAATAATTTTAAAAAAATAAAAAAATATAATTTTAATATATTTCTAAAAAAATATATTTTTAAAAATAACTTCAATGCAAGGTAGTCAAAATCGAGATTTTGACACGGATCGGAAAGGGCTCCGAAAAATCGGATAGTAAGATCGGATCGTAAAATCGTAGAAAGATCGTAAAATATCCGTACAAAAATTATTATTTTTAATTATATTTAAATTTAAAAAATGAATTTAAATATAATTAAATATTATTTTTTTTATTATTATTATTATTCTACGATTTTTCTACGATTTTTTATGATTTTTCTACGATTTTGAACGATTTTTCTACGAGTTTGACCGAGTTTGACCGATTTCGATTTTTCTTTCCGGTCCAACCAGGTTTTCGGAGCCAACTCGCAAAATCGTACGATTTTGCGAGTTGGCTCGCGATTTTGACTACCTTGCTTCAATGACAATCTAAAAAGTATATTTTTAAAAAATATATTTTTAAAAATTCAGGCTCTTTTCTTTTTCTTCGCGGGGGAACTAAAAAGTATGTTCAAGTTAAGCATTACTTCAACGATAAGAAAGGAGTTAGAATTTAAATTACCGCTCGAAATTGTAATAAAAACAAAAAAAATTATTTAACATTCACATATCAAAACGATTTAAAAATATGAAAAAAATAATTTTAAATAAATAAAAATATTTTTTATAAATAATAAAAAAATAAGTTCAACATTGCTACTCGACCTTGATAGACTAGGGACAGGGAGTATCTTGTTTTGATAAGATTATTTTTTTTATTGAAACGTTATTTTTATTATTACAATTCAAAATTAGTTCAAATAAAAAACAAGACGTGTAAAACGAGGTTTTGGACATTTTAATTGCTCTGCTTTATTTTCTTGAAGCTCGTATTTTAATTACTGGAAATAGAAAAAAAAATATTGACAAAAAAAAAGATATCGTGACCAATTTTGGCGATGGCTAGCACATTTTATACCTTTTTCTACACTTGTTATTTTTTTTTAATTCTTGTGTCCATTTTTGGTCATTTACTCAATTATTTTTATATTATTTGTTTTACCCGAGCCACGTCGTAGCGCAAGTCATCCACAAAATGTTTGTTTGGAAATGTAATTAAGATTATTTTTTAAAATAATTCTTATTCAGAATGCACCATAATGATTTTTTTTTTAAATTTCACATCAATACATGAAAATAATTTAAAAAACATCATTTTTTTTAACTTTAAAGTAAAAATAAAAATTAATTTTAATTTTTAAAAAAAAACATATTTCCAAACACCCCCGAAGTCTATATAAGAATCAATTATCTGTATACACATGGTTTATTACAAGTCAGGTGTGTCATGATATCAAAAAGTATGAGATCAATATTAAAGGTTTAAGGTTTTGAGTTCAAGACATACTCACATCGTAAAAATTTGATATAATAACAATTTTACTTATTTAATCCGAGCCCGTAAAAAATACATGGGATGAAATTTACTCAAAACAAAAAAAAATGTTTTTATTATGACATTTATAAAATGAATAAATAAATGATTTCATGAATGGACTCCCTGCAGAAAAGACATGCGTGCCTTCTTAAACACAATATGATCTGTTCAATTTAGAAAGATGTGTTGGTTTTGTTTGACGTTAAAGTTACATTCCTTACTTAATTAATTAGTATCAATATTGTTAATATTGTTTTGGTTGTCGTTCTGGTTTTTTTATTGGTATAAAATGTTTTGGTTTTAGTGCATTTAAACGTGTTATTTCGGGGTTGTAATGTTCATATATAATTATATATATATATATATATATATAATTAAAATATTAATTTAACAAACATAATTAAAATTCAAGATAAATTAACTTTAAATTATACAATATAAACACAAAATCAAACAAATATAATCTCAAAATTAAAAATACAATCACAAGTTAATCAAAATAAAGAGGATTTTAAGGCCGAAGCGGCACACCCAGAACGGTACCGAGACGTTCCGGCCAGTATTTCCGGAACAGACCGGAATTAAAACCGAGATGAAAACGACGTTGTTTTGTCTCGGTTTTTTTAATGGCAGGAACGGAACATTATTGACAACCCTGGTTAGTATAATAAATTTAATGGAATCATGATAGTGCAAGTATATTATTTTATTTTCATTTAAACACACATATTTCTACTATCAATATACATCCTAAAACTTTAAATTGATAACAATTAAAAGTTCGAATATATATAAATTTAAAACATGCTTATCATATATTTTTTATTTTATACCGTTATAGATATAAACTTTATATATTTTTTAATATTCTCTTGTTTCCTCAATCTGGGTCAACTAAAACTTTATCTCATCAACTCTTAATTCGATTCAATGCAAAACCTAACTTGACGTGACGTCAGACGACGATAATATTTAATATATTAATATTAAAAATAATTTTAAAAAAATAAATTTTTTTTTTTATATATTTTTATAAATAAAAAACACTTTAAAACCCATGAGAACGTCAAAGGCTGCTTTTCGAGCGAAGACCAGGATGGTGACGTCAGATGATGCTCGTACATTGACGTGGAAATTGATCGTTTATTATTTTTCTCTGATCAAACCAGATTCACTGAATCTTTGCTGTCTTGTCGTGAGGGGCACACCATTGGTTTTGATGATGAACAGTGGGCATGGCTGGCTGGCTGGCCGGCCTCCCAGTTTTCAGGCCCGGAGACAAAAAAAGGGCAGCAAAATCACTTCATTTTCTTAAAAAAAAAACTCTCCTTATTTAGGGTTCGAGACAAGGAAGATGGAGGCAGAAGCTTTTATTAATGCACTAGCATGATTCATTCATTGATTATGGATATATAGTTATGGTCATGGATGGATGATGGTGAATCATCCTCATCGAATTCGAATGATTATTATTTTTAAAAATATGATTATGGTTAATAACTAAATACTTAGTTTTGATCATGATTAAAATTTAAAATGGAAAACGAATGTATTTATGTAATTGAATGGTTAATCCTTAGGATACCAAGTGGATTCAGTACAGGTTTTATGAGGAGAATCACTTGGACTTTATTTAATTATGCGACTAATTGCTACCAAATAAGCATTTATAGCCAATTTGACCTTCTTATATATTCAAAATAAATATTTCAAATAAATTATATTTTAAAATTAATTGTTTAGTGTGTGTGTGTGTGTGAGTGTTTTAGTGGTTAATTTTGCATTTGTTGTGGAGTACAATCCTTAACAGCACAAAACACAATATCAAAATTATGAAAATAACACTTTTACTATTATGTTTTTTATATTTATTGTTTGTTTGAAATTGTGGTTGAAATTATTTTTGAAATTATTTTTATATGCTAATGCTAAAAATTATTTTTTAAAAAATAAATATAAAATATTTTGATACATTTCTAAACGAAAAACACTTTAAAAAAAAATCTCAATCATACTCCAAAAACATCACTAATAGTGAAATATCTAGGTTTCTTGGGTTTTCTATAAAAAAGTTTTTTTTGTAATTTATTAGGATATTGCTTACATAATTTTTTTTTCAACCTCAAACTCAATCACAGTTTTAACCAAACACTTAACAATTTATTTTAAACCGTAACAAAAATATTTTTTTTGAAACTACTTTTTTCAAACCTTCAATCATAAAAACAAAAACAATATACCCTTAATCTCCAGCATAACGTTAGGTTTTGACTATGAGATGTCAACAACCATTACCAAACAAAATGCTAGCCTCCACTCAGACAAGAAAGATCCCAATCATAAGAAAAGAAAGCCGGCCATCTCCCGGCACATCGCCACACGGTAACGGTTATTTTTAATTTTTTATTTGAAAATATAATATTATTATTTTTATATTTATTTCTGATATTTTTATATAAGAAAAAGTCTGAAAACATAAAATAAAATTTAATTTAAAGAGAAAAAAAATACCTTTTCTTACAAAACAAGCTCTCTCTATCACATGGGCATCATGTTTAGATATTTTTGAGGGGAACTCGATGTAGTCTATAAAGTATTGTTTTATTGTCAATCAAGTCCCAAATCTTTTGATTCTATCAAATTTATCTCAAATTTAATCGATGTTAAACAATATCAATTACCAATGAAAAAATCTACACCAGATCTCGAGCTTGAGCCCTTTTGGTGCGAGGTCTGGAGCTTGGAAAGGAGCTCGAAGCTCAAATGAGATCTTCTGTTTTTGAAACTTAAAGTTGCTGCGACCTCAGTCATGTGTTTGGTTGCAGTTGAAACAGTAGCAGTGTATAAATACATCTATCAATCAATTCTCCACCATGTATGAATTTGAAGGTCTAAGTATAAGAGTAACTATACATTGTGTAGTATCGTGCCGATAAAAGGCCGGTTCAGTTGATGAAGAATGTCTCTCCCTTTTCCTTCCATCTCCTTACCTATCCCTTGCGGTAAAAAACCGAATACAAGAACCCCAGAAAGCTGCACTTTTGTGGTAAATATCAAATGGCCATGAAATGATACCCATGTTAAACTATGAACTATTGTTGTACAGGGCAAAATAGAGTGGCTAAACCTCGATCCACTGTTATTTGAAGCTTATCGTATGCCATCAGCGTCTTCTGACCGTGCTTGTATGTTCCATTTCCTCTGGCCAGGACCTCACCATCTACATCTATGATCCCTCCCCTGGTCGGGTCCTTGGTGAGTTGACCAGGCTCTAAAATGAATGCTTTCACCTGTAGTTTGTTTCAGGAACACATAAATAGTATGGGGTTAGTGGATTAAGTAAAGTACACCAGTAAAAGTTGCATGAAAGAAAAATATCAGCATTAATATACATGACAATCTACACCCCGCGTTGTAATGAGGATGGATGGTACATGTTTGTGGCAAGCATCATTTTCTCCTACAGACATGTCATCCGTCGTGCAAGAGAATAAAACGAAAAGTGACGTGTCGATTGTTTGGCAATTAGCATAAAACAGCACGCGAGCAACATAATGGCACTCCTTTAGTCAACTAACCTTGAGATACAAGACATGTGGTGATTTGACATGGCCTCCATTGCTCAAACTGGTCATCAATGCTAGCAAGCCAAGCTTCGGGCAATCCTTGATGAGGATCAAGTCCAAATTACCATCTGCGAACTGCACATTTACCAGGCATGTGTGAGGGAAACTGTCATTTGTGTCGAAATTACAGGGCAAAGAATGAGAAAAGCATCATTTAAATCTCTCTTAAACTCCTTCGCAGACGGGGTTCAAGCAACAGACCAAAAGCTATAACCATGCCCACACTTGATTGAAAACTGAAGTGGAAAAACAGAAGTGGCAGCATCCAAGATGTTTATTCGCCATAAAACCAATTCTAAAAACATGTGACGCAACAAGAGAGTAATGTTAATGACCCTATAAAAGAAACTGATGATAAGGGATGGTTTATAATTCTCAAAATATGTCAAGAAAGCAGAGGCAGACCTCATCCCCAGATCAGGAATAGAAGAAACAAGAAATTGCACAGAATACACAGCCACTTAGTTTATTACTACAAATGACCCTATTTTAGATGGAAAGAAATACAGGTGGAACATAGTGTAAGCAGCTGTTCTTTTTCCCTTTTCCTTTGCTAACACTTCATTTTGAGGGCTGACAAATTCTTATTGATGCTTTCATACTTCTACGAATCTGTTTATCTTAGCTTTCTAAAGTCACACAGCACTACCATACCTCAATTCAACACGTGGGATAACTGAAATTCAGGAAAACACATGCATACACAACGTATGAATTCGGTTTCCCATGCACAATAAGAATGCAGGACCTGTATTTCTCCAATTTCCATGTCATTTAGCAAAGACAATTCCCTAAATTCTGTTGTATTAAACTCCATGGAAATGCGGACACATGGATGATTGTGTGTTGGTTTATGATATAAGAGAGAGAGAAAGAGGTGGAAAATCAGGAGGGGAAGCATGCTATTACAAGCACAAGATAGACAAACCTTGGCATCAGGTGCTGCCATTGTATTATCACCACCCCAAGGGACATTATGAAGCCAGACTGAAATAAATGGTCCATTAATAGTCCTCCACTCCAGATTTGTTAAGTCAACATCAGGTCCCTGGTAACTGTACTGTTCAGCCTTAACAGGCTGCTCTTGGCCAGGATTGATACTATGTGTGCTAGCAAATTCACCATTGTACCTGGTTGGCTCCCCATAAGCTTCGAAGCCAGGTGCAGGCACAAAAGAGATGCGTCCACTGTATTGCCTCAGAGATAACATTCGTTGAAGGCCCTACACATGGAGGAGAGGAAAACAAAGTCTGATACTAATTAAATTTCTCACTGCACTTGACACATTAGCCTTGGTAAAATATATTTTTGCCTTCTTTAATAATATCTGACATGAGACAAAAATAACCTAAGGCATGCATGTTGATGTGGACCATGACATCTTAGATAATATTATAAATAAAGCAATTCTATTGCGAGGTTGATAATTCTTAGGCTTCTGTCAAGAGAAGCCACCAATACCATTCTCTTGCTGAATAGTAACCAAGAACATTGTCAGAACAATATCAAGCTATTTGTTGAAATGCTCTTTTGTTTTGATTTTCAGGATTGTTTTCGATTTCTCTTTGGAAGATGACTAATTTCTCCATTTGTGCAACCCTGTTACCCTTCTCTTCTGATAAAATGTTTCTTTCTTCTATAAAAAATAATGGTATCAGCTCTTACACAGCAAATAAAAAATTACTCCTTTGTTAATTTAATTTGAAAATATAAATTCTAGGCCCAAAATAATGCAATCACAATAAACTAGCAGACCAAAAATACACATGCACATGCACATCAAAGTGCAAATGTACATAACAAAATAGAACACTAGAAAAGGATAACTAGACTATGAAAAATAGCATACATAGAAATCAAGACGGGCACTCCCCATCCACCGGTATTTCTCAGACTCAATGTCAATATCTGCCACCAAACCTGAAAGAAACAGAGCAGCTAGTGAAATTGATAAAATTACAGCTCGTTGTGAAGCAAAAGCCAATCATAGATGACATTAAATTCCAAAGCATACTATTGGGAGCAAAAGAAAGTCATGAATGAACTTTAAACTAGTATTAATTGAAAATTAACCATACCCCATGCAAGCATCAAGACGCTAAAGAATTTGGTATCTCCTTGCAAGATAGTAGCTACATCCAGTGAGCATTTATGGCCTAACAGCAAGTGAAAACATGAAACAGAAACTCACTGATCAATGAGCTCCAATGAATGACAAAAACAAAATTCTGCATATTTTAAACATGGAAAACTTAAAGTTAAAAGGCTGTGTTCAACCTCGTATAATAGCAACCACAGCATTAGATGCTGTACATGGTTCACCAGCAGAATCCAGAGTGGATTTCACCATACCATTTCCTGTACCTGCATCCAGACATATTTTTTGATAATTATCAAAAACCAGAAATAAGGTACTGATCGATAAAATGCAAAATCCTGAGCTGCAATTTAAAATATGGAATAAAAAAGATCCAAAATAGGTTACAATCATAAAAAAAAATAACATGTAGAAAGTTACAGATAATGTCGTGGAGAAAATTATATGGTCTGTGCAGTATAGATTACAGAAGACAATACTTTTAAGGATGCTTTGCTGAAGTCTGAGTACTCGGAGTTGCATCAGCTTTGGAATTTTCACACTCAATAGTTGAGGATTTCTTGTTTCTTTATTTTTCTTTGATTCTTTTGTTTAAGAAACCAAACAACATCTTCATGCATTGGCTGAGCTCCTACCATCGGTTACTTTTTGAGAAATTAATTTCTTCACTATGATGATGGTGATGATAGGAAACAAAAAACTTCCATAATATCATAAATATCACATTTTTCCAAGGGGAGAGCTAAATAAACCTGACTTCATCTAAAAACTGAGCCTCAATTTGAATGGCATAATTTGAACAGTCTTACAAGGTTGTGAAGAGAAAGCACTACACCATGCATTGGCAGTGAGGAAGAAACAGCCAAACTAACATCATCCCAACTGCTTGTCTTCACCAGACAACCAGATTAGAAATGTGCACCCGGATAGCATTTATTAACAGGAAAAAACCAAGGCCCGCTAAAATTTAGAAAACCTCAACAACTTAGTAGTTCATTGATATTGAAATTTTACAATCGGTTCCCAAGGCACACCAACCATAACTGAACCTATGATTTAAGAAGAGTTCATGGAAAACAAGAATTATGTTTCAAGAAAGAAGCAAGATTAACAAACCTGCAGGAACCATTCCAAGAGGCATCTTGATCGCAACATTCCAATCTTCTCTTTCTAAAAGTCCATTTACCACCTACTAAAAAGTACAGCACTGATAAGAAGAAGAAGAAAAACATACCAAATACTAAGAAGGTCACCGTTTAGCAATAAAACAAGAACACAGACAACACATTTTAAACAATAACATAAGCCAACTAACCTCAACGAGTATACCATCTCCACTGACACAAACAATACCATCATATTTCGAAAGGTCCATTGTGGTAACAACCTCCTTAGCATGGAGCTGATATTTAGTTTCTGACAACATAATCACTATCAATACCTCTACTATCACTCATTATCATCACAATAACACAAACATAAGCAAAACTGTTTACCAGGCAATACCAAATTTCACAAACACAGACCAAAACACCGACCATCCAGCTCATTCGTGGAACCACTAATCGAGGTGCTACATTATTCATTTTATCGAAATAATTCATTCACTGCCATTCGATTTTAATAAAAATAAATAAAAAATGCTATTCCTCTAGCATTACTCAATCGATCACAAACAAAATACAAGCCATCAATAATAATCAGCACACAGATAATTTTCTACCTTGAACTGTAAATTTGGACTTCAGCATCTTCAAGCAGAGGTTTAACCACATCAAAAAAAATCTTCAAAGCCGATTTCTTCCCTCCAAATGGATTGACGAGTATAAACAACCTCTTCGGCCTCCCTATCATCACACAAAAACAACAACAAAATCAATTAAGTAAATATTATTAACTAGTGATGAATTAAAAGACAGTTATTAATTAATTACCTAAAGAATTAATGTAATCACGGAGATGTTGGCACCAAAGGTGCAGTGATTCATCACTTAACGGCTCAAAAACAAAATTCTTCCTCACCAGAGCTCCTCCTCCTCCTGCAGATCCGAAACTGCAGATTCCGTCTCGTTTTTCCGTAACTGCTTTGATTATTATTTTGGATCCTTGAATTATGAATCCTAGCACCTCTTTTTCCACGGTCAGACTCTGTTGACCTTCCTCCGTCGTCCACTGGAGCTTTCCTTCTGTTGTTAGAGTTAGCGGGGTTAGGTTTCCGTTGACCTTTATCTGGTCTGATATTATCGACCTGTCTTGTTGGTGATTCTCCATCTCTGTCGTCTCTTTCTGTTTCTTTTTCGATTGTTTTGGGGACGAAAGCAAGCAAGCTGACTGGGTTGCTTAAATTGTTGAGTGTGATTGACTGTTTGAGATTATATTTTGTTTTTTTAACTAATATTTTTTTTAATATTAATATTCTTAAAATTAAAAAATATCCAATACCACCTATTTTACATTTAAATCACGCTGTTTTTAAAAAAACGATAACTTAATCTCGTATGCTGTGGAAGTCATATTTTAGTATTTTGACTAGAGTTCGACCGTCAATTATTATTTATTTATTTATTTATTGGTACATAAATAATATAGTGCATTCTCAAGAACATTTTTTTTTAGAATTGTGTAATTACTTTAATGACTTTAAAAATAGAAACAATTAAAATGAGACGATGTCTGCTCCTAGATTGCATGGAGGATCGTCTAGGCATCGGGCATTGCCGTTCATAACGGTGTTTGAAACGTCACGGCGTTCATGACCAAATGAGACGATGTCTGCTCCAAGATTCACGGTGAATTAACGTTGACAGCCATTTCTTTTCTCTCTTCTCCCTACCTAGATATTCATATCAATAACAGTCCTTATATTTGTTGGTTCTTCATATTTGGTCTCTTTCTATTATTATTATCTTTATTTTGAATAATTTATAGAATCTGATTATCAAATTTTTTATTGTTATTTTTTTATAATCACTTTTTAAATTGATTTATCTTTCGATTTCACCATAATTTGCTTTGTTTTTTCCTATCAAATCTAATCCGTAGTCTTATGGTTGTTGAGTTTTTTTTTAAGCCTTAGCAACTAGGAGTTAAACTTGATAATTTTTTGGTCTCTAATTAATAATTTTTTTTCAATTTTATGATTTTATATTGAGCTAACTAGGAGTTAAAATTAATAATTTATTTTATTTTCTATATGATTATAATCATTTAAAAATATATATATACTGACATTGAATTGATACTCGTTTTGGTAAAAAAATAATTATTTCAGCTGCTTGTGAAAAATAAAAAAATGTGGACACCAAAATTGATAGCAAGTCAAATATATAAGTATTTTTTAGTTCATTTTCAAAAAAATTGCCCTACATGATTTTTTTGTTTTTCTTTTAGTCCCTTAAAACTTTTATGTTTATATTCAAAACTTCATTTTATTTATAATTTAGTCAATAATTTTGAGATATGGGAGATAAAGTTGCAAGAGAAAGTGACATATTATCAATGAGGTTACATAAAATCAATTCCTATTTAATTTTATTTAAAACCCGAGTCAAGTCCTTTTTCATACTAACCTATTCTGTTGAGTAGAATCAATTTTAAAATGTCCCATATGAAAACGTGAAAATGGTGTATTGTTCTTGTATTATTTTAATATTTTTTAAAAGTTATTATAACATTATTATTATTTTTAATTGTAATGATAAGATGCTGTACAAAAAATAAATATTATGGTAAAGATATTGAAAACAATTGTGCATGTTAATAAGATAAAAAAGGTTTGCTTATAGAAATGCCTTTCTTATTCTCATTTCAAAATATAATTTTATTTCTATTAAATAAAAATATAAAAACTAGGAAAGGAGGAATCATATTATCAAAAAAAAAAAATTTAAATAAAATTTAATATATTACTTTTATTATAAAAAATATTATATAATTAAAAAAACTCCTTGTAATAGGAGATAAACTATTTTAATTAGCTTCATATCTATTTTTTACTTGATCTTTAGTTAATATTAACAACTCTTTTAGATATTCTTTTACACATATGAATCTTTATTTTTTTTATTAAATATACAAAATATAATTTTAGCCTATAATTAAAAAAAAAAGAATTTGTACTAGAAATGACGTTGACAATCATTCACGTTGTTTTCGATATACTTTTCTCTAAATTTTAAATTATAGGGATAGAAATAAAAACAATGATGAATACATAGGAATATCTTGGTCGGACATCGGAATTGTCTTGAAAGTCGGCTATAATTTATTTCCAAAAGGAGTTAATTATTTAATTTAAATAAATACTGTATAGTCGGTCAGACGGGTCACACACATGTGATTGTGTGAATCTCATTTTTATTTTTTTTTTATTTTTTAGATGTGAGAACAACTACTCTTAAAAAATATATTTTATAGGTCCAGTTTAACTCTCGACCATTACAAACTTTTAAAAGGATTGCATGTCCTAACTTGAACTCGAAACTTGTTATAAAAATATTAGTTAAAAAAACTTGTTATAATCCATTGTTTTTTTTTTAAATTAATTTACCAGATTCTAATTTATGCTTTTTCTTTAAAAGTTAATTAAAGTTTTTTTAACCCGTGCTTTCAGCTCCATTTTTTTTTAACCATGATCAAGAGTTAAAAAAATATTTTAGGTCATCGAAGTTCATACCTTTCTTTCATTAATAATGAAATACTTATAAAATAAAATGTATCTCTTTTCCAATCAGGAGAGGGCTATTTTTTTCTTTCAAAAAGTAAAGAAGAAGAAGAAGCAGTAACACAACAAAGCCCATCCAAAGGAATGGGCCCAATAGAGATGACGAGGACCAAATATTTCAAACCGGATCATGGACCGAACTCAACTCAACCCAAAACCGGTTTGATAAACCTCAAGCGCTCTCTGTGAGTTCTAAACCCTACATGGATCAGACAGAATCACCAAGAAAACAGCTTTGAAGCTACCATGGGAGGTGAAATTGAGGACAATGTAGCAATACAGATACCACCAAATCGAGTTGGGCACATAAAGAAACGAGTTCTTAAGAACAAAGGTGTATCTGTGTCTTTCAGCGAGAAAGACCTCAGGTACTACATACAATGTTTCCTCATTATTATTAATTTTTGCTGTTACTTTTCTTATGTCGTGGCTATAATTTGAGAGAGGTATTGTTCAACTTGGTTTGTTGATGGGATTGTTGAAATGGGTTTTTGATCTTGTTAAGGGATTATGTTACCGGGTTTCATAAGAGGAAGAAGAAGAGGAGAAAGGAAGCAATTAAAAATCAAGAGGAGAAGTTAAGGGTCAAGCGTATCGTGGCACGCAAACAGGTTCTTAAAAGGGTTCCAATTGATTGTTCTTTGTTTTTTCATGATAGTAAGTTGGATTGAAGGCATAGACAATATGAATGAATGATCTTGTTTTGAAGGTGTTGATATTGGTCATGTGACAATCTGTTTTGTCTGTTTTTGGTAAGATTGGGTGGAGAATTGTGTTGCTGTATCATTCTCAGGACACATCCCATTCCTGAGTGGTTGTATTAGAGGTTGAGAACAAGAAGTTTCTGGTGACCCTAGCCTGGTCGCTGGTGACCTGCATTTATGGTCAATCTGATATATAAACAAATACTTCTTTGAAAATACACAATATAGGAAGCTGAAGCTCTTTAGTTGTTTAGTCTGTGGAGAGCACTCTTCTGTTAATGTGGCATGTTTTCAGTTCCACAAACACCACAGCTTACCAAACTTGATCATGAAGATATGGGGAGGAAAGTCTTATATTAGAGATTGGTTTAAATATTAAGAACAATCAAAACTCTTATCATCTCACAATGCCAAAGAGGAAAAGATTTCTCAACTTCTGGTAAGTAATACTGTTAAAGGATGGTATTCTGTTCCTTGTAGTAGCGAGAGTTTTTGGATTCTTTTGTTCCTTGCATACCCGCATATAAGCTTAATGACACCTTTGACAGCTGAGTTTCAATATAGCATTTCATTGTAATCCCGAGCCCCCAGACTTTAGCAAGATGATTTGCCATTATTTGGTTCATCTAATGCACAAAATTGGTGCATACTACAGCGTTTGTCTTTTCTCAAAAACTTCCCCAGCACGACTGTCCAATCAATGTGTGAGCTGCTGAGCTTTAGTAAAATGTCTAATCAGCAATCACCCTTATGCCAAGTGAGCAGTTTATGAAATGACTATGAAATGAGGGGATTGACCTTTTTGCTTTGCTCGGACGCAGTCTGTAAGGCAATGGTCCCTGCAACATTATAAGATGGACCCTGATAATTAATTCAAACAAAAGATTTTATTAATGACGAATTATTCTGTAATTTAAAATATTTTGAGTGCACTTTATGTGTGTTTGGCATTGTAGTAGCTTTTGCGGTTGTTTTTTGAAAAGGTAGATTTAAGAAAAGTTGCAAATTTTAGTTTTTTTCGTAACTTGGGTGCTAAGAGAATTTTCAGTGGGATCAAGTGTCACCTTTTCTGGGGCAGGGCTCGATGCATGTGGGCTATGACCTGAGAGGATGTCGGGGAACTTCATTTCCTGAGTTTTGATTGTCCTGACTTTGCCACCTAACTTTTGCTGCAGAGGAAATTGGAAAAAGAACTTGCTTTAAATGGAGGAGCTCCACAAGCTGCTGATGAAAGCGACAAGTATGAAGAAGATGATGAAGAAAGTGAACCAATTGCATCAATAAATGGTATTGTCATAAACTTCCAGCTTATTTCAAGAGAGAAGCATGCTGCATGGAAACTATTAATTTACAAATCCTTATGTGTATGCATCTTCAGATTTAACCTCCCTTTGGGGCTAACTTTTCTGAATCTGGGGTTGATTTTGGTTTATAGAAATGGTTGGTAACCATTCCAATGGATCACAATCACTCCCTTCATGATGTTGTGTCTTCTGTGATCATCGCGCACAGCCAATCCAATGCAATAGCAGCATGAGAGGATTGTTGCTTTAGGTTACTTCTAACAATATAGTATGTTCAGAGTGCTTGCAAGATAGGAACGTGTTGTTTCTCCATCTATTTCTGCTATAGCTAAAAGCACTATAATAATTAACGTGGTTTTGGGATTTGTTTGTGGCAAAAGGGACTACAAAGTACGACAATGGGAACATGCAAGTTACTGTGACCACTAGCGAAATTTCACGAGAAGATGAGGATGGCCACAGTGAAAAGACACAGGCGACAGTGCCAAGATTGAACGAAGCTGGTAAATTGCACAAGTTATCCGTGACCAAAAAGAAATCATTCAAGAAAGTTTTGAAACACAAATCACGGTCAAAGCCACAAAACAAAAGGGACAAAAAGAAGGGAAAGACACAGACCAAGAAGCGGTAGTTTATAGTTTCTACTATTAAATTACAGTCTAACAGAGGCCAATTGCTGAGACGTTATGTTAGGCCATGTAGAAAATTGGTTCTTTTCAGCATTTTGTATTGTGAATGATATCAGAGATTTTTGGTGGCAGCTCTATCATTGTAGCCTTTCTGTCTACCCTTCTTTGTTTTCACCCAAAATTAAATGGCCAACATAAATTATGGTTTGGGTAGAGTTCATCTTCTCTTGTGTAGTTTCCTGTCGGTGGTCATGCTCGTGTGTACTAGGTTGTTTTATTCAAATTTTACCATTGTGCTGCTGTCTGATGGCAACATTATAGCTGCAATTGTATGATAAATTTGGCGACGAGACTGTAGTTTGGAGGGAGTTGGGAAAATTTTTCTTTTCTGGCGGGATTAGCTGTGTGATTGGAAGCTTTCTGTTGACGAAGCTGCACTGAGAATTCCCCCATGTTCTCTTTTCTCAACGAGACAACTAGTCAATAAAATGCATAATTAGAATAGACTATTCTCTATGCCTCTTCGTTGTAGGGTTGGATTATTTTTATTTTGTACAAAAATGATATTCATATGCTGAAATAGGGTAAGAAAAAGGACATGATAAACTTTAACAATGATCGAGTCAATCTAAAATATTCTATCAAGGTAATCTGATAAAAAATAAGAAGAATTATATTTTTTTTTAAGAAAAAACTTCTGACAACTTTTCAAACATGTGACTCGAAATATTAGACCGAAAACATCTATTTTTAAAAAATTATGAAGTTTAATTCTCAATCAATAAAATATTAAATGGTGAAGTTAAAAAAAATATTCAAAAGGATTTTAAAAATAAAAATAACAATTAAAAGAAAGGGATGAAAATTAAAATACAAAATAATTTTAAAAAATATTTTAGTAAAATGATGAAAAAGAAACGAAGATAAACCTTACTATAAAAAATAAAAATAATATTGTAATTAAATGGTGAAAAGGCAAAATATTATATATTTGATAAATGAGGATTGAAAGATAAAATTAAAAAAATAAAAATTCTACGAAGGAGTTAAGATAAAAACTTATAAATAATAAAACTAAAAGCTAAAATTGAAATAACAAAAATTAAAAAACAAAACTATAATTTTTTAAAGAGAGAAAAAAAAGTGTATCATGTGCAACCAAATAGAGGGCACAATGTTGATTCCAAACTATTGGATGGAAATTCATTTTTGAACATTGGGAAACACACTACACGTGCCATTTGAAAAGCAAAGCGCCTCCTAAACACCTCCAAACGTGCTACACGTGCAATGTTTTTATTTTATTTAGCTAAATACAAAATTAGGTTGATTTTATAATTAATTAGTTTTTTTAATTGGATACACTATTGTGCAATTAAGCTAGCAGTGTAAATGCTTATCTCCACCACCAGCATTTAATTGAACCAATCAAATGATTGTCAAATACCAAACTATAGAAATCCAACGGCTGATAACAGCAGCCCACTATACTACTCCCAATCATGCCCCGCGACGCAGTCACATGATAATTAAACTCAAAAGATTCCCGCAACAAAAAAGGTCATCCAATGGGACGGTTCAGATCACCCAATCATGATGCTTCTGAGTGCCAAAAAAAACAAAATAAATTCCAAAGCCACCACCGTGCAGCCCGACAAACCATTGCTGTGGGCGGGGCGCCTGGGGTGCGACCCGATCTGGGGCCCTAGTTATTTTTGGGCATGTTTAGGAATACAGTTGTGGTAGTTTTTGAAAGTGTTTTTCGTGCTGAAATGTATCAAAATAATATATTTTTAAAAAAATTATTTTTGACATCAGCACATCAAAATGATCTAAAAACACCAAAACATATTCATTTAAAATGCAAAAAAAATAAATCAAATTTCGGCCAAAAACAGGTTGAATCGCACAGCCGAACAGACTCTTTATCCCATATATATCTTTATATTTTTTTGAAAGTTATTCCATACCTTTTACACGCATGCCAATTATTATTGTCATTAAATATATAATAAAAAATTATCATGTCTTATCGAGTGCATAATCAAAGTATAATTTAATCTAATTTGATTCGAATATAAAATATTATTTTTTAATATATAAAAAAATAATGTTGAAATATCATTATGTTGAAAATCTTTGGGTTTAGCTAGGCTGAATTTGAACTTTTTAGGTTAACTAAGTCATATTAAATCAATTTCCACCAGATTTAATTTGAAACATAGATAGAAAATAAGAAATCTCTTTTGGTATGTGTTTTGCTTTTTTTTTTTTAATTAAATAAATAACATAGATAGAAAATATTAACATCAAAATGAGAAATTATACTAGCAAGATATTTTGTTTAAGTGTAATTATTAAATTTCTTATAAAAAGAATTGCTCCCATATAATTCAATAAAAATAAATTAAAGGCTCTCAAGTATTTTAATTTATATTTCTTTTTCAATGTCTTGACTTAATCTTTAGTTTGCATTCACAATCTTTTTTTTAACATTTATTTTCATATTTAATCCTCAAATCAGATACACATATTAAATTTAAATTTCACAAACTAGTGTGCATTGTTTGTTTATTTCTGTATTTCAAGCTGATTTTAATGTATTTTTTGCTTAAAAAATATAGGATTAATGTTGTTTTTAATAATTTTAATATATTGATATAATTGTTTTTAAATATAAATTTAATTGAAAATCACTATTACAAAAATACATAATTATAGACAGCATGGCCAAATACACTGTATCACTACACGCGCACAGAGCGTGGGAGTGGGACTCACTGCAAAAGGGATTCGCTTTCCCTTTTCGCTGTCATTTCATTTATTCGGCATCACTGTAACTAGGCTGACTTGTCAATAAAAAAGTTAAACTACATATTTGTCTTTAAATTATATATCATGTTTCAATTCAGTGTCTTAACTTTATATCTTGATAAATGTACCCTTAAACTAATTTGAGTTACTATTTTTCAAGCTGTGTTTGGGGGTAATATGGGATGAGAGATACATAAGAAATTGAATTTATTAGTTTATTTGAGAATTGTTTTAGTTTTAATTCAGAGAAGCAAAATGAAATAAAGTATATTCGATTCCTTGAGGGTGAAATTGTTACAGAAATAGAAGGAGGACTTGAAAGAAAAGTCGTTATTAGTCAGAGGACACATATAGAGTTTTTAAAACTGTGGACAAAAAGTCTGTAGACCAAACCAACTGAATTTCAGACACACCTTCTCTCTCAGTTCAACGAAGATTCTCAGGCACTTCCAGGAAACTTCACAGATTCGTCCCTAAAATTCAGAATTTTTCATCAAACCCACCATCATTTCACTTTCCCGCCCCCTTTTTTATACAATCCCCTGCTCTCTTTGTCAGAGAAAACAAAAGCTTGGAGGTTTTTTTTGCTATTCTCTCTCCTTTTCACGGAGTACAGGAGCAAATCTCTGTTTGGAAAAGGAAGTTTCTTGCTACTTGTAAGTAGTGAAAGACACGGTGGGAAATTGCTGAAGATGCAAACGAGGTATATGGAGAGATCGAACAGTATGGCGGCGCCGCCTGCCAGAGAGAAGAGAGGACTTGACTCAAGCTCTGGTGGTGATGAAGGCCAGCCTGAAAGAAAAAGGCCTGCTTTAGCTAGGTGAAATAAAAGAAACTTTTTTTTTCCGTTTTTGGGAGTGAGATTTATAATATATTTGCTTTGATTTTTGTTTTTAATTTCATTTAGTCTTACTCCGTGTCTCTTTAAGCCAAAGAGAGTCTTTGCTTATAGCAACCTCCACAAGCTAGAGATAAAAAAATATGGCTGAAATACGAATTTTTGGTATTTGTATGAAATACGCCTTCTGTTTTGTTTGAGGGAAATCAAATGAAGGTCATTTAAGCGTGCTGTTGGGCTCGAAGTTGTTAACTGGTTGAAACTTGACATCCCAGTTGAAATTTGTCTAAAAAGTTTTTGATTTTCTTGCAGTGTAATTGTTGAAGCTCTGAAGGTGGATAGTTTGCAGAGGCTTTGCTCGTCACTGGAGCCTGTTCTTCGGCGCGTTGTAAGATAATTTGTTCCTTTCCTATTTTGTTACCATTTTTGAAGAATTCAGGATGTTGTATAGCTGGTCCAAGTGTATCTGTGAGTATTTTCTATGTATTTTTGGAAAATTATTTATTTCTTCAAATGTTCAATGCAAACAGGTTAGTGAAGAAGTAGAGCGTGCTTTGGCAAAACTTGGCCCTGCCAGGCTTTCTGGACGGTAAATAATGTTTTCTTGTCTCTCTTCAGTGTTCTGTTCACTGATAAGGTTGCATTTTCACATTCAATTATTTTAGAACCACATCATCTGATAATCTGTTGAAAGAGCATGGGATTTTGCATTAGGCTTAGGCGGTGTTTGGAAAGTGTTTTTGAAAAAAAATGAATATTTTTTTATTTTTAATTTTTTACTTTAAATTATTTTTTTTGGTGTTTTAAGATCATTTTGATGCTGTTGATATCAAAAATGATTTTTAAAAATAAAATAAAAATCATTTTGATGCATTTCTGAATAAAAAGCACCCTTCAAAAGTAACCTCAACCGTACTCCCAGACAAGACAAGGACAATTACTGATGCCAGTGGAATGGAATGCAGGTCATCTCCTAAACGTATAGAAGGTCCTGGTGGAAGAAACTTGCAGTTGCACTTTAGGTCCAGGCTATCCCTCCCTCTGTTTACAGGCGGGAAAGTTGAAGGGGAGCACGGTGTTGGTATCCATATTGTGCTGATTGATGGACGCACAGGCCATGTTGTCACTTCTGGTCCAGAATCCTCAGTAAAAGCTGGATGTTATTGTGCTTGAAGGTGATTTCAACAATGAAGATGATGATAATTGGACTCAAGAGGAATTTGAGTCTCATGTGGTTAAAGAACGCGACGGCAAGAGACCACTTCTAACCGGGGATCTGCAAGTGACACTTAAAGAAGGTGTTGGGACTCTAGGTGAGCTGACATTTACTGACAACTCAAGCTGGATAAGGAGCAGGAAATTCAGGCTGGGGCTGAAGGTTGCCTCAGGCTGTTGCGAAGACGTTCGCATTCGTGAAGCGAAAACAGATGCCTTCACTGTTAAGGATCACCGTGGAGAATGTGAGCCCATAATTAGAACCAGAACTTCATATTTCATTTCAGTTCATGCGTGCAACTGTGGCACATGCTTGTCTTATCCTGTATAAAATATACTAAATCTGCATTTTTCCCCTTGCAGTGTACAAGAAGCACTATCCACCAGCATTAAATGATGAGGTTTGGAGATTGGAAAAGATTGGAAAAGATGGATCATTTCACAAGAGGCTGACCAAAGCTGGAATATTTTCAGTTGAAGACTTCCTCCGCCTAGTTGTTCGAGACCCACAGAAGTTGCGAGCTGTAAGTGGGCTGTTTGGCTGTCAAATTATATTTCAAAATTCACACATGTTTTTTAACTTATTCTTCTCTTTCATTTACTCTAGATTCTTGGAAGTGGCATGTCAAATAAAATGTGGGATATTCTGATTGAGCATGCAAAGACATGTGTTTTGAGCGGGAAACATTATATCTACTATCCCGAGGATGCAAAGAATGTCAGCATTGTTTTCAACAATATCTATGAATTGAGTGGCTTAATTGCCAATGGAGAGTACTACTCATCTGATTCTCTTTCTGACAATCAGAAGGTAAGAGATCTAGGATTATTGATTGGCTTGTTCCATGTTGGATTTTTTGTTGCATCCTCCATGCATTTGAATGGAAATTTGGATTGCATCCATCTGAAAATTAGTAAAAAGAAAACAATAAAAATGAACTCTTAGAGATTTCTGATTGGCTTGGTTCTTGCAGCTCTATGTTGATAGCTTGGTGAAGAAGGCTTATGATAATTGGGAGCATGTCATAGAGTATGATGGCAAATCCCTTCTAGATTTCAAGCAGAATCAGGGCATAGTTGCTTCACAAAATGATGTCCCATCTAGTCAACTAGAGTTTTTGAACCCTTATGATCATCAGGTTACTTTACCAACCATGTCAGTTCCAGTCCCTTCAGAGCAGCCTGTTATGGACTCAGGTCCCATTGTTGGAGGTATGCTTTTGAAGTTCAGAACAATCATAATTCACATGAATAGCATAGAAGTAAAAGTAGGAGAGTGTTGGAGTACTGTGCAGTTGCTGTTACTTGTTTAAACTTAAACCACGAGGAAGTGTTTCTTTTATGAAAGTCCTCCTGTTTGTTTAAAGGTTTTGCATTTCCTTGTTAGTACTGAGCTTCTTCATATATTTGGTGGCTAACTCTTTGAATGCTCATTCATAACCCTCTCTCTCTCTCTCTCTCTAGGTTATAACAATGATATGGCTGCAAGATTCTTAATACATTCACAGGATGGAAATCTCTACACCCCTGTTCAATTCGATGCCACGTCAATAAGTTTACAGAATCCTATGGTCAACACTTCACAGCAAATCCAGGTTCCAGGAACTGACAATTTACTAGCTCTTGGCCCCCCACAGTCTTCTATGTCAGGCTTTCAGAGTTTTCGGTGCATCGAATCTTAATTCATACAGGGGAACCGAGGACTACTTCTCAGAGGAGGAGATTCGTACAAGAAGTCATGAGATGCTTGAAAACGAAGATATGCAAAATCTTCTTCGTGGATTTAACATGGGAGGCCAGGGTCTCTCCTCCGTTAATGTCACTGAAGATGGTTATCCGAACTCATCATACATGTCATACCCATCTCCAAACTACTACTTTGGTGACGATCCATCTCGCTCATCAGGCAAAGCTGTTGTTGGATGGCTGAAGCTCAAGGCAGCCTTGAGATGGGGCATTTTTGCGAGGAAGAAGGCTGCTGAGAGGCGAGCACAGCTCGTCGAGTTGGATGATTCTTAGATAGCCTATAAGGCATTGTTGATCTGGTTTTGGTGCTAAAAGGCTTCCTGCTCAATTCCTAACTAACTAGAGCAGGCACTGCTGTTTTGGACACGTTTTACTAGGTAGTTTGTTCGAGAACCCACTGTTCTTGGACATTACACTAGATTTCTAAGAATCCGTGTTTGTACAGTCCTTTTACTGCACAGTAAGCCAATATCCTCCATCAACAGCTGTTCTTCTGTTTCTTCCCTTCCAGCATTCGTGAATTCTGAAGGTTGAATGAGTTGAGCAGTTTACATTGAAGAGATATTTGGATGGCGGGAGCCTTCTAATATTTTAGGCAATGCACTACCGAACCAGAAAATTCAGCACGGGCCATCTCGTTTCTGTTAGGAAGTTAAATAGAACAGGACCGAAGGCTAATTGAATCGCCTACGCATCTGCCCAGTAGGATTTTTATCGTATTTAGTGTGTTCTTGTTTGTACAGGATCAGCAAAAACAACCATAATTTTTGTTGTTCCTTTAGTTACGTTAAAAATAAATGTTATTGCTAGTGATGAAGCTGCCAGATCACAACCTCAATTCAGGCTTAAACTGATGTTTTTGAGTCGACATAATGAAATAAAATCGATCTTTAGTTGAATGCTCATTGCCTAACATATGATATGATGTTTCTTGTCTACCACATCTGCCAAACCTGGATTGGCTCGACAAGTCAATACAAGACTTGGGACTTGACCCAGGTTGGGTTTCAATGAACACATGATTTGGTGTGATTCAGTTAAGAAAAAAATAATTTTCAGGTCGACACGACCAAAATCAAGAAGTTTTTGCAATGAAAACATGGAATGGACAAATGGTTTGATGTGATTCGGATAAAAACATAGTTTTTGGGTCGACATGACCAAAATCAAGAAGTTTTTGCCAAATTTGCTTCGTGATAAGGTTTAGTTTGGTATCATTTTCATTTTCATAAATTGTAAATTATAAGTGAAAGGATACAATTGCAGAACAGCAGCATATATGAATGATAGTGGCTAGTAAAAGTAAAAGTGTAAGACAATGGCCAACAGAAGTCAAAGAGTTAATTTATAAGTTTTTAAACATAAAGGACTAATATTTAATCCATTGGGAATACAGGGGCTAAATAAAACTTACTCACTATAGAAAATTCTGTTAAGCTTATAGATGAATGCAATGTTTAAAAAGATAAGGTGCAAAGTGTGATTATGCTAAACAATGAGTAGTGGAGGTAATTGAGTCCAAAATATCGGTTTTTAGAAAACAAAACAATCTCGGTGTGGCTTCAAGCTTAGTTTTTACTGTTTCTGAGTGAAAGGGAAGGTGGGTCATGCAAAACGAGGTAAATGGAGAGATCGAATAACATGGAGGCGGCGGCGGCAGCGAGGGGGAAGAGAGTTCTTGATTCAAGCTCTGGTCATGATGAAGGGCAGCCTGATAGAAAAAGACCTGCTTTAGCTAGGTAAAATTCTCGACTTTTTCCTTCTTTTCAACTTTTTGAAAGTGAGGTTTGAAATATACTATTTTCGTAGATTTTTAATTTTTAATTTGAGTTATTAACTGTTTCAGTTAACGGTGGTTTGCCAGTTATGAATCTTTGACTTTAGGTCTTCAAGTGAAGTGAGTTTTTTGCTTGTAGGAATCTACAGACTAGAAATTATGAATTTTATAACTTAAAAGATTGCATTTTAAGAAGAAATAGCTTTTTTTTTAATTTTATTTTAAGAATGTTAGTTGGAAAGCCAAAAATAGTATTTTCTTTATTAGAATGGAATTGGTTCAAATCTGTTAGATGACAGTGAAATGAAGGTAGTTTTTACAGGCTTGAAGTTGTTAATTGGTTGAAACTTGAAAACCCACTTGAAATTTATCCAAAAGTTTCTGAAATTTGTTGCAGTGTGATTGTTGAAGCTCTAAAAGTTGATAGTTTGCAGAGACTTTGCTCGTCATTGGAGCCTATTCTTCGCAGAGTGGTGAGATAATTTTATGCTCCTTGTCTGTTTTACTACCCTCCTTGAATGATTCATGTTCCTGTTGTGTATTTTATAGGATCGTGAGAGATCAATTTGATTATACACTAATCTTTTGGAGAAATTTTCCAAAATTTTCTGTCATATTCAATGTTTAACAGGTTAGCGAAGAAGTGGAGCGTGCTTTAGCTAAAACTGGGACCTGCCAAGCTCAATGGACGGTATGCAGTGTTTCTTTTCTCCTTTTGTAGATAATGCTCAAAGGAACCTTTAGCCTTCAATGCGCTGGGGTATAAATAGGGTTATATGTTTCCATTCACCTTCAGTCATTAGGTATTCGGCCCACAAAAGGTTTTGCAAGAGAAATAGATTTTTCATTAAGCTTTAAATTAGCGTTATAAATTTACTTGAGGTTATCCCTAAATGATGAATGCATGATGGGATGGATTCTATTCTATCTCATGCCCCGTTCCACCTTCACAAATTGGACGGGAACTTCAGATTCTTGTTACATGATTTAGAGAGAATTATGGTGCTTCTAATGGTCAAGACAATGCAGGTCTTCTCCTAAACGAATAGAAGGGCCTGATGGAAGAAACTTGCAGTTGCAATTCAGGTCCAGACTGTCCCTCCCTCTCTATACGGGTGCTAAAGTAGAAGGGGAGCAGGGTGCTGGTATCCATATTGTGTTGATTGATGCAAACATGGGCTGTGCTGTCACATCTGGTCCGGAATCCTCAGTAAAACTAGACCTTATTGTGCTCGAAGGTGATTTCAATGATGATAATTGGACACAAGAGAAATTTGAGTCTCATGTGGTTAGAGAACGTGAGGGCAAGAGACCACTTCTAACTGGGGATCTGCAAGTGACACTTAAAGAAGGTGTTGGAACTCTAGGCGAGCTTACTTTTACTGATAACTCAAGCTGGACAAGGAGCAGGAAGTTCAGGCTAGGGGCTGAAGGTTGCCTCAGGCTATTGTGAAGGCATTCACATTCGCGAAGCAAAAACCGAAGCCATCACTGTTAAGGATCACCGGGGAGAATGTGAGCCCATAAATAAAACCAGAATTTCAGATTCCATTCTGTGTGTGCATGTAACTGGCAGTTTGTGCTTGTGTTGTTCTGTCTAAACGATGTTAAATCTGTATTTGTTGCCCCACAGTATACAAGAAGCATTATCCACCTGCATTAAATGATGAGGTTTGGAGACTGGAGAAGATTGGAAAAGATGGGTCATTTCATAAGAGGCTGAATAAAGCTGGAATACATACAGTTGAAGACTTCCTACGCTTAATAGTCAGAGATGCACAGAGGTTGCGGACTGTAAGTATGCAGTTTGGTTGTCAAATTATATTCTAATTCATATCTTGTTAATAGCTATTCCTCTTTTCTGTGACTGCAGACTCTTGGGAGTGGCATGTCAAATAAAATGTGGGATAGTCTTGTTGAGCACTCAAAGACGTGTTTTCTGAGCGGGAAACTTTATATCTACTATCCTGATGATGTGAAGAATGTTGGTGTTGTTTTTAACAATATCTATGAATTAAGTGGCTTAATTTCTAATGGTCAGTTCTACTCAGCTGACTCTCTACCTGACAATCAGAAGGTAAGAAATCCAGGATTATTGATTGGCTAGTTACATGTTAGAGTTATTGTTGTCACCCCCATGCATTTGAATGTGATTCTGGTTTGCATTTCATCTGAAAACCAAGAAATAGAAAATAACAAAGATGTGCACCTGGAATTTTTGAACGGCATGGCTCTTCCAGGTGTATGTGGACAGCTTGGTGAACAAGGCCTACGATAATTGGACGCATGTTATGGAGTATGATGGCAATTCCCTTCTAGACTTCAAGCAGCATCAGGGTGTAGCTGCTTCTCAAAATGATGTTCCATCTGGTCAACAAGACTTTTTGAACCCATATGATCATCAGGATAGTTTGCTGACCATTTCAGTTCCAGTTCCTTCTCAGCAGCCTGTTGTGCACTCAGGCCCAACTATTGGAGGTACCCTTCTCAAGTTCAAAACAATCATAATATACACTGTCTAATATTTTAATTGTGTTTCAGTTGCTTGTTGAAACCATCAATAAGTGTTACTTTCATGAAAGTCCTGCTGTTTGTTTAAAGCTCTTTTTATTTCCTCTGTTAGTACTATACTTCTTCATAGAATTGGTTAATGACCTTTTGAATTCTATCTCATACCTCCTTCCCCCCCTTCTCTCTCCCACTAGGTTATACCGATGGTATGGTTGCAAGACTCTCAATAGATCCACAGAATGGAACTCTCAACACCTTTCAATTTGATGCTGTACAGAATCCTCTGGGAACTAACAATTTACTTGCTCTTGGCCCGCCACAATCTTCTACCCCTGGCTCTCAGGGTTTTGGCACATCAAATCTTAATTTACACAGAGAAAAGGAGGACTTCTTCTCCGAGGAGGAGATTCGTACGAGAAGTCATGACATGCTTGAAAACGAAGACATGCAACAACTTCTTCGCATATTTAATATGGGAGGCCAGGGTCTCTCCTCCAGTAGTGTCACCGAAGATGGGTATCCTTACTCATCATACATGCCATCCCCATCCCCAAATTACAGTGTCAGCGATAATCCACCTCGTCCATCAGGCAAAGCTGTTGTCGGATGGCTGAAGCTCAAGGCAGCCCTAAGATGGGGCATATTTGTGAGGAAGAAGGCTGCCGAAAGGCGGGCACAGCTCATTGAGTTGGATGATTCTTAGATAGCCTGTGAGTCAACATTGAGGTGGTTTTGGTGTTAATATCCTTCCTGCTAAATTCCAAACTAACCGGAGCAGGAACTGTCTTTTCCGGTCTTGTTCCTTTACCGCTAGGATCTTTCCGGTCAAGGTGTTGCCCCTCCTGGACATTCATCTGGATGCGAGAATCTCTCGATTTGTACAGTAAGCTACTAGGTTTTATCCTTTTTAATGTTTAGTGTGTGTTGCTTATACAGGTCTACAAAAACAAACAGCCTGCATTTGTTATTCCTTTGTAACATTAAAACTTAACTATCAGTTGCCAGTGATGGAATTTGCCAGATCAAAACCACAATTCAGGCTGAAATCTTGCCAGATTACACCTTTATACTAGAAATGATATTTGCAAGTTGATTTAGGTTACTTTTTATCTTTTGTTTTATATAAAAAAAATTATAATTGAGACAATTTTGATTCAATCAAAAGTTTAAAATTTTGAACTCATGGATTCTATATTATGTTACATATATATATATATTTTTTTTTTTCTTAAAAAAAAATTGACTTGGTGATTTTTCACCAATCTAAAGTCGTTTTAATATACTCTTATCATATATCATTTGTGAAAAATAAAGATTTCATGAAAGGCAGTTTTTTTTTGAATCTTCAACCGTGAAGATAATGGAGATTTCCCGGGTAACGGATTTTAAATCCAAGTGATCAAAATGGAAGGATGAAAATAATAAACAAAAAAGAAAAAATTATAAGCGCCGTTGCCGGGGATCGAACCCGGGTCACCCGCGTGACAGGCGGGAATACTTACCACTATACTACAACGACTTTGTTGTTCTTAAGGAAAATACTAATTATAAGTCCTGTAAACACAGGTTTCATGCCATGCTGATCCTACTCGGAGACTGCATTTCAGGCGGGAATATCATTGAACGTATTCGAGCACCCATCCAATGGACGTCTTTCTTCTGAAAAACTTCGCTGGAGGGACTGATTAGAACTTAGTCTGAGCAACCTCTATCTGTTTTTCTTCTTCTTTTTAATGATATCTTAATCCACATGTATCCTCTGTATGATAAAGGTTATTGTAATGTATTCAAGAAATTTCTTTCAAGCGTTGATCTTAAAGTTTAAATTGAAAAAATCAAAGAATAAAACATATTTTATAGCAGAATTCGTAGTTGTACTTGGAACATCACTGAGTTTGTCGAGTAATGTTCCAAGACAAGCTAGCTAGTACAGCTGAAGATAGCTTTAACTCTGTTGACCGAGTTGCCACATATATAGATTTACGTACCCTCTGAATGTCCAGTTATTGTCGAGAAGAATCGTCCTCCTCCCACTTGGCTTTCATCAGGATAAATTGAGTTTAAGGATGTTGTCCCGCGTCACAGGCCTGAGCTTTCTCTAGTCTTGCATGGTTTGTCAGAGGCAACTAGTAAATCTCGCACGAGCACTGCTGCGAAGATCTAAGATTAGTTGATGATAGAGTAATGCAAACTGATTTTTTTTTTGTTCAAAAATTTAGTTTCCAATAAACTGAGGGAATCATTAAGAGTTTTCATGCCAGTCAACTTCATTCACAAATGTCATGATCATGATTCTTTCTTTAACTCATGCTATTTTTTGTTCACTACATAAACTACATAAACCAGTTTAAACTCCTCTTGTTAATGTAATAAATGCTTAAATCTTTTCTTCCCAAAGACAAAGCGGGCATGTTGAGTCTGCAGATTGTATATTCTGTAGTGTTGGCTATAATGTAATGCCTTGCCCATACGCGATTGACAACAAGCCTAAGCCAGTTTTCCAGGTCATCTTCTCCATAGGTTAACCCAATTGAATATTATTTTAATTATTCTCAATTGAATTGCCCCACATTACCAAAAATCACGTCAACTATATGGGGGCGAGTGGCATGGTAAGGTTTTAATAAACGCCGAAAGTGAAGCTCTAACAACAAATATACCTTTTTCAAATTTTTTTTCTTCAAAAAATAAAGGTTTGATTTACATGTATCACTCTCACTGGTATACATTTATATTCATATATAGAAGCGAAGAGGTGATGATTGCTATCGTGGATTTTTCGTCTTGTTTAACTATCTTTTGTAATTGCATGAAAAAGTCCACACTCCAAGTCCTAGTCCTAGTTTATGCTTCTAAAGTTCAATAAAAAAACTCAAGATTCCTTGATTCTTCAAAATGCCTGCAGTAGCATCTGAACCAGCAAGTTGACCCTTCTTTCATTAAACTATCCATGTTGTTTATGATTTCTTTCAGTAGCCCGTGTACCTTGCTATTCTTCTAAGCTTTGTGTTCTGTTGCTGCTGCTCATTTTGTTGTGTTTTCTTCTTCTTTTCTTCTCCCCTCTCTGTTTAATCAAATAAGGTAAGAATTAAGCGTTTTGGGTTGTGTAGGGGCGGTGGGGAAAGATGGGTTTGGATGCATTGATTTGGTACTGTCGACCTGTGCCAAATGGGGTTTGGGCAACAACAGTGGATAATGCATTTGGTGCTTACACACCCTGTGTTGTTGACTCCCTACTCATTTGCATTTCTCATCTGGTTCTTCTTGGCCTTTGTTTGTATCGAATATGGTTGATTAATGGCAAGAATTCCAAAGCTCAAAAATATTGTCTCAGGTCAAATTACTATAATTACTTGTTGGGATTGCTGGCTGCTTATTGCACAGTTCAGCCTTTATTTAGGCTGTTTATGAATGTTTCAATCTTCAATTTGGATGGGCAGACTTCTCTCGCTCCCTTTGAGGTACACGAGTAAAATTTCTCATTTAATGTTTCTATCAACGATAAACCTTCACTTCTAATCTTGTATTCGCTACTTTTCTTTCTTTCTTTTGCTTTGTTCTGTTTTCTTTTATAAATAAATCTGTATTTAATTTGTTCAATTGGAAGATTACAAGCTTACAGCTTTTGATAACTGTTTGTATTGGAACACTGGCTTCTTAGTATAATGCTAAGTAGATTTTCTGTCCTTTCCAGATGGCCTCCTTGATTGTCGAGGCCATTTCCTGGTGCTCCACTCTTATTATGACTGGTTTGGAAACAAGAATATACATTCAACAGTTTCGATGGTATGTGCGGTTTGGAGTCATTTATGTGTTGGCAGGGGAAGCGGCAATGCTCAATCTCATTCTGTCAGTGAGTGATGATTACCACAGTAGGTTAGTCATTCTTCCATTTCCCTCAACAAATTAACTCAACCAAGTTCTATTTCTTAGGATTTTTCCCTCAGGTTGTAGTGTCATTTAATTTAAGTATTTTTGTTTCTGTGATGAAGCCCCATCTTCATCTGCGTTGTTAAGGTGCTTGACATAATTAAGTACTGTTGAATGGAGAACCATTTCTTTGGATTTACAATCGTAATTGCTTTGTTTATAAAATGTGTTGCTAAATAGAATAGTAGCCTTCAAGGGAAATAAACAAAAATTATAGCAATGATGACCATAATGACAATCTGTGCTTCCAAACTTTTCACAGTAGAAAATTAGAGAAAAAATAATAAATAGAAACTGAATTTTTGAACAAGAACAGATGTCCTGGCATGTTATTTTATAAAATGGATCGAAATTGCTCATGAGTGTGTGTGTGTTGGCTGGAGTAAGATAATTTCAATGCATGCAACATTAGCAAAACTATTTTCTGGAGTTCATATCCTCTTGATATATGTTGGGGGGTAACACTAAATCACAGCTCTTTTACAAATGCAGATTTATATTCTATATGTATATCAGCACGGTTTTCTGCCAGGTTCGGGGCCTTCTTTTATTTCTCATGTAATCTTAAACATTATAGACTCTATCAAATCTTCTGATATTCTCATCTTTGTTCTTGCTACTTTAACCTGTCATCCATTCAATGGTCTTCAGAATAGGGCTGGTAAATGATCATGCTAAGGTGGACATCTCTAGCTCTTTTAAAGTAACTTGCCTTGGTCTTGGAACATGGAAGACACTACTACTTGAGACCCTAACCCTGGCCTGGCCTTAAACAACAAATCAACAACATTTTTAAATCTAGCACCTGATAAGGCATTTCTCTGCACATTTTTGGGAGATTTTTAAAATTTTGGATTTTGTAAGAATGACATGAAAGCTGCAGTTGTTTTAGCTGGGTTTTGATACTCATCGACGTAGCTTTGTCAGGTTTCTCTTCTGTTGGTAAATGTGGGGAGTAGGCAGCCATGGATATTGGCATCTTTAGATCATAGAATGGAGCCTGTTGAAACTTCTAGTCATATCCAGATGCTAAAGTAGCCAATAGATAGGATTTCTTTCTCAAACTGCCTGACAGTCTCTTAACTCTTTGATTGAATTGTTTCAACTTTTGCTCTATAGGTCACTTTCACATCTTGTAGTCTAACTTTCAGTTAAAAGAATAATATAAATCATATCCTGAGGCCTCACCTAAACAGCTTGAGCTTTTAGGTGAGATGGTTTCTTGACATGGTATTAGAGCCTCGTTAACCGAGCGGTCACGAGTTGAAATCTTACCATCCTCGTTCTATTTGATAAAAATTAAACACAAAGTAGTGTGGACCTGTATGCAAGTTTCAAGCCCAAAAGGTTTTCACTTGAGGGTGTATGTTAAAAAATAATATAAATTATATCCTGGGGCCTCACCTCGTAACTGAGCTTTTAGATGAGATGATTTTCTTGACAACTGCAACACCAGGATTTTCTACGGACTCTAGATTTGAATGTTACAGATTGATGCTGAGATGATTGAGGTGTTTACAGTATACCAAAATTAACAATAAATCTTGGCATAGAAGTTACACGAACCTAAATATATCTTGCTGTGTGGTTACTTTTGTTGCAGGTTTTGTTTGGGATACTTCTACTTGTTTATATTCCCAATTTGGATCCTTGTCCAGATTATGTTATAATGGAACCTGAGTCTCCAGATAATGGTGCATATGAAGCATTTCCTGGAAGAGAGCAAATATGTCCCGAGAGACATGCCAACTTATTTTCTAGTAAGTAGTTCATTATTTACTGTTCTTAATGCTGAGAGACTTGAGAAATCTTGGTTCTATTTCGCAAGCAGTTGTTCAAAGATCGTAAAAAGTAATGAACTTGGCTAGGGTTCAAAAGCATGGTTTCAGTTATAGCTACGTTGGTTTTTTGAATATTTGAGCTGCTTATATATATATATCGATTCATTGCCCTCTTAAAGGAATATTTTTATTGGTGGTTGACTCCACTCATGAAGCAAGCCCATAAAAGACCTATTAGTGAAAAGGATGTTTGGGAGCTAGACACATGGGACCAAACTGAGACATTGATGAAAAAGTATGTGCCACCTTCTTCTTTTTCCATAGTCTTAGGACAACTTCTTATCCCTTTTTTTCATAAATGTTTTCATCTCTTGCAGGTTTCAGACTTGTTGGGTTGAAGAATCTCAAAGGCCAAAGCCATGTCTTTTAAGAGCACTAAACAATAGTCTGGGGGGAAGGTATCAGTTAAATTACATTCTCATGTTGTTTCATTCCCTTTCATTTTGATACTCATTAGACTTCAAACTTGCCCAACGATGATAGTAGTGGCTAATCCTTCCTAACTCCTCTAGAAATATAAATTCTTTTGATCGAAATCCTTGAATATTTCTCTCTCTTTTATTCCAACTCTTAAATTAGAAGGGGTTTGATTTAGACCCTTTGTGTTAGCTTTCATCCATTTATCTATCAAATGACACTTAAGTTACATTTGTATTCTTATAAGTTCAAAATGTCATAAAAGAAAATGATAAAAAAAATATAATCAAGAAATTATCAGCCCCCACTTGCATTACGATCAAAATATTATAAAGAAATCAACCCTTGATGTTTTTATTTTGTGATTTTTGATAAGAATATAGGGCTTGCATGTCATATTTAACAGCTAAAAATATAAAAAAAGAAATACGAATCAAAACAAGCTACACTTAAGGGGTTCAAATCTGTAAAGCATATCAGGGATGTCGTAAAAAATATGTACTATACATGAGATATGTGTATGGCTTGGCTTCTTGTAACAAAGATCTTCTTTCACTTTTGCTTGTATCCATCCCAGTTTATTTGTTTTTTGTCTATACATTTTCTGTAGGTTTTGGTTAGGGAGGGTTTTTCAAGGTACGTTTTCCTTAGATTGTTGTTAATTTGCTCTAACTTGTTGATTTCAAATTCAAACTGGAGTTCGATGACTGAAACACAACAAAGTGGACTTTAGGAACTCTCTACTAATGGCACAAGCCATGAGGTGCTTATACCATTTTTATTTTTGTTTTGACCTGTAGATTGGCTATGATCTTTCTAAATTTATGGGACCTGTTGTATTGAGCCACCTCTTACAGGTTCATTCCTTTATTGGCTTTAACTTATTCTATGTAATGTTCTGTTTTGCTGTTAGCTAGAGTTTCATGTTTTGTAAGAATTTATTAAGGGATCGTATAAATGGGTTTTGATGATGCTAATAATCTATATGCTTTCGTGGATTTGTAAATAAGAGCCAACAAGAAAGTTAATCCTTCTTGGAACACCAAATGTCTCTCAACATCTAGTCTATTTTTCATATGATACAAGAATTGATCCATTGAATAACATTTTTCCTATGATAGAAATAGTTCAATTGATTAGCTCAAATTTGATATGAAGTACCTCTCAAAACTCCTTCACCTTGGGCTCTTACTGCAAAATGTGTATGTAGTCGATGCAACGAGGAGATCCAGCCTGGGTTGGTTATGTCTATGCCTTCATAATTTTCCTTGGGATGGTATGAATTCTATCTCAGATATTCTCTGGAATTCATTTTGTATTAAGAAACAAACTGAACACACATCCCTCTCACTCCATATATTAGCATTTATCATTGTCTGCTTGATTATTGTTCCTTAATTTACCTCTTTGTTGTCGCTTTATTTCAAACTTCTCTCGTGTTTGTAATCGAGCATCAACAACTCACATGATCTGGATAATGTTGCCTATTTATTGAGTCTAAGAACTTAGGAATCTTTAGCCACTTGTTCTTTATTAAAACAAAGATCCGAAGGAATATAGCTTAAATAACTACTACAGTATAATGAGATTTTCATCTTTTTCCTGTATTCTTATTAATCTCGATGTTTTCATTAATATTTCAAATTTCTTTGATATCACATTTTATTACTGATATCAAGAAATGGGACTTCATTGACTGTGAAGAAATTATATATTTCTTTTCAAATCCTTAGATATATATCCAAATCATTCGGGTCAGCATGTGGGAAATGAAATTATCAAAATGAAGTAGGAAAAGAGGATGTGCAATGTGATCAAGTCATCTCTGGCAGTAGAATTTCCAAGTTCTAATTTTTATGGTACCCTTTAACTCCCTCCCAATTTAAGGGCTTAAACAAGTCAGTATATATATGTTACTGCCAATCTTGCTTGCATAATGGAAAGATCTAATGGTTTTAGTAATGCATGGCTTGATTGGTCTATGCTTACTATTGTGACTTCTTATCGAGCAATTCTTCGTGTTCCTAAACCAACTTTATTTCTATGTTGCTAGAGTATGTGGCTAGCCACTACCTTTATTCCCCAAACCTTGTTTCTTTAAGCTTGACTATTATATTATGGATATTGATTTTGGAACCTACACTACATGCTCCATCTTTACATTATTTAAGCAATGAGTTTTATTTACCTTTGGTTATGGATTGATTGGTTGATTTACTTGGTTCAGTTGTTTAGTGCGCTATGCGAACCTCGGTATTACCAGAATGTTCTGCGTGTTGGTTTTCGGCTGAGGTCGACTTTGGTAAAACTATATCTTCAACAATATTTAGATTTTTTCTGATCTTGTTTTCGAAATATCTCCTTCAACATTGCTTGTCTTTGGAATTGTGGCCACTTCCCCCCTCTAAATTCGAACTCTGTTGTTTTTGAGCAAGTTAACTATTCTCACATTAGCCTTTTTTTTCAATTGCAGGTGGCTGGTATATTTCGTAAATCCTTGAAACTAACTCAGGATGGTCAAAAGAACTTCCCATCAGGGAAGATAACAAATATGATCACAACAGATGCTGATGCACTTCAGGTATGCTTTGAACAAACAACTATCAATGTGCATTTAGCAATCCATGTCTTGAAAAAAAGAGAATCATTTATTCATGTTTACTTGAAACATGATACAATTATATGAATCTATGGAATATTTATCTTATACAATGGATACTCAGTATTGGAGAGCTACTTAATTAGATAAGGGGACATTTAGCCATTTATCCTTCTTAACTTTTACATTTTCTTTCCAATATTTTTATTCTCTTTCTGATTATCTGTAAATGCACCACCATTGCTTCTTGTAGCAAATATGCCTACTACTTCATGAATTGTGGTCCGCGCCATTTAGCATCACCATGTCCATGGTTCTTCTTTACCAGCAACTAGGTGTTGCTTCACTTTCTGGTTCGCTAGTGCTTGTTCTCATGGTCCCTACACAGGTAAGAAATACTCTTCCCTTTGCTAAATTTGGTGCTATAGTTTTAGAACCGGCATAGTTTATAATATGCAATTTGTGTGAAATTCCTATACGGGTATAATATGGATATGACAGGTGTCCCTCAACCCCAGACCAGATAGGGTTGACTATATAGATATTTTCCCAGACCAGGAGGTCATGGAGTGCATTTGGGTATGACCAAGCAATATGTTATTTTTGGCATAGTTATGTAACTTAACTAACATGTTTGTAATATTACTGTGAATTGCGCTTTGTTAAGGAACCATCTCACCTAAAAGCTTAAGCTTGTAAGTGAGGCTCCATAATATGATTTGTATTATTCTCTAACACACCCCCTCAAGTGAAAGCCCTTTGGGCTTGAAACTTGCACAGGCCCACATCACCTTGTGCTTGATTTTTATCAAATAGAATGGGGGTGGTGAGATTCGAACTCGTGACCGCTGGGTCAACAAGGCTCTGATACCATATTAAGGAACCATCTCACCTAAAAGCTTAAGCTCGTAAGTGAGGCTCCATAATATGATTTGTATTATTCTCTAACACGCTTCAAGTTTTTGTGTTCTATGTCTGATAAGATAGTTTGAGTCAAAATATGTAATCAAATGTTTGAAAATTAACTCCTGCGAAAGTTACAGATTTTAGTTATAAATTCATACATGATTGTGTATTAGAGTTGAACTAGTTTCAATCAAATAGTTTTTTTGTCTTTACATCTTGCAATTTTATGAGAAGAAGGTTGAAAAGTAACTTAAATCATGTGATAGGAAAACACACATTATATGTTTAGAATTGTTGTATCAAGTCATTAGATTTTAGAAGGATCATAATTACTTTTATAGTTTGATAGATTTCTGCATTTATATTAGGCATCCTACCTTTTTTTTATGGCATCAATATCGATTCTCATTCTCTCGATATTTTTGTGTGATAGGCAATTTTGTTGAACAGAATGAGACAACTAACTAAAGAAGGATTGCATAGGACAGACAGAAGAGTCAGCCTCATGAATGAAATCTTGGCTGCCATGGACACTGTGAAGTATGGTTTTAAGTTTAAGAAGAATTGCTCTTATATTTTCAATCTCATTCCATTTAAAGTGATTGTCTTAACAGTGCACCGAAATCATTTCAGATGTTATGCATGGGAGAAGATCTTTCAATTTAGAGTTCAAAGTGTGCGGAATGATGAGTTGTCATTGTTTCGCAGTGCCCAATTACTATTTGCTGTATGTGACAAACTATATATATTGGAATTTCCTTTTTTGTTTCTTATCTCTTAATAATATGCCTAAAGCATAATGCTTCAGTGGTTCCATTTACAAAAAACTATTCATAATAAAATCTAGAAACTTGTCAAGGTGATCTAACCACTAAGTATGGTTTGTCCTGCTGCTTGAACAATTGCCAAAATTTACTTTACATCATACATCTCACTACCTGTAGAGTCATTTATACCTCTGTGTTATGGTAAATATGTGCACTGTTTTTTTTTTTTTTTGGAAAAGAAAAGCTTGTGTACTTTGTTTAGACTCATAGATGGAGTATGCAACTATTTTCTGCTAGTGAACATGCAGCTATATATGTATACTGATAAAATCTATCTCCAAACAATGCTTCCAGCAAAGATGTCATCATTGTTTTGCTCCTTTATTGTGTAAATATGGATACAAGTTACTCTAATTTGGTAGAATCATAATGGTTTGCTCCTCGAATGTGTAAATAAGCAAATTAGTTGATGTAATCTGGTAGAATTATAATGATTCACAAAGGAGACACACTTTATAGGGCATGATTTGTGACTTCTTTTGTTGCACAAGTGATGTTCATTCTCCACATGCAAATGCAATACTAACCAGAGGCAATTTTGCCATACTGCTATTAATTAATGTATGGGATCCTTACATGTGCCTTGGCTGACTATTTCCCTTCTATTGCAGTTCAACAGTTTCATAGTGAATAGCATTCCAGTTGTGGTGACATTGGTTTCATTCAGCACATTCACCTTGCTTGGTGGAGACTTGACCCCTGCAAAGGCTTTTACTTCACTTTCTTTGTTTCAAGTGTTAAGATACCCTCTAAACATCCTTCCTAACTTACTTAGCCAGGTTCTGTAATTTTTCTATTTCATTAATTATATTGCTTGATAATGTTCAAGTTTTATTGATGCTATCAGTGTTGCCTTTGATTTTAACTGATTCCAAGAAAAGAAAAGAAATTGTCACGCATTTTTTTCATTAGTCTTTATAATTTCACATCATAAATGGTCTAAAGTACAAGCTTTCTTCAACATGCAGGAATTTATTCCTTTTTTTAGAACTTGAGAATTTTGTTTTTAGCATACTAGGATTATTACTAAGAACCCTTGTAAAAAAGACTTCTGCCCAACAAAATACTTTTGTCTCTATAAAACTCCAAAATAGAATGTTTCTTGCCAAAATATTTGGTTGTGTTTTTTTGTAGAAGATTTCTTTCACAGGGGTTTTACTAATTATGCCAAAATTGAGCTGGGCAGGTATAAAATACAGTTTTGAACAAAAAAGTACTAGCTTTAAATATTTTCTTGCATAATTCTATCTCAACACAATTTTTCTTGTTCTTCATTAAATCTGTGTATATGCTTACATGAAACATTCTTTGTCATATTGTAATTAATATTGTAGTTAAGATCCTACCCCGCATTCGTGCACGAGTACTCTCATTGGTTCTATTCTTTGTTAGATGTCTAATAGTGACTTGTTTTGTAGGTTGTAAATGCAAATATATCATTGCAACGCTTGGAGGAACTGTTTCTAGCTGAAGAGAGAGTTTTAGCTCCAAATCCACCACTTGAACCCGGAATTCCAGCTATCTCAATTGAAAATGGAAACTTTTCATGGGATTTAAAGGTTACCTTCTAAAGCCTAAACATCTAAGAAATTGGTCTTGTGGTTGGAGGGTAGTTTCATATGAACTTTGTTTGAAATTTTTGTATTTGCATTTGTTTGGAATTCTGTATATTAAAACTAAGTTGCTTTACAAATTATACTAAAAACATTGTTAGGCAGTGGTGATGGTAAAACATCATGTTAATCTTGTAGTCGACTTATTGATGTTAATTCTCAGACATGCTTCCTAACCAAGTAATCTTAAAACCTCATCCTTTCTCCCAGCTAGAAAATCCAACGTTGTCAAATATCAATTTAAACATACAAGTTGGCAGCTTAGTTGCAATCGTTGGTGGGACTGGAGAAGGAAAAACATCACTAATATCAGCAATGCTTGGAGAGCTGCCACCTATGCAAGATGCAGGTGTTGTTATAAGAGGGACTGTAGCATATGCTCCTCAAGTTCCATGGATATTCAATGCTACTGTGAGTTGCAGCTTATTCTTCTTTGTTGAATTATTTTGGTCTCTGATCCAATTATTTAATATTTTGTATCTTTGTCGCTTCTCTGGTGATTCTCCGGTTTTGCATTAATAGGGTGCACATTCCTGACAGAGAAAATCCATTCTTACAGGTTCGCGACAACATATTATTTGGGTTAAAATATGAACCTTCACGATATGGGAAAGCTATTGATGTAACTGCATTACAACATGATCTTGACTTACTTACAGTTAAGCGAGTTCTTTTCTCTCAAATGCTTCTTTTTAATTCAAAATATCTCTTACATCATTAGCTCATAATTGTTTATTCAGGGCCACGACCTCACTGAGATAGGTGAAAGAGGAGTCAATATTAGTGGTGGGCAGAGGCAAAGAGTTTCCATGGCCAGGGCTTTCTACTCCAATTCAGATGTATACATATTCGACGACTCCCTTAGGTGCTTTAGATGCTCACGTTGCCCAACAGGTATTTAGGCCATGTTTAAACAGTATAATCTCGTACCAAAGTTAATTTTATAGATAGTGTTACTTGCTTATTTTATAGTGATGTTGATATGATCGTGGTGATGAGAACCTCTTTATTATTAAGCTTAAATTATACAACATGAACATTCTGTAACTTTATTCTGACAATGTTATTTCTTGAGGACCATGATAAGAGCTGGAGAGAGTTTTTTCATGTTTCCTTTTCATATTGTTCTATTGTTTTATGCATGTCACTAACTTTACACATAGAAGCTCTAAAAGTGAGTTTCCCTTTAAGATAAACATTAGACTAATCTCAAATTATTACAGGTGTTTAACGGTTGTATTAAAGAAGGGTTGCAAGGAAAAACCAGGGTTCTTGTGACAAACCAGCTACATTTTCTTCCACGAGTGGACAAAATTCTTCTTCTCAGTGAAGGTATGATCAAAGTGGAGGGAACATTTGAGGAACTCCTTAGAAACAGTGAACTATTCCAGAAGCTGATGGAAAATGCAGGGAAAATGGAAGAGCAAGTGAAAGAAAAGGAGAACAGTGACAATTTGGACTACAAAAGCTCAAAAGCAGCAGCTAATTGGGAAAATGAATTGCCACAAAGGGAAGGCTATAGAATGAAGGGGAAAGATAGGAAGTCTATTCTTATCATGCAAGAAGAACGAGAAAGAGGTGTTGTCAGTTGGAATGTTTTGATAAGGTAATATAGGGGGCTTATTTAAGATTCTTGCTATATAAAGAATTGTTTTTTATGTTTTTGGTAGTTCCTAACAATGCCTTATGATAAAAACCCTTTTCTGAATCTATCTTATGAATGTTTATATGATGCTCACAGCACCCTGAAAATACAAATCAAGTTCATGGATGAAACCCTCTTTGATTTACCAAGGAAACATCAATGCAAGTCAAATTTGAAAACATATTTCCAGATCTTTACTGTCGTACCACGATTGTGGCCAATGTAGCCCTGGACGACCTGAAGGCTAGTGATGCTCAAATATTCATTTTTTGTATGCAAAATCATTTTACACCAGTTGTTCCCATGTTATTCAAAGTCTTTGTAGTTCTAACTTTTAAGCACTCCAGTATGATTTGTCTGGACATATAGTTGACCCTTCACTATGCATGAAGGCTGGAACAACTGGTACTAACAATGTCTGATTACTGATGACCTTCTGATATGTGGATACATTAGTATTTCCTAATTTTGTCAAAGCGAAGCTTGTTGTGCTTGTACTTGACACATACAGTTTGATATTCATATGCAGGTACAAACAAACGCATTAGGAGGTGTAAGGGTGGTTTCAATACTTTTTCTGTGCTACTTATTAACTGAAGTTTTTCGAGTTTCAAGAAGTACATGGTTGAGTTTTTGGACGAATCAAAGCGCTTTGCAGAGTTATAGGCCAGGATACTTCATTTTCGTGTATGCACTTCTATCATTTGGTCAGGTCTGTTTGCAACCCGTGATTGACATCAATATCTTAGAGGCCCAGCATTTTGTAAGATTTTAGCAGGAAAAAGAAAGAAAGAAGCTAATCCATTCTACTTTTGTTTCATCTACAGCTGTTTTTTAACATAGTAGTGAGAGAATCTAGAATTTATGCAATTGCTATGGTCTTTGTGGTCTTACTTCATGTATTTCTGGTTCAGGTGACTGTGACACTAGCAAACTCTTACTGGCTAATCAGTTCAAGTCTTCATGCGTCTAAAAGACTTCATGATGCCATGCTAGATTCCATCCTACGAGCTCCGATGCTATTCTTCCACACTAACCCAACTGGGAGGATAATCAATAGGTTTGCGAAGGATGTAGGTGAAATAGATCGCAACGTTGCCAATTCTGCCAACAATTTTCTAAGCCTAGCCTGGCAGTTGCTTTCAACTTTTGTGCTGATAGGCACTGTGAGCACAATATCATTGTGGTCCATAATGCCACTTCTGATCTTATTTTATTCAGCCTATCTATATTATCAGGTACGTTGAGAGATCCCTAGATATTGTTTTTTGGAAACTGGTATGGGTTTTGCAAAGAATGTAACTTTAGTATTTTGGTTGGGATGCTCTTTGACGTAGTTTCTTCAAAGAACCATTTTCTTGTTGTTTTTATCACTTTCACATGTAAAGAGTAATCTTCTAGATAAGCCTACTCAGTTCTTAAATAAGTCAAACGCATGCCTCTTCAAATCCAGAGTAAACTTAGACCACTCTCTGTTAGGAGATGAATTCTATAAGAGGTAATCCTATGAATTTTTTTGGGGAGAAAAGACATGTTAATTTAAAACATGGGTAAGCATCCTAGAATCCAATAGGAGCCCATTTTAGTTCCTGCAAGCATATATTTTCTGCTAATGTTGAATTAACATGTTCATCCTAGAAATTCTCTCATCATCATTGTATGTACACACTCTAATAACTATGCTCATCTACTGTGTTGTACAGAGTACATCCCGTGAAGTGAAACGTCTGGATTCCATCACCAGGTCTCCAGTTTATGCACAGTTTGGAGAAGCATTAAATGGTTTGTCAAGTATTCGTGCTTATAAAGCATATGATTGGATGGCCATCATCAATGGGAAGTATATGGACAATAATATTAGATTTAGTCTCGTAACTATTAGTTCAGATGGTTGGCTTGCCATAAGGTTGGTAACTTTAGGAGGAATGATGATTTGGTTGATTGCATCATTTGCAGTTTTGGGGTAATGCAAGAACAGAAAATCATGTGGAATTTGCATCTATAATGGGTCTACTACTTAGTTATACTTCGAACATCACTGATCTGTTGAGTAATGTTCTAAGACAAGCTAGTAAAGCTGAAAATAGCCTAAACTCTGTTGAGCGTGTTTCCACATATATAGATTTACCCTCGGAAGCTCCAGCCATAGTCAAGAGCAACCGTCCTGATCCTGCTTGGCCTTTTTCAGGATTAATTAAATTTAAGGATGTTGTTCTACGTTACAGGCCTGAGCTTCCTCCAGTTTTACATGGTCTGTCCTTTGCAGTCTCACCTAGTGAAAAGCTAGGAATAGCTGGAAGAACTGGAGCTGGGAAATCTAGCATGTTAAATGCTTTGTTCCGTATTGTAGAACTGGAAAGAGGAGAAATCACCATTCATGGCTGTGACGTTACTAAGCTCGGACTGACAGATTTGAGGAAAGTTCTCAGTATCATACCACAATCACCCGTTCTCTTCTCAGGTACTTGTAAAGAGAAACTGAAAACTAGATTTTATGGATTGATTTTCGACACTTTGTGTCATTGTAATCGTTACTCATTTTCTTATAGGGACTGTGCGATTTAATCTTGATCCATTCAGTGAACACAATGATGCTGACCTGTGGGAGGCTTTAGAGAGGGCACATTTGAAGGATGCTGTTAGAAATAGTTCTGCTGGTCTGGATGCTCAGGTATGAACTTGAATCTCCTCTATCAAACTGTCTTTAATCTGTCAAAATGTTACACACACACACACATATGATTTAAAAACCATTGAATGTGTAACAAAAACTACTAATATCAAGCTCTTGTGGTTGAAAATATCCCTCTAGGGCGACAATATGTAAAACATATGGCATTGTGTTTGATTAAAGCTGATTTGAAGTCAATGAACTGTTTTTGATTCATAATGTTTATTTAAAGCTAAATTAAAGTCAATGACTGTTTTTGTTTCATAATTTTTCAGATGCAATATTAAGTTGATTATAGAGTAATGCAAGTAAAAGTTCTTTTTTATTTTTGTCAAGGTTTTTGAGGGAGGGGAGAATTTTAGTGTTGGGCAGAGGCAACTACTAAGTCTCGCACGAGCACTGCTGCGAAGATCTAAGATTCTTGTTCTTGATGAAGCTACTGCTTCTGTTGATGTTAGAATTGATGCTCTTATCCAGAAAACCATCCGAGAAGAATTCAGATCCTGCACAATGCTAATTATTGCTCACAGACTAAATACCATTATTGACTGTGACAGAATCCTTGTGCTTGAGGCTGGTCAGGTATGCTCTATTTGCCAGGAAATTTGAGTTTATTGAACACTTTCCAGAAAATATAATGTCCATAAGGAGTAGCTGGAATCATCAAGAACTCTTTATGCGAACTAACTTCAACTTCATTCTCAATTTTCATGATCCTGACATCATTTATAGTGATTCTTTATTTAACTCATGGTTGAATATTCGATCTTTCAGGTTTCAGAACATGCTACCCCAGAGGAACTGCTATCAAATAAAGGAAGCGCATTCTCTAGGATGGTTCAAAGTACAGGACCAACAAATGCAGAGTACTTGTATAGCCTGGTGTTTGAAAGAAAATAGAACAAGTTAATGCTTACAAATTCCTGATAAATGTCAAACAATCTTATTTATTAGCTAAAGAGAAGATTTTACTCCTTCCCAAGTAGTTTTTAGTATGTAACTCGCAGCAGAGAGGCAAGTTAAACTATGATTTCGAAATAATTGCTTCTGCTGCTAAATAATTTGATGCTGTAGCTTCTCGGGGACCTCATTGTTAGGTTGTTTCAATGTTAACTCCAATTTGTTATAAAAAGTGCAAATATATATATAATATATATATATATTTAATGAAATAAATAATATATACGACAATATCAAACCCACAAAATAACCTGGTCGTCTATCCTTGTGATAAGCTCTTAGATACTTTGTGCAAAGGGATTGAATTAACCTACTCAAAGTCTTTGAGGGCTGAAATTGCAAAACCTCAGAACATAAAACAATAAAAACATTAGTAATTGTGCTTGTGTTGATATCAATTCGATAAATTATTTTACGTGAAGGAAATTTGGTCAAAATATGTTTATAAAATTTACTTCTTTCAAACTAATTGGATTAAATTATAAAATGAATATCAGTTATTTTTTAAAAAAAAATTAATAAGTAAAAAAAATATTAAATCTTTATTTCAAGAAAATAAAAATTCTAAAAAATGTTTAAGGAATAATCACAATATTTCAGTGATCTACTGTTTTCCAAAAAATCTTATCTACAAATTTCAATTCTTTTTTATTCCTTAAACATTTCTAAAAATTTATTTTTTTGTCAAAAGTTTTATTTTTTTATTTATCAAACAATCTTCATGACCCAGTGCTATAAAAATGTTCTTTATTAGAATTTTGAAGATTATCAATGTTTTTGTATCCCTAAACATCTCTAAAAAAATATACTTCTTTTATTGCTTAAGCATTTCCAAAATTTTAATCGATGGTCATTGATGCAATTTAGATTTTGTTGGATCGACTAAATCTTTCAAACACATGGTAAATTTTGATCAAATATATATATATATATATATATATATATATTATTTGCTGAGGTGGTACAAATATAAGGATGATTTTGAGGTTTTCCCACAGAAACCTCAAATAAACCCTTGTTCAGTTTTGTCGATTGTCGCTAGAAACCATGGAAGAGGAAGCAGACCACGAACATGAACAAGAACAGCAACACATTTCACCCACCGCAACCACTCAACAAGACTACACATGGCCTGTAATTAGATATGATTTGGCTCCACAAAGAACCCGTCATTTCTTTAAACAATTTAGGACTTCTTCTTCAAGCCCTAACAATTTCCTGAAAGGCATTAAATGGTAACGGTCCATCTCTTCATTTTTCTTTATTTTCATACATATGTGTCTCTGTTTGTACTTCTCTATTGGGTGTCTGAAAGTCTGATTCTTTTTTCTGGTTTCTTAAGGTCTCCTGATGGCTCTTGTTTTTTAACAAGTTCTGAGGATAATACCATGCATTTGTTCTCATTGTAAGCTCTTAAGATCACACGATTGATTAATTTGAGGCTAATGATTCATGATTGGAAATCAATGTTCCATTTTAATGGTAATTTGGTGCTTTGTTTTGTATTAGACCAGATAATGGTAGTGACAGTGATGCTGATGGGACGTTGTTTAGCTATTGATGAAGGTGAGTTTTTGAGTTTAGAGTTACAAAATGGGCATACTTTAAAAGCAGTAGGGAATACCCACATTTCTTCTTCTTCTTCTTCTTCTTCTTCTTCTTCTTCTTCTGGCATGGCTGATGTTGCTTAACTTCGAAACTTTTGCGATGTTATATAATTGATTTCAAGATTTTTTTTTTCTTGTTCTTGTTAGATTCATATGATGCAAGTCTTATTGTGAAGGAAGGGGAGTCTGTCTATGACTTCTGTTGGTATCCCTATATGTCTGCTTCAGGTGCTAACATGGGATTATCTTGTCGGATTGTCATTAGCTCCTGATGTAAAAAGGTGTAAATTGGATATATTGCTTGGCTTTTCAGATCCTGTTAGCTGTGTATTTGCTACTACTAGTCGTGACCATCCAATTCATCTTTGGGATGCTACATCTGGCACGGTACTGGTTTATCTATTTCTACGTACGTGTTTTATCTATGTTCCTCTGATGAGATAAATGGTTATTTAGACTCTAGATTTTGTAAACAAAGAAAATTGGAAAATTGCCTTGTAGTATAAACAAAGGTGAGGGCTTTATGAGGCTTTGCATGTTTTGGGCATAATTGAACCCAAGATTTTGATATGCTATACATGCTTATGTGAAAGATATGGTGACAGCCTTTGTTCTTTTTTTATTTATTTTTTGGGTCCAGTTCTTGTTTATGTTAGTATGACCACTGATAATGCATATGCTAAAATTGCAGCTGCGGTGCACATATCGTGCTTATGATGCTGTGGATGAAATTACTGCTGCCATTTCAATTGCATTTAACCCAGCTGGAACGAAGTAAGAACATTAATTTTGAAAGGCTTATTAATTGTTCAACTAGAGTTTGAATTTGAGGTTTGCATTATCTGTTTTGTACAAAATAAATCAGAATATAGCTACGTTCAACACTATTTACTTGATTCTTGCTGTCTGGTAGGATATTTGCTGGATACAATAAATCTATTAGAGTCTTTGATATACATCGCCCTGGTAGAGATTTTAAGCAGTATTCGACTATTCAAGGAAATAAAGAAGGACAAACAGGTTGATATTTCCCTAGACTACGCAAATAAGCAATAGATAATCAATAAAATGATGAAGCATTTTATTCTTGATTTGTTTGTTGTCTACAGGTATAATATCTGCAGTTGCCTTTTCTCCTACCCACACTGGAATGCTAGCTACTGGTTCTTACAGTCAGACAACTGCAATCTATAGGGAAGACAATATGGAACTCTTGTATGTTTTACATGGCCAAGAAGGTGGGATTACACATGTAAGTGAGCGATTATTTTTATCACCTCAACTTTGATTTTGCTATCAATGAATTAAAGGTAAAATGCTTTCTCACTCAGGTCCAGTTCTCAAAGGATGGAAACTATCTTTATACTGGAGGCAGGAAGGTAAATTGTGGCTCAAGTACATTCTATTTTCTTCTTTGTTTCTCTCTCTATATATATATATACTTGTAATTACAAATTCTAAAATCACATCAAATCCTTCCACGTGTACCTATTCCTGCACCAATCTTTCTGTTCCTCTATTCTCTGCTTCAGTGTTTCCAATGTGAGCTACAGAAAAGCTGCTCCCTTTATCTGTTAACTTATGGTGATTTTTCTGTTATACCACTTCTCATTAACCAGGCTGTTTCAAATTTGGTATATCATAGGAGATCGATAGCAAAACATACAAATTTTTTGTCTGATATGTACTTGTGGTTATACTATGCAATTGACACATCGTTCCCATATTTTTTCTTAGGACCCCTATATCTTGTGCTGGGATATGCGGAAAACTGTCGAAGTTGTGTACAAGTAAGTATTTATCTGATTGGGGCATTTTCTTTCTTGTGGAAAAATGTAATGTCTGATATTATTTATATTTTCAACGACATTAATCATAAACTCCTCTCAAATCCATTTGAAGAACTGAGCAGGCTTCTAGATTCCAGCAACTTTGGCTGCTAGTCATATCTGTTCATTTTGATTATTTTCTTGACCATCTTAACAGAGGCTGAATGAGTCAAGTGGCACTGTCCGGTCACTTGCATATTTTATTTCTCAGTAATTTAGATTCTTGGTAAATTATTTTGCAGATTCTTATGAAGCATTTTTTTATACAAGACATTTATAACAGTATATATGTGCATCTCATTTTCCAAACATGCTGTGTTATTAGATTGTATAGATCCTCAGAACACACCAACCAGCGGATATTTTTTGATATTGAGCCCCTTGGCCAACATCTTGCAACAGGTGGTCAGGTATTATTCAAGATTTCATTCTATCCATGGTGGAGTAAAAGGATGTAGTGGTACCATTAACCAGTGATTAGATCTTTGACTGTCTAGTTCTCATTTTCCCCTATTTCTGCCTCTAGGATGGTTTGGTTCATATATATGATCTACAAAATGGGCAGTGGGTTTCAGGATTTCAGGCTGCAACAGGTATGTATATGCGATTTCCATCTAAGTGATCAGTGTTTTTCTTTTGAAAATAATCTAAGCATCTTCTTCCTTCTAATCATCTTTTTCCATCCCATGTGCAATGCAGACACGGTTAATGGTTTCTCTTTCCACCCATTCCTTCCTATGGCAGTCTCCTCATCAGGGCACCGGAGATTTAAAGCTCCTGATGATTGTGATGAGAATTTGCATTTGACTGGTAACTATAGTGACCTTGATGCTTTAAAAGTATTCATTTAGGCAAAATTTTTAATCACTATCATGCCATTCTTGTTTTATGTGCACTTGCTGCATTCTTGATGGAAGTTTATGTGGGGTTTGGCTTTTCCAGCTGAAATATGATAGGAGATTTCATAGGCTTCCTTTTAAGTTCCAGCTAAAACTATCAACCTCCCGACAAGGAAATAATCAAACTGGTGTGGTTGATCTTTTAGGTTAAACCAGTGGATAGAGATAGTTTTCCACAATAGTTAATTGATGCATGCAATATTCCCAGTTGATGTGTTTTGCCAGGTTAAACCTTATCCATCAATAAGTTTTGTGTTTTATGTAGGTTATGAGAACTGTGCCTCCGTGTGGAACTTCTCCTGTGCATCAATGGAAGATGACACCAACATCAATGGTGGTGATTTTACTCAATCTGAAAATGAAATCCCCCACCAGGATCCTTGAGTCACTCCTCGATGGGCTCATGCCCATACATCTCATCTTAACATGGAAGTACATCATCGAGTAAACATTTGCCTAAATACTGTACCTTCTAACATTCAATAGGAGCAGAAAGACGTTTACATTCTAGAGCTGAGTGTTCATTCTAGCAACTAAGAATTTGTGAAAGTGATTACAGGAAGGTGAAGTTACTGCGTCTGTAACCGAGGAGGCATTACAGAAAACAAAAGGATTCTGGTCAACAGAGTGCAAGCTGTTTTTGGAGTCTTTGACCTTCACAAAAGTCAGCTGAATGGTCTCCGACTGCGATTTGAGACCAAAATATAAGATATAAAAACCAGTTGGTTCGATCGAAAGGCCATTTAGGGATTGTTTATCATTGCTTTTTAAAACAGTTTTTGAAAAAAAATGATTTTATTTTATTTTATTTTATTTCTTTAATTTTTTTTTACTTTAAATTAAAGTTTTTTTGAGTGTTTTTTTTTTTATTTCCATGTGATGTTAAAAATATTTTTTAAAAAATAAAAAAGTATCATTTTAAAATAATTCTGAATGAAAAATATTTTTAAAAGCAATCTTAATTACATTATCAAATTGTCTGGACTAGAAATATAAATATAATTGATCTGTTTAAACTCGGAACAGTAAATTGATAATTGAATGTGATTGATCCAAAATCTAGATTAACCATTCAGAATCGGATGAATACTTAAAAAAAAATCAAATAAATAGGTGATCAATTATTTTACTTTATCATAAATTAAATTTTGATATTAAACTTTATTTTTCTTCTTTTTTAATTTTTTATTGTAAGATAAGAGAGAGCTGCTTAATAAGAACTTAATAAGATAGTGTTTGACATTGTATTTTAAATTATTTTAAATTGAGTTTTTTTATATTATTTTTCATGTGATGATATCAAAAATAGTTTTTTAAAAAATAAAAAAATATCATATTAATGTATTTATGAATAAAAAACACTTTTAAATACAATCTCAAGCATATTCCCAAACAGTCCATTAGTAGATTCAACTTGCTTTTCTATACATCTCTATTTCAATTTGAAACTTAAAGATTTCCATTGAAAAAAAAATTGAAGTGTTTACCATGAATATTCTTCACCAAAAAGAAATTTCGGCAGCATAGATCATAAATGCTCATCCCTCTTTCATTGTCCAGAAGCATGAACCAAAAATAAAATATAAAAACAACAATTATGGTTATCGTGAACGGTTGTATTTGCGTTTGCGTGTGTGTATATCAAAGTAGGGGTGAATAAAAAAAAATTGAAAAGAGATTAAATCGAGAAAATTAAAAAAAAATTGAGAAAATTCTAACTGATAAAAAAAATCGATTAAATTGATCATATTTTAAAAAAAAACTTTTAGTTTAGTTTGGTTTTTTAAATAAAAAATTGGTAAACTAAATTGAACCGATTCAAATTAAAAAAAATACTATAATTTTTTTATTCTTCCAATTCAGTTCAAATTTTTTAGCTTGCTTTAATTTTAGTTAAATGGGAGAAAGAGTTAAAGTGATTTGTTTTTTTTATTAAATCTACTTGAGTCGATGATTTTATTTGTAGGTTTGACAAGTTAATCATGATATATTTAACAAATTAATCCACAATATCCATGTATATTTTATTCGTTTGAGTATTTTTTTAAATAATATATTTTTTATATTTTGAATAATATTTATCCTTATTTATATACATCTCATTATCAATAACTGGTGATTTTCTTTATATATTTATATATATATTAATAAAAAGTCTTCGTTAATAAGGGAATACATAGAGTAAGTAGATTATATTGAAACTTTTAGTTCCTAGATCGTGATTGAAATTACTTTTTAAAAATGTGTTTTGTTTAAAAATATATCAAAATTATTTTTTTTATTTTTTAAAAATTATTTTTGATATCAACATATCAAAATATCTAAAAACACTAAAATAATTTATTTAAAATAAAATAAAAAAAATGAAAACGCGTTTCCAAACACAGGTTCTTAGCTTCCACTTTAGCAGGTTACTAGCGTGCATTTGCCTTACGCGCAGCCTTTTCATATACAAAGTTCAACTGAAAACGACATCGGCTAGTGAGGAAACTAGCTTCGGAATTGGATCAAAGCCAAGAATCGAGGTTCGGAGTGTGTGGATCAATCAGAATAATAATAAAAAAGTTTCTAGGCGTTCAAGATTTAGCGTTGAGAATGCACAGATTATTCAATGCATGAGTGCAGAAACCCTCTACACCCTTCATTCCTTTTTCAATATACGTGCGTGAATGGATGAAGAGATCATCATGTATTGCCTTGTAATTCAACCCAAACTTAACTTGATTTATTAATAATTAATGAATTAATTATAATATAATTAATGCTAAAAGTTTTATGATTAGTGTTTTTTTTATAATATATCAAGTTGAATCTGGGTTGTTCATGGGATTATAGAAGGTGGGAACAGAAATAAAAAAACAAAGTAGCAATTAACCATTAATACTTCCTTGAAGAACGAGTCTAAAATGTAATGAAAAACTCATTTGCGTCACTTCCAGGTTGGAGACATCCGCGGAAAACGACTCCAGATTTTACTGTTTGCTGACCCGGTAACCTAATACAGTAGTGATCTACTTAGTTGCCTACATTAGCGTGTTTCGAGAGACCAGAAGGGCAAGCTAACGTAGAAGACAGGGTCTCTCAACAACAAAAAAAACATTCAAAAACAATTACAAAAGCTTCGTACAAGCTCTCTTATAACTTGTCTGTCACAGCAACGAGAAAGTTCAAGGTAGAAATTAGGATTTCTCCGATCAATGGCTTCACCGGAAAGAAAGGGCCAAACATTTTTACAGATTTCACGTAAGAGACTAAAGAGGCAGTGTCATTCTAGCTATCATCATCTCGATCGTGTTACCACTAGTTTTACTCAAGCTGATCGTAGTGCTGATCTTCCTGATGAAGTTCTAGATATGATTTTCTCTTTCTTGCCGATCAGAAATGCTGTGCAGATTGGAGTTCTATCGACCAGATTCAAGAACTCTTGGAACTTCAGTCGCAGATTAGACTTTGATGATGATTTTGCAAGGGGCCGCAGTCCTGAAGATTTTAAATCTGTAGTGAATAAGGTCTTTGATCGCCACGAGGGTTCGAGTATTTTGAGGTTTCGATTGTGTTTTGATCCAGATAGAGAAGAATTACTGGTCGAGAAGTGGATCAGGAAGTCCATTGAAAAGGGTGTTGAAGAGCTCGATTTGGAATTTTATCAAAACGGAAATGTTTTTCAAGGAAGATGGCCTTTTAAACTCAACTCTGAAGTTTATGAAGCTGAGTCCTTGAAAATCTTGAAGCTTAACATGTGTCAACTCGATCTTCCACCAAAGTTGAAAGGTCTGCGTTTTCTGAATACTCTTGTTCTTAGAAAGATCATTATAACCCCGACATTGATAGATACTTTATTTCAGAATTGCTCCTTCCTCGAGACTCTAGATTTAGCACAGTGTCACAGAATTTTCCATCTAAAAATCTTTGCCCAGAAGAAGTTTAAGGTGTTAAGGGTTGGAGACTGCCAGGAGATTCTGAGGATTTACATCGATGCACCAAATCTACGTTCATTCCACTATTCTGGACATGTTTGCTTTATCAAATTTAACGTTGTCCCTCAACTGAAAGACGTGATGCTCAATTTCAGACCTTCAAAAGGCTTCACAGATACTTTTCGAGTGAGAAATCTCGTGTATGATCTCTACCCTATTCAAGTTCTCACCACTACCAGTACTTTTCTCGAGGTATGATCTCAATTTTCTATCCTGTTCTTCTTTCTGACCGGGCTGGTATTCACTCAGTGTCATGGTTATATATATTCAGGGCCTATCTCCAAAGTTTATTGGAGGGAAATTGAGGGAGATGCAATTCTTTTTTGGGAATTTGAAAGAATTTCATTTGATCATGGAAGGTGCAATCTACTGCAATCCTTACGATATTATTTCTTTCCTGAAGCATTGCCCTGGCCTGGAGAAAATCTTCATCGATGTGAGTCCTCATCCTGGTCGATTATATATATATATATATATATATTAGCAGCAATCACTAACTTTTTCAAAACTGATTTCTGCAGCTCAATGATTTTTGCTTCGTGCGGGGACCGTACTGGGAATTGCACAATCGACAATCTTTCCAGAAATACAGTCTACCATTTGACAGCCTCAAGTTCATCAAGCTTCCAGGATTTAAGTTTCAGAAAGATGAACTGATGCTGGTGAAGTTTCTCCTGGAGAGGGCAATTTCCCTGGAAAAACTAGTGCTGGTCACTCCCAAATCTAGACACGGCAGAGTGTTTACCCCAAATTTACAAGCGTATTATCAGCATCTCCGATCCTGGAAAGCTTCTCCGGCAGCCCAGATAGCGGTGTTTGAACACCTGAACGACACTTCGATTTGTCCGACGCATTCAAAGACCTGGTACTAGTCGACAAGGACTGGCTGGCATTAAGAGATTGATTTTGAGGTTAAACGATTGCACTTCAGATTGCAGTCTTGGACCAGATAATAAGTTAGGGTTTTCAGGTGCCCTGTCATTTTTTAAGTTAGTGGGGGAGGGTGAAAGCTCAACAACAGAAGTTATAGGTTTTACTTTTTAGATAGTATTTAATTTATATTGGCAATATATTTATGTTTTCTCAACGATATATATTTTCAATTTAAATTGTTTTAAATTATTTATTTTTATATCTGTAAAATAAAATAAAATAAAATAAAATAAAAGGTTTTAAAAATGGCCCAGTGACATCGTGCGGGCAAAAAAAACAAATACTGAATGCTATCAGGAAGAGGATCCCATTCCTGCTGGGATTTCCGGATCCCAAACCAATAAAATAAATATTATACAAGTTGGCTTGAACCATTTTCATATGTTGCTGAATTGTACTCTGTTTTTCATTGTTTTAAAAATAAATTTTTTTAAAAGCTTATTTTTATTTTTAATTTTAAATTAAAATTTTGATATTTTTAGATTTTTCATATGTTGATGTAAAATATTATTTTAATATATTTTTAAATTAAAAATACTTTAAAAAATAACATCAATTACATTCTTAAATATTCAGTATGACATGTGGCTTTGACATGGAGAATGGGAATGGCATCTGCTCCTTTCCATAAAATTCATAAATTATTTTTTTTATAGATATTGTTTTTAAAACTAATACAAATATATCTTTACAAATTAATTTTGATTTGTTAAAAAAAAAACTAAAACAAATTTCTTGTGATCAATATTACAATTCGATTTTACTCTTATTTAATATTATCTTTTTAATAAATTAGGCAGGGTTTGAATTTTTTATATAAAGATATTTCTATAATTAATTTAAATTGAAAAACATGATAAAAAGATAGATTAGAGAATAACCAGATATTTGAAGATATATTAAAATACATTAAAAAGGATTAATTTGATTAATTTTGAAATGAAAAGCACATTTAAAACACACTGAAGATAAAAATTAACACACTTCAAAACACTTACGAGGGTAATTATTATAAATATACTAAACGGCCTTGAAATTTAACTATAATAATAAATAATTTACAAAAAGAAACGAATAACTTTCTACTGGATTTCTTTTCCACGGAGAATCAACAAAAAAGCATGGTGTTGACGTGTAGTTGACTCACGATAGATTGCTATCGTGCAAAACCCGCAACTGGCCAGCCGCTTTCTAGAATCTTAAGTCAGACAAACCATTGGCCACCGTCGAACCACCTCAGCTGCATTCTCATGTGTACATCCACACTAGATCCCCACCACCACTCAGTAACATCCCCATGCATCACCCGCATCACCAATCCAATGATCTATTGCCACGTAGCGGAAATCCTGAAATAAGAATATCACAGACACGACAGGTGTCAGTTTAGACAAATACCCAAGAACAGTAGCAATAAAAAAAGGCCGAAACGTGTTCAAGAAGGAACCAACGCAGCAGCCGACTTAGACCGACCAAATCGCAACGCCATCGCTAAGCAACTCAACTGTTGCTTCCTAAACCCACTCGTTTCTTGCCACGTGCTCTTATCTAACGGCTAGTTTCTTTTTAACCGCCAAAAGGATTAGTCCAATAATATTTTTAAAAAAAGACGCCCACGTGAAAGATAAAAAATATCGGGCCAACTAAAAAGGCACCCTCAACGCATTGGTATTGTTTACAATGTAGTCCTTTTTCTCCTAATTACATGCACTCTACCCACAATCTATCATACTTGTAGCAACAATTTCCCCCTCCCCATAAAAATCATTAAAGTTATTTAATGCACCCGATATTTGAATTTCTGTATTTTATCCTTCCAAGAAAAATGACCATTAATACATCTAGCATCAAAAATAAAATTTATTATCTCATAGCTAGTCTTAAATATTATAAATACAAAATAGACCTTGGAAGAAGAGAAATAATATAAAAAAATATATAAGGATATTTTGTTGAACAGATTCATCAAAGAATACCGTCCATTAAATAATGTTTAATGAAAATAATGTTGTTGTTAAATAAATATATTATAAATTAATTATTTTTCTTGGCAAGTTAAATAGCAAGGCAGTCAAGCACATGTGAATTAAGATCTAGATTTAAACTATTTTCTAATGGGGAATAAAACCATTGGTGTACATGGATGAGAAAATGAAATGAATAGTAACAATGGAGGGACTAAAATGAAATATTAAATATAGTTGGGTGGTGATTTCTTATAGTTTGCCCAAAATTCTTAGACATTGGGAAACTGTATTTTCTCGCTTTTACCGCCTATTTATTATACATTGTTCTTTTTTATGGCTACACAATTAAAAAAAGAAAAAGAAAATAAAAAGGGAATCTTTTTTACTATATATAAGCTAAGCAAAGCTTTATTATCTCTTTATTTCTTAAGGCAAACAAACTTGTTTCCACTTCAAATAGTTCCGCACTTTCTGTATCTTTCAAGCTCAGAATATTTAGGGTTTTTGCAACTCATCCGCATCCCTTAGCAAACCAAAAGGTTTGTTGCTCAATCTTTTCAAGATTTGCTTGATAGTTTCTTGGGTTTTTTTGCCTTATAGTTAAAGGGAACTAGGCCTAAACTAACCATTGTATTTTTGTTATTTGCAGATTTCGTGAAAAAAGATTTGGTGATTTAAAGCAGTGCATCTCGGAAAGATGGCATTGGGGAAGAATTGTAGTTCAATGAAGGCAAATAGGATTAGTGGTGATGCTTTAGTTAGTGGAGAAGAAGAGGGATTAGGTTTGAAGATTGTTAGGTCATATTCATTTGGAAGGAAAAGGGTTTTGAGTTTTAATAATATTCTTAACGATGAAGATCTGTTGAATCCTGACTCCTCTTTTATTTCTCCGTTGAAGAGGCTTCGCAGTTTGAAGCCCGAGAAGTCTAATCTTGAAAGCCTGCCTCAAGATATTTTGGTAAGGTTTACTTCTTTTATACAGTCCCAGTTTAAAAGTTCTTGACTTGAGTGGTTTTCTTTGTGGGGGGGCTTTGAATCTGAAGAGTTAGAATTTCATTTATTGAAAGTTGCAGATTTTTGGGTTTTGCAGATCAGGGTTTTGTGTGGCGTGGATCATGATGATTTGAAGCAGCTTTTTCATGTCTCTAAAGTGATTAGAGAAGCTGTAAGTGTGCTAAATCTAGATTTCTTTTTCTTGGTTTGATTAGCTATTAGCTTTTTTTAGATATTGATCAAGGTTTTTGGGGTTCTTTTGTGTTTGCAGACTTCGATTGCAAAAGAATGGCATTTTGCTTACAGCACACCGAGAAAAACTCAAGCTTTTCGAACTCCAATTGATTTTGGGAATCTAAGTGAATTAGATGAGATTGAAGCTCCAAATGCACCAAAGCAGCGAAGGTCTTACAAGTCGCAGTTAAATCGGAAGAGATTTGCTGATTTGTCAGTGGCATTGTTTGCTTCACCGAAGAAGGGGCTGTTCATGGAAACCGAGATATAAGAAGAAGCAAGGGTTTTGTAAATATATGTCAAATAGTAGATTAAATTATTTTTGTAGATAAAAGGGTTTGGAGATTTGGATTGATCAAATCTCATTCCGGGTACATGGCAATAATCTTCACAGGTTACACTTTGATGACACGGGCCGTTCTAGATCTTCAACTGCTTTCATTGAAGACAGGATTTCTGGCCTGTTAAGTATTATCTCTTTGATTTATTATAGCAGCGCATGTAAATTAGGGAGAGAATTTGGGATATTTATTTGAGGGGAAATCTTAGCCCTTCTATTCGGTGTAAAGGATGAGAATTGTTGTGTACATTTGCATACCTCCTTGTTGTCTTTTTAATAGAATAAAGATGGAATATTTCCTCATTGTTTCTTGTATGGATGAGCAATATGGAGACGGTTTTTTATGATCTGTGTGTGATATTCATAAGTCCCATGATTTAAAACTGGCATTAATGTATTGAAAAGCAGTTATGTGAAAGCAAATATAGCAAAATTTTAGGATTGACAGATTCGGAGATTGATATAGCAGAAGATCCCCCTGACATTTAGGAGAATGTTGGGGACAGAAGTTTGGGGACTGTTTCTTTTGAGTCTGTGGGGTAAATCTAGACAGGGACAGCTGTTCGTGTGCGGGGAAGTTTGTGACTTGCAAACGTGGTTAATGTTTAGTGGGTGCCATGGAAAAGGCAATGCCGGCTGTGCTAAACTTAAATCAGGGGAGCAATAGATTTCAGCTGTACAGGGGGGGATAAGAAACTGAATCGGCTGATCCTATGTATTCAATGAATATGCTATTTCCATGTTTTCAATGAAGTTTGGTGATGATTGATTTTCTTGCCCTTCCACGTAAAATGACTTCTCAGCTCTCTCTCAAGCTGTCGCCACTTGCCTGGATCATAATGGAGGAAAGCTGTGATGGCTTTTGACCTTTTCTTTGGGGCTTTGGATTTTGTGCGCTGAAATAGCCTGGGGTTGAGAGAGATTTTCATTAAAAAAAGTCTTCTTTCATATGGGAATTTTCGAAGAGTGACAAGAACAATCATTAATCCTTCTCAGTGGACTTGAATATTTTACTATTTTATAATTTGTGGGAGAGAATTTTTGAGGTGGGATTTGGTCGTTCTAATGGCTAATATGATTGGTTTTTGTTTCAATTGTAGGTAGGATTTAGTTAGGTCTCCGCCTCTACTTCAAGCCATTGAAATCTGTTAAGTAGCACAATGATGTAGAAAATATCAGTATCAGATTTCTGTAATTCACTGCGTGGAGCTTTCCATGACTTTAATAAGCTACTTCACTTGGCTTCTGCTCGCACGAAACAATTGTCGCGGGCTTTCCTGGCTTGGGTGCTTAAATTCTCTTTTCCTCGTACCTGAAGTTTGTGAGAGACGAGAAATACGTGGTTTTCAGTTCATTGAAGATTTATTTTTTTTGTAAATTTGTAGATTGTCTTTCCTGGCCTTAAAAATGAGAGAAAAAGCCATGCTCAAACTTTAACAATGATTGCTGCTATGGTTGCTTTTGTGGTGGATAGTTTGTCGATAACAAATAGCATTGAAATCCGACGATAACAAGCACCATGGAAAGCCATTAGCAGGTTGATGTGGAAATACAATGCGTGCTGGTAGAAAAATAAAAATAAAGTAGTGCTTATTTTGTGGGATTTCAAGCAATTTCCAAGTGTTTAAACTGTTGAGATGCTAAAATGTTTCTTGACAAAAGAGAATATTAGCCGAGGACTTCTCATAATTACCAGCAACTGGCAATTTCTGCAAAACGTGCAGAAAAGATTTGAGTGAAGAGAAGATTTCCCATGTCTATTATAATACCGGAAATTTCTAGCCAGAGAAGCTTAAACCCTAAAGAGATTACGATGTTACTTGAATATTAAAGATACGATGATTTCGGACGACGAAGAAGTAAATAAAAGTGCTGTGGAAAGAAAAACAGCAAATTCACCGAGTAAAACTTTGGTTGCTTTTATTTAGATTTCCACATTGAACATGATGATCTTCAAGAATTCATGAGGATCTCGGGCCAATGTTGGAATCACTGGAAGGAAGTACTGCTTCGGTTGCAGAATTGTTTAAATCAAGGAGCTTTACCTGGTTATTATTGTATTGTCTTTTTCAATCTGTTTATTCTCATGCCTCATATCCAGGAATTCATCGGAGAATTTCTCATCCGCCTCCTCTGCTGTTGAGTCTGCCTCCACCATTGAATTATAGCAACCAAACTGCCAAGCCACCTCCTCCACCATTCAAATATGGCTACCAAAACACCAACCCGCTTCCACCTAGAGCTTTTGTTCCTCAGAGAACTAATGAAAGTTCTGTGCCAAGAAATAAAATCGGTTACTCTGGGAGCCATGGTGTCATTTCTGGTGGCAGAGCTGACTCTTTTCCAGAACTATGGATTTGTTGATCCATACGGCAGAGCAAACTCTGATGGTGAGAATACTGCCGGTGGTGGTTCTGCTACTTCCGGCCCCTGCTGGAGCAAAATGGAAGAACCCTCCCATGAGGTAGCTAAAAGGACTTGTTCATCGCATACAGCAATATTGGAAGTCACCGATCAGCCTGCAGGTTCTAAGTTTATCGACATATTTGCCCCAGTCCTTCCTCCTCTTCACACGGTAACTATTTTGAAACTCAATTTGGCATATGCATCTGTTCAAGAGAGTCAATGTAGCTTGAACAATATATATATATATATATATATATACACACACACACATTTCCAAACAAAAAAAATCTCTTTCACGATCTCAAAACAGCCTCTAAAACTAAAACTAGCAGCTTTCAGCTGGTAGATCTTTTCCCTGCATTTTTTTTATTTCCTTTGGTATACAATACAATGCATTGTCTTTCAATCGGTTTCTTTGTTCCTTCAGGATTTCTATGTAGCTTGAATATAGATAGATAGATATATATATATATATATAGTGCGAATTTTACTGCTGGCATGCATGCGCAGCATTCTGGAAGACATCACCCTCCTCCTCCGTGATATTACTAATCACTGTATAGGCTTGCCGTCATTTCTCAAGAATTTGGAGATCACACTTCCATACTTAAGACTAGAAATTCGAGAAGGCCAAGCTCCGGTTCACGTTCAACATCAGATATTTTGTTTTCATGAAATTAATGGCCACCGTTCAAAGGGCCGGCCCCTTCTAAAATCCTGTAAATACTACTGATAACTAAAAGATTTTGCTGCAAAGTTCTGTGAAACATCCATGTAAAATGTCTCACTTGGCTAGATGTAGCTAAGAGTTTAGGCTTAGTGAGTTGATAGCTGGTCCTCAAGGGGAGTGACGTTATGGCAAAGGACTTGAGAATTGCATAGCCGTAGTTTTACTCGCTCACTTGAACTCACAAAGTGTGTTTTTCCGATGATGAGTTCCTCGAATCCAGAAAAAAAAAGAGTTGCTAGCTGCAAGTTTTCGAAGAACTGCGTGTTATATGATAACAGAGAGAAATAAGGCCAATCCTCAGAACTAGAAGCATCAAAGTGCTAGCTGGAAGGAAAGGTTGAGGTCCCGTATGTTTTCCACCTCATCTCCAGACCATGTGATGAGCATCTCCAAAGCTGCAAACTCCTTGTCGCCAATCAATCCATGATTTGAACCCCACCATGAACCCTCTCCCTGATCCACCAGTATTCTATCTGATCTCTGCTATTATATGAGATAAGATATCTACGACAGTAAGTAAGAAACCTTCTAGCCACGTTCTTCTGTTATAACATTGAATTGACGATCTAGATTCGTTGTCTGCCACCATCCACTGAAGTTTTCTGATTTGATTGATGCTAAAATTGGACTTGGATTTATTTAAAAGGAAAAGGGATGTGACCATAAAAAAGAAAAAAGAAAATTGCTGCTAGTATTATATTATATTATATTAGCACCATGAATCTCTTGTTTGTGATGAACTTGTGGAGAGAGAAAGATAATTTTGATACAAGGAAAAAAATGAGTCAGCGTTGGTTAATTTCTCAAAAGCATTAATGTTAATAACCATAATATTGAATCTAACAAGTAAGAGAACAACAATTTCTCTTGAAATATTTATTCTGCTATAATTATATAGCCCATATATAGACATACAGAAGTCCACAAGGGGACCCTTCAATTGAATTTCGATGTTCTTTCTAGTTCCAATCATTTCTTTCCATTATTTTCTTAGAAGTGAAGTTATGATTTTAAGTAAGTGGACCAAATTAATGCCATCAATCTACCTATATGATAGTAGAGAGAGAGAGAGAGATCTGAGTTCTATTCCTTTATCAGACCAGACCAACGAGGCTTGCAGAGCCTAAAAGCTTCGCATTTTTCTAGTTTACTCTTTCTTCAGGGTAGCTTTTCATTGATCAATAAAATGCTTTTTTTTCTTGATGGGGGACATCTTACCTTTAATGGAGATCACCTGCATGTTCATGATAAGTACTGAAAACAAGGTGCAATAACACATCCATGCCTGTTGGTCCAATTACATTTCCTTTCAATCTAGGGTTTGCTTGGAGGTGTATTGTATTTGAAGCTATGACACACACATCACACACACACACGGTATCCCCTCTAGATTTGTAGCATGGCTTTTCTTTCTTGTTTAAGTCTGTAGATTCGATAAGAAAAACTTACTTGTGAGATTCTGTTTTTCTTATTCCTGGATCAATTATTTCAGGGTAACTTCAATTATTAGAATCAAATTGATATTAAATGGTACGAATATTTTTGCAGATCTTAGCAAGTTTAATACAGCGAATTGAAATGAAAGAAAAGTGAAAGAACTATTTTCTTCAATTATGAAAAATCGTATCCTTTCATAGGAGGTTATATCCATATTTATATAAGTAGAAGAGTGATTATCTAGCAGTTACCAATTAGTAACTTCTCTAAATAAATAAATCAAGTTCATTTCTCATGGGTGAACCAGGCCAAACCCAATAACCAACAACATTTGTTGTTGATCGATAGGTTGTATATTAGAAGAACAATTTATTGCTCATGTACGTACTTTTATCACACGATTCGTGATGGTGGTCAAATCCCTTTATTATGTTCACTTATTAGATATTATAATGCAATGCTCTATAACTATAGACTCTCTTTTTTATACGAAAAAGTATCATTTATCTGAAAATATATTTTGTAGATCAGGTGAGCGAGTAAAACACTGATTGTTCAAGGTTTGTAACAAAATATACATACTCATAACTTGAGCTCAAGATCTATTTTTCGAGATCACAAGTCTTTTATTATCATTTCATGTCTCTTAGAAGACTCTATAACTATAGACATGCAAAGTGCAAACGAAGTTACCAGACTCATCAATTGAAGTTCGACATTAAAGACTTTTTTTAACTTGAAAGCTTCACTTCCAAGGAAATTGAGCAGCTTCTCTTGGACTATTATTCGATCATGCATAGACAATTCATCGAGGGATAAAAGCTAGCGATCGATGTCCACGCTTGAAAAGTCCTCCACCTCTTGTCTACGGTGGCAAAAGGACAAAGAAAATTTTACCAACATTGCTAGACAAATGCCATCTCACACAGAAAAAGTAGATAGATAGTTTGATACCTCTAAGGCCCATGAAAGAAAGAAAGAAAGAAAGATCATGACCCCGGAAACAATTTTGTTCAAAGTGAATGGTGTGGTAGAAAAAGCAAAAAAATTATTCTCGCAAGGATAATTGTGCCCATGAAAATAATGTCATGTCCAACATTGTCCCAAATGTCGCAAAGATAAATTTATCCTGATTCGAATCAAAGACCTGCAAAATAGATCTCAAATCTTTTGATATCAAGCAAAATAGATCTCCTTATAAACTTTCTCGTGTCATTGTTAAACCTTTTGCACTCAACCAATTACAAGTTATAGTCCTATATCAAAAGGCATTTACTTTCTCTCTTCTAAAAAAAATCTGATACTTGAAGCATTACCTTGAAGTGATGATGAAAGCTGAGGGAGGATGGGATTTTGGTTGATAAATTTAAGAGCTAATCCAACAATCATTGAAACAAAGTAATATCAAGTTGGATTCGATCTTCAATCTCTTGAAAAAGTATGCTTAAGAAAAACTAGAATCAAAATCAATTGAAAAGGTAGAAAATCTAAGAACGAAAGGAGAATTTTTTACTTTTTTATGCTTTAAATGGTGAGAGCTACATCAAAACAATTTTAAATAATTAAACAGTGAAATAACCCACATAACTCTTTGATATATGAATTAGTAGTCTGTTTAATCCTTTTACTCTTAATATTATCTTCAAATTCCACTATTAAATAAAAATTATAACACCGCACGTCCTCCATTTTGAAAACTCTTTGATACCTGACGGTGTAAATAAAAGTCAAGGGATCAAAATGAACAAACATTATAATAAAGGGCTCAAATTCACCATGGAAGATGGAATCCCCTTTAATATATTCTCTCTCTCTCTCTCTCTCTCTCAGGCCTATAAACCCCGCAAAGCAATCTCCTTTAAACCCCACCTCTCTCTCTCTCTCTCTCTTGCATGCCTTGTAAAACTCGTCAACTCTCAAATGGGTTTGAAATTCTTGTCCAAAATCTCAATTCGTAGTCTTCTCTAAACCAAATTCTCACCTTTTCTTCTTTCTTTATGGAAGAAAATGAAAGTCTTTCATGGGAATTGAATTATAATACCATCTCATTTTGTCATCATTGAAGTCATGACTTCCATTGATCTTTCTTTTAATCCTCTCTTCTCTTGCATTATCACTCTCTACACTCTAATTCTCTTATACTTTCCTCAAGCACTTAGACTCTCAATCTCTCCAATTCTGATCAGTACTTTAACTCTCTTGCTCTTTCTTTTACGTCTTGGTGCAGTTCAAAGACGTCAACTTTCAGTCACAGAAAGCGGTAAGGCCATTCAAATCCAGCAAAACAAAGGAACCCATTTTGGTGAAGCTTCAAATTCTAGCTTTTCTGACTCATGTAAACAAACGGGTCGCTTCCCAAAGTGCTGAAAGGGGTCGCTTTGACCCGGATCCGAACCAGGATTTTGATGTGTCGTTTGTTGAATGGGATGTCAGAGCTCCATTGAAGGTTATATATGAGGAATATGAAGGAGAAGAGGAGGAGGGGGAGGATCCAAATGAGAAGGATGCAGGTCAGGATCCGACCCGGTTTGGTGGTTTGGGAAGGTATCCGTCTTTGGCTATGTGTTATCCGGAAACGGATTCGGACTCGGATTCGAATTCGGATTCTGAAGGAGGGTTTTCAGTTGCCGGAGAGTGGGCCTCGCCGGGAGAGGTTTTGTTTCAATTGGGAAGAGGAAGATAGAGAAGGGTTATTAATAGAGATAGCTCTTGATAGTTATGATAGGAAGGATATGGGCTCGGATTCAGATGCGGGTTCGGGTTTTCATGTGGAAGAGGATAATTTGATAGAGATTGACATCTGTCCGGCCAAAACGACAAGCTATTTCCCGGTGAAATGTGATTAATTAGTGCTTAAAGGCGATTTAAGGCGGTAATTAGAGGGTTAGTCTCAAGGTTGTTAAAGAGGTGATTTTTATATGAAAATATTTTAATTATAATTTTACAATTTTATTATCGGAGTTTGACAATCACTCTTTCAATTTGGATTAATTGAAGGTTAGTGAGAGGCAACTTTTTTCGGGTTTGGAGTCTTGTTTTTTGGGTTTATGGATATTTGTTGAGTAAGTTACCATTGTATTATACCAATGATTAATCAATCACAAAATCCAAGGATTTACTTGAGATGACTATTGACTTGTATGACACTATATGGATTTCATATGGAAAAAAAGAAAGAGTCGTTGATTTTTTTTTGTTTTGGGTCAAAAGTGAACTTTCATAATTGCATAATAAATGTGATAATAATTGTTTTTTTATTTAAAAATATATTAAAATAATATATTTTATTATTATTTTTAAAAAATATTTGTAATATTAACAAAAAGTAATTGGAAGCAAAAATAGATTAAATAAAGTGATGATAAAAAAATACAGACAAGTTTGGTTGGACCAATTAAAGTAGACTAGTCTCTCATTTGTAATATTCATGTTCAGTAGTTTGTTTGCCTTAATTCTTGTTTGGTTTTCATTTTGGATTTTAGAGGAAAAGCCATTTGTATGAAAATGTTGCTGATTTGTGCAGCATTGATGTCAATAATGGAATTATGCCTAACAAGGGGCCTGTTTGTAGATGGAAAATGATTTATGACATATCATATTAATTTTTTCTCGACCAAAAGTTTTTGGGATTTGAAACTTGTAAAGATTCATAATAATTTATATTTATTTTTTATTAAATAGAATGATAATGGTGAGGTTTGGATTCGTGATTACTTGATCAACAAAACTCTAATATCATATCAAAGAATCATTTTATTTAAGAGCTTAAGGTATCAAATGAGATATAAGATATGATTTATATTATTTTATAATAATTTTTACTACTAGTCTATATAATATAGCAGTGAAAAAACATCATAAAATAATATAGTTTATGCTTGTCAAGTTTATAGCCTAAACATCAATAAATATTATGATTAGAAAAGGCCACAAATTAAAATTATATTATTTCATAAAAAATAAAATCAAGCTGTATGCTAATTTTTATTTTACATTGCTAATTAAAGGGAAAAAAAAGTCATTGAATTAGGATCATTTGATATGAACCACACTTGTAAGTTGTAACAGTAACCTAGTACAAAGACAGTCATTTGTCTTTTTATCGTAAGAAAACTTCCAAACGCAACAATTTATGGATCAGTGTCCCAATCTACTGTGAGGAACGAATCACTCAATGAGACCACTGCTGAAATGGATTAGATTCATGCCAAATTCAGAATGCAAAGACGTGTTTGGATTGAATGGTTGTTTGGAAATGTGGTCTAAGTTGTTTTTTAAAGTATTTTTTATTTAAAATGATTTTTTTTATATTTTTTAAAAAATTATTTTTATATCAAAATATCTAAAAGTATTTAAAAATTAATTTAAAATACAAAATAAAAATAATTTTTTTTTTAAAATACAGTTAAGAAAGCGTGTTGCTCCCAAATTGATAAGTGGGTAAGCTGCCAACATCATTCGAAGCATGCTTATTCTCAGTGAAACGAAATTGTTTAAGGAGAGAGAATAATCAGAGCTCGAGCCTTTTCAACGTATATGAGAGATTGTTTGTCGTTTTCTGTTTGTTATTGTGATTTAAAAATATTTAAAAAAAAAAGTTGATTTTTAAAAAAATTAAAAGTTATTGATTTTTTAGAACAATTTGATATACTAATATTAAAAATAATATTTAAAAATTAAAAAACAAATTATTTTAATATATTTCTAAACAAAAAATATTTTAAAAAACAATTTTAATTACATTCTCAAATAGTTATTAATATAATATAGTAATTAAACTTTATCCAGTATAATTTATTGACTCGAAACTTAGCATGATCAAGTTTTTTTATTTTATTTAAATCTAGTCAAATCTAGATAATTTAACAAGTTAATATATGACTTGGTTGATCTGTATGCCAGTTAAGATTTGATGGAGTTAATTCCAATTTTTTGTTTTTTAGATATTTGTTTAGAAAATCATTTTTTTTGTTTTTTTTTCAATTCTTTTATTAAAAAAACATTGTTTTATTTTAAAAAATGGTTCTTAGAAATATCATCGAAACAATGTTTTTTAAAGCCGATCTGGATTTATCCATCAACCCAATAACCGGGCCATTAAATGGGTCTTATAACTATGCTTATTAATAAAACGTTGACGTATTGGTCACCTTCCTGGTTTGAACCGCAGCTATCGGGTGCTAACAACCTCGTGCTTGTGGGTGTAGGGTTTTGGCCCGTGATATCGGGTCTGTTTAGGAGTGTGATTGCGGTAGCTTTTCAAAGTGCTTATCGTGCCGATATACATCAAAATGATGTTTTTTTATTTTTTAAAAATCATTTTTAAAATCAGCACATCAAAATAATCTAAAACACACAAAAACATATTCATTTAAAATGAAAATAAAAAAAAATCAAATTTCAGCTAAAAAACGATAGGATTGCAATGCCAAACAGGCATATTAACATGGTTGTCGAGGGTTCGAGATTATCCTCCCCATAAAAACCCTTGTTCGAAGTTCAAATCCCATTCCCCCCCCCCTTATAATAATAATAATAATAATAATTTAATTAATTTTGACAGGGTTTATAATTTTACATGTAAAAAAATAATTGAAAGAAAATACAAGAGAAATTGAATTTACAATAAAATATAAACTTTCAATTGATGATTGCTTGTAAAGAAAATACAAGGAATAAAGTAAAATTCTCAAAAAAAAAAAAAATAGGGATCAAAATGTATATTAGCAAAATATTACATTCTGAGATCAAATTATATGTGTCATTATTTAAGCACTTTAATGATAAGAAAAAGATAAACTAATCAAAAGATGTAACAATGATAAAATGACTTTTCTACTTTCCAAGTGAGGATCTTTCATCCTAGCATCCATCTCTTTCTTTCCTTTGTCTATCTGTCCATCTCTCATTTCCATGTGAAAGACTAAGAGCTTGAGCTTTGAAGCACAATCACTGCCTTAATTTGTAATTGACAAAGCCAGATTCTTACTGTTTTTTTGAAATGTTTTGACAAAATTTTTAATTTTTATTTCAAATTAATTTTTTTTGGTATTTTTAGATTATTTTTATATACTGATGTCAAAAATATTTTTTAAAAAATATATATTTTTTTAAAAGCAACCTCAATGACACTCATAATCTAGAATTATAGTTTGTTTGATCTGAGATAATATTTTTTTAAAAAATATTTTTAATATTGATACAGAATTATATCAAAAACATAAAAATTTAATTTTAAACAAAAATATCTAAAACCTTAAGCAACATGGAGCCAACCATGTTCCAAAACTGAGTTCTTCACCTCCAATAGTGTGCACCATAATACAATATGTATTGTGTAAAGACAGAAGAGACAAAAAAAAAACAAATTTTAGAAATATATCAAAAGTTTCATTACAATTTTTGTGTTTATTATAAAATCTTGATAGAATAAATTTAACCACGTAAAAATAAATTATCAATAATTATTGAAGAGGGTCATATTTGTTTTATAAAACATATAAGTTACCTATTAGTATCTATTTTGAAAGTGTGATTAAGGTTGTTTTTTAAAATGTTTTTTTATTTCAAAAATGCATTAAATGATTTTTTTTATTTTTTAAAAAAATTATTTTGAGATTAGAATGTTGAAAATGGTCTAAATATATTTAAAATTTTAATTTAAAATACAAAATAAAAAAAAATTTAAATTTTCAAAAATATTTTTAAAACACAGTAACAAATAGGAATAATTGTAACACACTCTAACCATGGTTGATTAATAATAAATTAATAAAAATAAAAAAAATTATATGAACACATTATTTCTAATTTAAAAATCATTTTTTTTCGCTCATTACTGATATACAATTAAAAAAACACAGCCGCCACTCCACGAATTTGCCACCTGTCCAGCTGCTTAACTAAAAAACAACAAATTTCAAGTTATTCGCCACCGCCAAGCACGTGCCGCCTTATCCAATCCCTCCATGGCAACCAACCGGGAAAAAACCCCCCGAAAAGAAACATCTCGGCACCGACTCACAGACAACACAAACAGTAACCCCTCACTCTGCAGTCTGCTCTCCTCTCCTCCCTTCTCAGGGCTCCTTTACATTTCTTCCTCTTCAAACTATCAAAACACTGCACGTCTCACTTTCTCTCTAAATTCTTTTGAAAAACTGTCTGTTTACCTGTAATTTAAAAGTGCCATCTCTGTTTGGTCTTCACAAATTTTCTGTAGAGAACCTAAAGACGGTGAAAATGAATAGTTTGAGTTTGTTAAAGAGAGCTTCTAGATATTTCGATGACTATCCTTCTCTGGCTAAACTCGTTGTCGTTTGCACCATCAGGTAATATTCCTTGCTCCAAGTTTTTCTTCTTCAGTTTAGATTAATTGTGTTTGAAATATGCATTTTTTCTTCCTATTTTTGGAATTTATTTATTTATTTAACTCTTGATTGATTGATTGCTAAGTGCATAAATGGAGGAGAAGATGAAATTTCTCATTTACGGTTGTGTGTGTGTGTGTTAATTAGGTGATTAGTGGTTTGGTAATTCTGCGATTAGCATTATTGGATCACGTATGGTGAAGTTAGATGTTTTCCTTTTTTGCTTCCAAGTTTGTTGGATGTTTCTAGAATTAGATAAATTCAGTTTAACTCTATTATTGCTGATAGCTACAATAGAGATCGGGCTCTGTTTTCCTCTGTTCTAATGATGAAGCAGTATAAATATTAATACCTTATTTTATTTTTTTCATTAAAAAACAGTGTTCGTTAATTTTATTTGATCATGTTCTTGTTTATTGTTGTTAGGATTATCGGGGGTTTTTTTATATTTTAAATTCTAGTATTTCAGTTAATATTTATTTATTTAGTCGGAGTTTCTTGGTGATCGTTATTTATCAAGTGATTGGTTGAATTGCAGTGGTGGAGGCTATGTAGCTTACGCAGATGCAAATGGAACAGGTGGTTCACCACCAGTATTGGAAGAGATCAAGAAAAAGAAGGTGGTAGTGCTTGGAACTGGTTGGGCAGGGACCAGTTTCTTGAAGAAACTTGACAATCCCTCATATGATGTTCAGGTGATATCGCCTCGCAACTACTTTGCATTCACTCCTTTGTTACCAAGTGTTACATGTGGTACGGTGGAAGCTCGCAGCATTGTCGAACCAATTCGTAGCATTGTCAGGAAGGTAATGAGAAATGGAGTTTTGAGAATCATGAGTTTTGACTTTGGGCAGTCTTGTGAATAAATAAATCTTGTCTGTTCATCATGTGTGGATCATATGATGGATATGATATGATTTATGTAGGTGATTGAGCATCGGACCTTCACTTTAGAAAGAATAGATTTTAAGATATGAGGTGATACAGTAACCAACCCTTGTTTGTTTCTTCCTCTCGCAGAAAAGTATTGACGTTCAAATACTGGGAAGCTGAATGTTTCAAGATCGATGCAGAAAATAAGAAAGTTCATTGTCGACCTAATCCAGATTCCAGTCAGAATGGAAAAGAAGAATTTGTTGTGGATTATGACTATCTTGTTATAGCCATGGGAGGCCGTCCGAACACATTCAACACACCCTGGTGTAGTTGAAAATTGCAATTTTCTAAAGGTAAACCACCTCGGAATTCCAGTGCATGCTATCTTTATCAATTTCATTGTCTGGAGAATTTTGGAGTGATATGAAATCAGGAATTGAGCTGCTTGATGCACATGCACGGCTAAACTGTACAAGGAAATGGATTTCTTCTGCAGGAAGTTGAGGATGCTCAGCAGATCCGTCAATCTGTTATCAATTCATTTGAGAAGGCAAGCTTGCCGACTTTAAGTGATGATGAAAGGAAGAGAATACTTCATTTCGTAATTGTTGGTGGTGGACCAACAGGAGTGGAGTTTGCTGCAGAGCTTCATGATTTTGTCAATGAGGATTTAGTCAAACTTTATCCAGTAGCCAAAGATTTTGTAAAAATAACACTACTTGAAGCATCAGATCATATTTTGAACATGTAAGTGCCTGTCTCCTGCTCATGATAATTAATACCTCACTGGTTTGGTTTCTGTTATTAACTTTATATGGAATGAACGCTAGTATTTGTTAAATATAATTAAGATGTCATTCAGTTCACTTTGATTAAGTTGATTTTTTTGATTTGCAAATAGTTCAGAAATATTACAGTAGCAATCTAAACCAGACTTTACGAACTGTTCAACACATGCAGGCAAGACTTAATATGTTAAGCTTGTTAATTGTGTTTTGAGTAAAGATTGTCACTGACTTTAGATTGGAGTGCAAAAAAAACGGCCTGGGTTCAGGAAATAGCAGTTGCAGCTGGAGTGAAAAGCCTCGGGGTTCATTTATCAGATAGATGTGTGCTCATGAAGCCATCTTTTCTTTTGTTAATGATCTGTTCATTATTCCCGTTTCATGCAGGCTGGATTGGCATGTAATAGATCATGATTTGGTGAGGAAACATTTCATTGGCAATAAAGTTTGAAATTTCATGTTGGATGCTAATCTGTATTAATTCCATGGACTACCTGAGGTTCTATACTTGCAACCACTTAGATTGATTAGATAGTAAAAATACACAGATAAATTATACTTTGTACGTTACTGCATTAATCACATACAGTTGCATGTACTTGAAGAGTTCTGATAGATGAACTCATGCGTTGGGGGGTCCTTTGTGTGCAGGTTTGACAAAAGAATCACAGATTTTGCGGAATCGAAGTTCCAAAGAGATGGCATTGATATGAAGTTAGGGTCGATGGTTGTGAAAGTATCTGATAAAGAAATCTCTACTAAAGTAAGTGGGAATAGTGGTGAAATTACTACTATACCATACGGAATGGTCGTCTGGTCAACTGGAATTGGAACTCATCCTGTCATAAGGGATTTTATGCAGAAAATTGGTCAGGTGTGTTTATGGCTTATAAAAACAGATTTATTTTTTATTTCAGTGTCTCCAACGTATCTTACGTGATCCTTTTTTAAGAGTTCATCCAAAATGAACACTCTTAATTCAATGTCTTCATTGAAAAGAAAAAGAAATCTGCTCCTGTGAACAGAGTAATAGGCGTGCTTTAGCAACTGACGAGTGGCTGCGAGTTGAGGGGTGTGGTAGTATATACGCACTTGGTGATTGTGCGACAATTAACCAGCGAAAAGTCATGGTATTGCTCTCATTACTTCTCTGTTATATTTGCGCCCATGACATCACCTGTTTTGTTATATTTCCGTCAAGTTTATCTGCTCCCGTGGATTGAGAAGAAAAAAAAGTTTTCCCCTCTCAATTAGACTTTCTCGCGCATTAAGTAGATAATTTTTATAACGATACACATACAGTACTGCTCATTCTTACAGTGAACAACAAAAATGTTCTTTTTCAAAGAAATATTGGTGTAATAATATGTGACTCATAATGGCGTAGCTGAAAAACTACTTTTTTCTTGGTTTATATCTGTTGTTATGGCTACTATTAATAGCTTCGCTTCTAAATGAATAATCCATGCATGATGTATGACATACACCAGAAATACAAAGAGTGCTGATTGATGTGAAAATGATATATGATGTCAATGTTACATTGAGAATTTAATCACCTAGTCCGTTGATTTATGCTCTTTCTTGTACTTCCATGCTTGTAGGAAGATATTGCAGCAATATTTAAGAAGGCAGACAAGGACAATTCTGGAACTCTCACGGTAAAAGAATTTCGAGAAGTCATTAAAGACATCTGTGAAAGATATCCTCAGTTGGAGCTATATTTGAAGAGCAAGAAGATGCGTGACATTGCTGATCTCTTGAAGATGGCTAAAGGGGACGTTGCAAAAGAAGCAATTGAACTGAAATATTGAAGAATTTAAGAAAGCCCTTTCTGAAGTTGATTCCCAGATGAAGAATCATCCAGCAACGGCTCAGGTCTTGTGTTTATTTTGTGGCTCTACTTTCTGTGAGTTTTTATTCTCTATTAGATATCCCCTAATTATCTATTTTCATTCGTCTGGGTTCAGGTTGCAGCTCAGCAAGGCACTTATCTTGCTAAGTGCTTCAACCGCATGGAAGAGGCTGAAAAAAATCCTGAAGGTCCTATCAGGTTCAGGGAAGAAGGGCGCCACCGGTTCCGTCCCTTTAGGTACATCTTAAACCCTGTTAGAATTTGATATTGTATGATTATGTTATGGCAGCTATTTCTCCGACGATGCTTAGCATTCCTCCACCATGCATGATGCATCATTTCTCGAGCAAAACCATATAGTTTCCTCCCTGCATATCTTCTTCAGAGCAAGCTGTCTAATTTGGACATCTATGGAGTCAAGAAACAGACCACTTTTTGAATGCCAGACTTGTAGCATATGCATCTCTACTTTGAGACTTGCAAGCAGTTAGGATCTCAATCATTTTCTTTATGGTATATGATGTTTCAGATACAAGCACTTGGGGCAATTTGCTCCATTGGGAGGAGAACAAGCAGCAGCACAGCTTCCTGGTGATTGGGTTTCAATCGGTCGCAGCAGTCAATGGCTTTGGTATTCTGTCTATGCAAGGTACTGACTTTCTCCTTGGCTTCAAAATCTCTTACGGCTTTCAAATTAACTAGCTTTATACTTGTATGTTTCCGGTCTCTGTCTCATTCAGCAAGCTAGTCAGTTGGCGCACCAGGGTGTTGGTGGTTTCAGACTGGACAAGACGGTTTCGTCTTCGGAAGGGATTCCAGTCGCATTTGAGCAGCAGCTACCAGCAGGTCGCAAGGTATCCATTTGGCAGAATTATAGTGCATACTTTGTTAACCCCACTTTGGCAGTGCTGGAATAATTTGCTTTCATATCATCGTTCAATAACCAATTCTGTTGAATAAACAAACCAGCAAATCATTGTAGTATACCATGTAGTAAATCTGGGAAAGGTGAATTTGTATATTTTACGTGCACAGATTTTCATTAGTACTACTAAGTGCCGCTTTTTGCAGCTAAACATCACTTGAAGATAGAGATGCACGAATTTCTTTTGGCTGATACCAAATTCTCTGCTCTTCATTTTTATAATCTTTGTTTATAGTTACACTTCACTGTTAGCACTTGTTTTTCCAAGCTCGGAAACCACTTTATCCAGCCTTTTAGTGATATTTTCTGTACGTGCTGCGTGGTCGCATACAACAGGCATTTTACTAGGGAAAAACATTTGTGACAAAGTGGGCCGCCAACATCGAGCTAGATGGGCCTGAGATTTTAAATTTAGTCTGACCAAAATAGTGCTCCCTCGACCAGGGGTTTTGCATATTTTTAAATTTCTCAACATCGAGCTAGATGGGCCTGAGATTTTATCAAGCAACTTATTCTAAAGTTTTGAGTGTTTTAGGAAATCTTTGTTTGGTGAACAATTTGTGTTTAATCCCTGATCCCCATAATATTATAAATTAATATATTCTTCACCCATTAAATTCCTCAATAAGTAGTTAACAGGCACAAGTTTAAATTGCTCTTGATCTTATAGATGTTTGCATACCAAACACGATTGGTGTTTATTTGATGATTTTATCTTATTTTCTCTGAATTTGGTAGGGTGAATTGGTAAAATCTTGATGAGCTACCTTGCCAAACAAAAACTAGTTAGTGGGCACCACAGGTGAAATATAATGAGGGACTGTTCGACACTGTGTTTTAAAAGTATTTTTGAAAAAAAATGATTTTATATTTTATTTTTATCTTTTTATTTTAAATTAAAAAAAATTTAGTGTTTTTAGATCATTTTTCATGTATTGATATCAAAAATAATTTTTATTAAAAAATTATAAAAATATTATTTTAATGCAATTATGGAGAAAAAAAAACTTTCAAATACTTTTAAAAAATATCTTCAAACACAATTTCAAACGGCAGAGTGTGGCCTTTGGGCTGTGAATCTACTATTTAATCACTTAGCTGTCAAAATCTAGTCTCCAAATCATTTATTAGATTAGTTTGGCTGGTGTCCCGTGAGGTAATTATAAAAAAAAATGTATTTATCTGAAAAGATAAAAACAAAAATTTTGAAATAGATTTGTATACTTTCATATCTTTTTTGTTATTGGAATTTGATTTTTTTTTATATTCCGAAAACAGGAAATCAAACACTGAATCCAAGTATCTTGTCATGTGATTGGATCTACAAAACTAGCTGGTTAGAGCTGGGCCAACACAATATTGTCAATGATATTTAAAAAATGCTGGGCTGTGAATCTACCACAGCCTTGAATGCCCCTTTTCCCATGATGGTGGTCATTTCGGACATGAAGTGTATCCATCCACTCGTCGTTTCTCATTAGGTGGAGCATCTCAACCTCGAGGAAATCTAGTGGAACACATTCTGGGTTTCAAACCTAGGCGGTGTGAATGCAGTCCTCTTTGCGTAGAATCTACTCCAATTTTCTGTGGTGGAGTTCTGCTTCAAAACAAAAATAAAGTAGTGAGAAATTCCCTCCTGCTTGGCCTCTCTCTTTTTATTTATTTATTTATTTATTTATCTTTTCAGCAGGGTCAATCAAAATAATTAATTAGCAAAACCGTTGAATAGTCAATTAATTATAGCGAAAATAATTTAAGCAAAATCTTTCTTCTCTTCCCTTTTCAGGAGTGCTTCTCTGCCCGCTGATCGTGGAAGGGGTTGTCCCAAAAGTATTCGAGGAGAGACGGAGCAACATCCAAGCAAGAAGCCAAAAATAATGTCACTCACAGGGTTGCATCGTCATTTTGTTACTGTATAATCTAAAAATATTAAAACATAATTGTAATTTTTTTCAAAAATGTTTTTCTAAGACAGTGACGAATAGGGTATTTGTTTCTTGTACAGACAATCAGCATCTGGGTGAGTCAGCCCTTCCCCGGGGCGGAGGCGGCGATGGCAAAGCTAGAAGCAGGTGGGCAAAACTGTGGCATACGCCATCAAAGCTTTAACATTCGTTACAATATCATTATCACGATCGTCCGTGATTAAATGGCAGGGGGGGCTGAAGAGCAGAATCATCTACCAGATCGGCCCCATTTCAGCATACAGACAAAGTGCCACGTGTAAAACCCCCAACTAGTTGTCTTGTATTGCTGTAGTCGACAATACACATAGATTGGACAATGATGTGGACGTTGAGGGAAAAGAGAGGGTTGGTGTAACATGGGGTTCTTAATCTCAGGGAGACAGGAACGGGAGGGGTCTATTCTGCTGCTACAAGATAAGTATAGAGCCTTTGTTCTTCGACAAGCTTAGGAACAGGATAGGTTCCAGCTTCCGAGTAGACTTTCTTGTCCACAGGACTCGACTTTCATCTCATCTTCTTCCTCTTTTTTATTATTACAAACTATATTTTAAATTTAATAACTATATAAATCTTTAATAATCATTATAGAATTCAATTCTAATGACTTAGAGATAAAACAAATCTTTTATCCCAAAACTCTTGAATCAAATATTATGCTTCCCTTTATTTCCTTTATCTTGATGGTAGTTCTTTGATGGAAGGGTACTATAGTAGATTAGTATCTTTTTTTTTCACTTTCATATAGATTAGATAAATTTTGATAGTCCATTCTAACTCTCACTTATTATAGTTATGAGTAACCTCCACAATGATTAAACCAATTTCGGTCTTGTTTGACATCGCGTTAGAAAAATATTTTTGTTTGAAATTATTTTTTTTGATATTTTTAGATTTTAATGTGCTGATGTTAAAAATAAATTTTAAAAAGTAAAAAACATTATTTTGATGTATTTTCAAACAAAAAAAATTAATTTAAAAAACTAATCTCAATCAAACTCTCAAACATGCAATTCATCGTTGTCACCATAGCAATAGTAATAATAGTAAGATAATTATAGAGGATGTGACACGTGTTTGTTATTGTGATTTTTTAAATGTATTTTCTGATTTGAAAATATATTAAAAATAACTTATTTTCATCATCGCATCAAAGATTATAAAAAAAAATATTTAAAAAACATGAAAGTCTTAACTTCATATCCCACCTAGTTAATTGATAGCTATTTTTCCTAGGAAACATATTTGCCTGCAAGTAAGCACCCCCTAATAAATATTTTCTTTTATTGCAATCCCAACTCCTCTAAAATGTTTGCTAAAAAGGAAAAATCCTCTCAAAGTGGTTATGAGCTATGATTCTCTTTTTGATAAAATATAGGAAGAATGTTCAAAGGCAATTAAGTTAATGACACTTTTTTTATTTTTAATGCTAAAATATATGCAAATTACCTTTTTCATGGGTTAATAATTAATGGCGCATTGCACATGCATCCCAGGTGGTGGTGGTGGTGGTGGCTATCGGCCTCTCAGTCTCAGAACCACCAATCAATTGCCATGGACCATCGTCAACAACACCATTACTATTTCACCACTTTCCATTTTATATATATATTTTAAAATTTGAAAAAAAAAGAATAAGACAAATTGAACAGGGAAGCATATTCAATCTCCACTCTGAAGATAACATGTTCACAGCAAGGTGGAAGCTTGTGTTTTCTGCAGCAGCCTCACTCACCATCACCATTCCCGAATACTTTTGTAATATTCTTGAATCGCCATCACCATGCCCACCTCGATGGAGGGGCCCACTGGGCGACGTGGCGTCTCCTGCTCACACGAGCGCATAGCTGAGCTGAGCTGATCGAGCTGCTGCCATGGCTGCATTTGTTTGAGCTACTGTCCCCTGATAATTTAATTATTCAAAAACTGACGTGGAAACCTCACCACCTCTGCAGGGCCACTTTCGTTGAAAGGAAGATGGTTGGTGAGAAAGAATATGAATACGTCCATTTTCTGATTCGACTCTCTGACAGTCCATGATGCCTCCCTCCCTCTGTAATTGTATGGGTTCTCCTCTCAATCAATCACAGACTCGCTAAGTTGAATGTTCTGTCTGAGAATGAGAATGGATTTATTTGTTTGTTTGTTTTTTAAAGTTGTTTTTGTTTGTAAATAATCTAAAATTATTAAAAAATCTAATATTTTTAAAACGCGGTGTAAACCATCCTAAAATTGTTGCCATCATAATTGCAAGAGATCAGGCGTTCTAAGGCTGTGTTTTTTTAGTGTCGATTAAAATAATAATTTCCGGTGCTTTTATTTATTTGTTTTTAGCATTTATATTTTAAAGCCATGAGAAAAAAACACATTAATTTAATATATTCTTTCCATCCAGAAAAAAAACAAAGCACAAGAATGGTGAGTGGTCAAGTTGCAGCTATCAAGGCATTTAGCATTTAGGTGGTCATGAATCCTTTGTGCTTCACATGGATTTGGAGAGGATGGCAAACTTCAGCTCAAAGTCTCAAACTTAGTAATTGTATTTGAGAATTGGATAGAATTAAATAAAAAAAACTCTTATTAAAAGATTAAAATAAAATAAAAATATTCATATTAAAAAATGAAATTATATAAATAAACCTGAAATAAATTAAAGAAAGACAAAAAACCCAAATAATTGACAAAACAATCCTTTTAACTTATTAAAAAAAAACATGTGCTTGGACATGAGGGAGACTCTCTGCAATAACTAGGATATATATATATATATATGTTTCAATTGAATTAGAAAAAAAAACATTGGTTTTAATTTATTTTAGTTAATTTTTTTTTAATATCAATTCATATCCATCCCCACTACGTAAAAACAAAAATTACCCATATCTTTATTTGCCATTTTATTTTTCAACAACACCTATAGTACAGGATTAATTATATATTTGTCATTTAATGTTCAACATAGTAGCTTATTAAACAATATTCATAGCTAAACATTGATTTTATTAATTTTAACATTCATTGATACTAATGACTTTAATTTCTAATTAGTTATAAGCTCATTAGGTGTCTGTTTGAGAGTGTGGTTGCGGTAGCTTTTTCAAAAGTACTTATCGTGTCGAAAATACATCAAAATGATATTTTTTTTATTTTTTAAAAATCATTTTTGAAATCAGCACATCAAAATGATCTAAAACACACAAAAACATATTCATTTAAAATGAAGAATTTTTTTTCTTCAAATTTCGGCCAAAAACCGGTGGGATTGCAATGCTTGCTTTGTTTTTACTTTTAAAATATAAATTTTATTTTATTTGTAATAAAAAATAACTTGAAAATAATAATAATAATAATAATAATAATAATAAACCAATCTATTTCAAAATAATAAAAATAATTAATCTTGCCTCAAACCCTAGACAGAACTCTTCTTAACGGCCACTCCTAGAAAAACAAAATATAATAATTACAATAATTAATTCCTTCACCTGCGTGTCTCTTTCCTCCTGGGACGCACGAACACATGGCATTTAACAGCGTCGAAGGTCAACCATTGCCATTTATATACAGAACTAGGACACGTAAGTGATATTCTTTTCCAGTTCCAAGGTTTGCATCAGATTAAGCTTAATTGTCTTCCATTAATATATTATATTATACATATATATAAAACGGATCGTGGTTTCACTGTGGAGAATTTCACTGTAGCGCGTGACTCAGTGCACTGTGGACTCGAATTTGTCCCGGTGCATCGCGGGTGTATGTCTACCTTTTTTTTTGTCTTTTCCGCAGGTTAACAGTGTATTGGCGTTTATAGCCTCCGAAAAAAACAAAATAGTTAACAGTGTTCAGGGGCTCTCTCGGTTTTTCCATCTTTTTTGTAACAGTGTGCAGACGAAAATGGGCACAGAAAACGACAAAATAGCGTACAGGTCGCGGGGGCAGGGGCGTATTTTCCGCTCCGGTTTTTGTGTAAATATCAGTGGCCTCAGGGGCATCTTCGTAATTATCCCATTATTTTATTATTTCTTTCGGGCGGGCGGCTGGCGCGTCGTCGGGCCGTGCCAGCGGCGTTCCACGGGGATGCGCCATTTAGGCGGAGCGTGCCTGTCTTTCCGGCGGTGAAAAATTGACTTCCGCCGCATCAGGCGGTGCGCCTCCATGTTCTCTATCTTCCGTCGCGACGTGTTCCATCACTCGATGCTCAGGTAAGCGGCGGAGAAAGGTTTTGTGTCGGTTGCCGGCTTTCTCTCTCCTGCCGCAGCAAATTCGGATCCAGTCCCTGATGTATGTATTAAGTTTATTTTGGTCCCTCATGTTTTGATTTCTGATTTCTTCTTTGTTCCTTTAATTTATTCGGTACAGATGTTTGCATTGCTTTTTAATTTCGTCCTCTGATTACAATTAGTCATATATACAACCTTTCATTTCAGTCCCTCTTCTTCTAATTCTTTTTATAAACATTACACAGCAATTAAACTCTTTATTTGATGATTTATTTTGGTCCCTAGATTTGTTTTTTTTTCAATTTTATCCTTCAATTAGAATTAATCATATATTTTATTTTTCATTGTGGTCCTTATTCTTTTTATTTTGTTATTTTATATTGGTTCATTTGTTTTTTTGAATTCTGAGATAATATTTATTTTTTATTCATACTATTTATTTTTGTTATTTGATTATTACAAGTATTTTCACATTTTATATATATTTTTTACATTGAAAAAATTATGATTCCGCCCGCAACGAGGCGCTGGTGCCATGGCTAGATGTTTTCTTTTATTCTTATTTGTTCTTTAGATTATATAATTTTTATAATCTTATTATTTGCACAATAATAATTTCCCTTAAATTTTAATTTATATCGGTGATCATTTTAAAAGTAATATTAGTCTATTTTTCCCTTTATTTGTTTTTTTTTCTTTATTTTTTCTTTAGATTATATGATTTTTATGATTTTATTATTTATACAATAATAATGATAATTTTAATTATTGTTTTTTTATAACAATCTTTTGATTTTTTTTTAATTTTCAGGGCAATTTAATTATTTTAATTGTTTTGACAGTAATGTTAGTAATAATTTTAGCTTCTATAGCAATGATAATGGCAATAACGTGAGGATGAATTTTCAATTTATGTTTTCATCTTTTGTTAATAAAATATTAACAACTTATTTTTTTTATTTAATTATTGTGGGTATTTTCACAATTTATATTTAATTTTTGTTTTATTGAAATTGAATTATAAAATGAACGAATCTTAATACAATGAACTTAATAATTTTGATATTCGAGTTTTCTTGCTTTTTTAATGATGATGATAAATTTATGCTAGTTATATCATTTGAAACTACTAAACAAATAAATGTATATCGATTTTGAATTCATATATTTTATAGAAAACTTGCACTTGACATGAATTCTGCGTAAATTTATTATTTTACCAAAAATTATATTATAATAAAAAAATACACATAAATAATATTTTTTACATTGAAAAAAAGATTGTGCCGCCCGCGGCGAAGCGCGGTTGCCATGGCTAGTATATTTATATATAAACTGTAAAAAAGAACAGGAGGCCCACGTGTCGGCAGCTGAACTGGATAAGAGATTGACCAGCCTACTGTTTTCTTAACAGAAGCAGCTGGTTTCATTCATTTTTAAACAGTAATATATTTAATTATTCCATGATTATCTTTTATTTTAGAGATTCGAGAACATTAGCTGTGGTAGATTCATCTTATAATACAGTGCTCTGATAAACTCACCGGCTAATTCAGTGTCTAGGGTTGGCTTGATGGTTCAAAATCTTAAGAACGTATATCCGTTGATTTTATTGACTTCTAGCTTTGATTCTTGGAAATGATATTTAAATCTTTTTTTATTGAATTTCTTAATTGTTTGTGGGAAAAAAAATTAATTTTAATTGTTGTGTAAAATATAAAAATAATCTTTGCCATTAAAAGACATTATCAATGGTACTTGACATCGTCAATCCTCTCGTGTTTCTTTTTTATTAATTTTAGCTCTTAGGAAAGTGTAAATTAACTAAGATTATAGTGTTAAATATGCTTTAGCATGGATGAGGATTCTCATTGTCACGCCATAACTAAAAATTTAAGGGTGCGTTTTAAAAATATTTTGAAAAAAAAATTATTTTAAATTAAATTTTTGGTGTTTTTAGATTATTTTTATGTGCTGGTGTCAAAAATAATTTTTTTTTAAATATCTTTTTAATATATTTTTTTAACAAAAAATATTTTCAAAAATAACTTCAAATACACTCTCAAATAAACACTAATTATAGAAATCACCCAAAAAGCTAAACCAAAATATTAAAAATATAACCCAAAAAAACAATGAGTTTTATTAGTGATGATTGTTTTTCTTAAAAAAATCAATTTACTAATATCAAGAATTTTAAAAAATAGTATATTTTAAAATAAAAAATACTATACAACAGACATAAAATAAACAAATAAATAAAAAAGCTTGGATTGGGTTGGATAGTTAAATCATATATCATGGCACCGTTGCTCACCTTTTTCTTCAGAGTGGTCCAATCCTGAATCAAAGGTACAGGGTCAAATCTGTCCATGCAAAACCAAGAATTAAGGCCCTTATTCTTCTCAAATATTGCGAAAATACCTGGACCCCCAGAACGCAAAAATGGTCACCGTATTCAAGGCGGTGCCTTCCCTTCTTCCACGCTGACAAAAGCTGAAAAGCTGTCACGTGGCAGCAGCAGGCTCCGCCTTTCCTTTTTGGCTGATTGGGACAATTGGCTCTTTAACAGTGACTTTTACAGAGTGAGAGCTGACAAGACGAGTGGCACTGAAGTAAATAAACTCAACTACAGACCCGGTTGCGGGATCCTCTTCCGTGCTCCTGGTTCATCATGGGTAACGGAATATAACTGCCAGACATCAACATTTGCTCCTCCTTCAAAATGACACATCACCCCCCCCTTTTTGCGGGATGAACATGGGCAATTTGGTCATCGCATAATTGTGATCTGGGTTTCCAAGAAAAGGGAGCTGTTAAGGAAATCATTGACGGCAGCGAGATGACATGTGTCATTGTTGGGACAGATAAAGATTAAAACATATTTTGATGTATTTCTAATAAAAACAATATTTTAAAAAACGAATTATTAAAGAAAACGAGAATAATTAATATAAATATAATTTAACTAAAAAAATCAAGATTTTATTTTTTATAAAAATATTAATACATACTAATTTAATCTATATCAATCACATTAACATGCAAAATACACCACTCAAATAGTAAGATTACAATAATTTTATAAAAAATAAATTCTGTATTTTAATTGATAATCAATTTAATATAATAATAATAATAATAACAACAACAATAGAGGGTAGAAGTGAAAATAAAAGTAACCTGGTGAGAATTCGAATTCCCCTTGAATGATGAGATGCACGTGGCAGTAATAGTGGTCCTTGTACGGTCTGCTTACAGTTTGAGAGGAAAACATTTTCTGACCACTTGCACTCGTAATTCCTCCTTTTACCAGAAAGCTCCTGAGCCTACTCTAACCTACACCGTGTGCGTAACACGCACCCTAGACATCCAGTGTCTTTACGTGTCGGGATCTCAGTGGATAAGCGCGCATTTCATACCGTGGCACGGGTAACGTGCTGCGGGTTCTCTGATTTTCTTTTCTGCCATGTCCGTGTCAGCTTCAGCTAAGCTACGTACAGATGGAGTATATTATCTTCTGTGTTATTATCATCACCATCTCGTGTATCAAATTATTCTTTTTGTAATATAAAAATAATATTTAACGACATTATTTTTAATAAAAAAAATAAACTTATGATGAACTAGGGTTGATATTTCAAATTTAAGAGTTGAGTTTATGAGATAGTGATAGCTTTGTAAAAATAAATTATGAGATATAATTTTTTATTAAATTAATATTGAAATGATAAAATTAAAAAGCAAATCAATTAAAATAACCTAAAAAATGATACGAGTAAACTTGTCAAAGTTACAGCACAAATTATAAAATCAAGACAGCTACACATAAAGCAAATAAAAAAAAAACAAAGTCCAACAATCATCTCACTCAATGTTTGAATAATGAGATTAAATAAAGAGATTAATTTAAAAAACATAAAAAATAACTTAAATCAATTTATAACTCGTGATTCAGATTATGAGTTTAAATAAATTACTACAAAAAAAACATGATTTAACTAGGATTAACATACTAAATCTACTATTTTTGGTCATAAAACTAAAATAGTTTCTAATTGTCTTTGTTAGATTCAATACTAAATGATGATTTTTGTAAAAGAAGTGAAATTAAAAAACTAACATAAAAACAAGCTAAGTCAAATTGAGCTCACACATTAAACATCATTCTCGGATCATTAGACCAGGATAAATCAGTGAAAAGTAAACAAAACAAACCATAACGTCTAATTCCCATCAAAACACATTATTAATTGATAAAATTAGAAGAAAAAAATTCAACTAAACAAGAAAAAGAAAAATCGAGTCTACTGATTTAACCTGTCAAACTCACTATCAAATCATAAAACTGGGGACAATCTAGAAAAAAAAATCAACACCTGCAACCTTGATTACGAGACCAAAATATTCTTGTAGAAAACACATCAAAATATATTACGACACTCAATTATCAATATTTTTAATTTTAAATGATAAAATTAAAAAAAAATCAGTTACAAAAGGATACAAAAATTAAATAGAGTCAAATCCAGTTAGGCTGTTAAACACAATTTTCTAAAAACCAGGCTAAAATAATTCAATAGAAAAAAATTACAAAACAAAAGAAGAAAATAAGGATAAATAAAAATATTCTATGTATTTTCTTATCTTGAAAATGAAAATTTTTGATGATGCTAATGAAATAAGAAAAAAAATAAAATTCATTGACTAGTTAAAAGGAATACAAATATTCATGATTTGTTAAAAACCATAAAAATATCTTTATTTAATTTTTTATCTCCTACTTATATATATTAAGTAATTAAATTAGTAACTATTAGTTACTTTATTTTTTCAAGATAAAAATTTATTTAAAAACATATTTATTATATATTCTTTCTCCAATAAAATATAATTTTGGTGTAGTTGATATTTTATATTGATTTGCAAGAAAGAGAAAATCTTGAAAAATACAAAACAAAGAAAAAGAATACCAAGTGGTTTAAATAAATCACAATAATAATTAGTAGTATTAAGTAATGAATAATTTATATAATCTTTTATCTCTCCAATAATAAATTGTTTTATTTTATATATCTCTCCTCACTGCTTGTATGCTTTTCCTATTATATGACACCACCCCTCTCTATTTTCTTTCTTGTAAGGTCCTGCAACCTCCCCCTCCCCCCTCCCCCCCCCCCCCCCCCCCACTTGACCAAAGGAAGAAAGAAAGAGAGAAGAAACCAACCTGAGAGTGATTCCAAGTTTCCCAATTCACAACTTCTAAATTTCACTTCAGATTTTGCCGAAACGTTAGTTTTCTTCTTCTCATATCCATTTTTTCGAAGTTAACATGGGATTTTTATAAATTTCTCTCAAGAAAAAAACAGCCCTTCTCTTTAATTTTCATCTTTATTTTTCACATTCTGAAATGGGTTTTGCTGAAAATAATCTATAGTATTCATCATAAGCATAAAAAGTTTTTCACTTCCTAAATACTGAGAAAGTTTGAGTTTTTTACTTTGATGGGTCCGAATCCAAAGATTAGAAAGGAATTTTTTGACTCAACAAGATCATCTCCGTTTCCAGATGAAGTACTGGAACGAGTTCTTTCACTCTTGAAATCACACAAAGATCGTAGCGCGGTCTCATTAGTGTGCAAGGACTGGTACAACGCAGAGAGCTGGTCAAGAGCTCATGTTTTTATAGGAAACTGTTATTCAGTCTCTCCCGAAATTGTTGCACGTAGATTTCCAAGAGTTAAGAGTGTGACCCTCAAAGGGAAGCCGAGATTTTCTGATTTTAATCTGGTACCTGAAAATTGGGGAGCTGATGTACATCCTTGGCTTGTAGTTTTTGCTGCAAAGTATCCTTTTTTGGAAGAGTTAAGGCTTAAGAGAATGGCTGTTAGTGATGAAAGTTTGGAGTTTTTGGCTATTAATTTTCCTAATTTCAAAGTTCTTTCTCTTTTGAGCTGTGACGGGTTTAGTACTGATGGGCTTGCTGCTATTGCCACTCATTGCAAGTAAGGATTTTGTCAATTACTTACATTGCCTGCTTGTCTTAAAATCTTGTGTTTTTGCTGTTTTATCCTTTCCTGTCTTGGGTTAGATCTAAAACAAGCAGTGAGTGATTGACTCAGTTTTAAATCAAGCAATAAACTTTCTGTGTTTTTCTGGTTTTTGATTAATGGGTTTTGAAGTAACCTGGCTGTTTCTGGTTATGCTTGTTGGTGAGTGGCTGTAGAGTTTAAACAGTGAAAGAAGTGGTTCTACTGTTGTTTGTTCACTTTCTTTTTCTAAATTTATGTTTTCTTTTTCTTGATGTGACCTCTGACCTATTGATAATTTAATGGATCATGGCATGTAATTGATGTCATTCTCCGCAAAGAAAAATAAAACCCTCTTTCTAATTGACGGTGGAAATTGTAATTCTTTATTTCATTTTCTGTACTGTGCAGTCAAATATAGTTTTGCTAACTGGTGGGGGTTTGATAAATAGATAATATTAATAATGGTGCTCTATGTTGGGTGCGTGCTAGCTTATATGGTGAAGTTATTTGTTCTAGTCTCAATTTACTTGAGATCGGACTGTACTCAACATGATTCGGGAGGATCAAGGGAGGAGAGCTATCCTGTTGGTTAAACATAAAAGGGAAAAAAGAAATAAGAACAGTATAGTTGTTACAAATTCAATGTTTTTCCTTAATTATCATTGATACATATCAGGTTTCTCTAGTCTCAGTACTGGTTTTGCTGTTCATGAGTTCTTTGTATTTCGTTGAATTCTTAATAGATCTAATGGGTAATCAGAAATGGATTGGGAATCTGCAGGGCAAAATCATTTGTCTTTGGATGGGAAGAATTTACCTGAAAAGTAGAGTTCATGTGAATAGAAGTTGGTTCTACCTTTTTATCTCTTTTGTCCGGTGCTTTATTTTTCTTTTCTTGATGTGACATTATACCTGTTAGATGTGCATTTAATCGATGTCATAGTATTTCTGTCAACTTGTCACCCCCCCCCTAAGGGTTGTTGGTTTAGATAGAGATGACCATGGAAAATGCTGAATGGCTGTCAAGATACTGCAATGTTTTCTGGGTAGTACTAATACATCATCCATCGTTGGTTTGGCTCCATCGTCCAGTAAAATTATTATGTCTGTCAATATCTGCTTGGACTCAGATGCTTTGTAATTAGGAGGGGAACAGATGAAAAGGCCGTGTCCAGAATATTGGCATAAAAGAATTTTGGATTTTATGCAACTGTGGAGTTTGTGGGTTTCTTTTACTGAACGTTAAGCCCTTTTGATCCACACTTATTTGCTATCTTTGATTTAAGCCTGTTATTTGATTGATGGTGCTCCTGGGATTTGGTTTCCTTCATGAGAATCATATCAAAGGAGAGCCCAGTGGAGATGTGCTGGAAACTTGACTTTAAATTGAGAGATGGAGAATCTAGTAATATTGATTATAGCGAAGGTTGAAATTCCTAAAATATCATGTCCTTATAACAATATATAATTATGGCGTTTGTAGTGAGCACTTGATTTGACTTGCACATTATGTGTCGGTGTATCCCTTTTATTATTTCATCGATCTATTTTCACCGTGCTGTTTCGCATATTTGATTAGCTGGCCATCAGGTATAACTGCAATTATTATCCTTCGACTTAACTTAATTTACTGTGACGTGAAACCTTATCTTGTACGTGCATGGGTTAAAAAGTACGTCTAATGATGGGGAAAAGGTGTATTACTTTACATACAACTGCTATTCCCCCCCCTTTCTTGATGTTTCTGAGCATTCTTTTGCTGGTTAATAAACCCTTGATTTTATGATTTAAGACTTCTATTGTGATTTATGCACGAACTGTTTGCTACATCTGCTGTTAAATTATTTTTCACTTGCTTAAGAAAACTTATGACTTTTTCTTGCTGCAGGAATTTGACTCAGCTTGATATACAAGAGAATGGCATTGATGACAAGAGTGGCAGCTGGTTAAGCTGCTTCCCTGAAAACTTCACATCATTGGAAGTTCTAAACTTTGCCAACCTGAACACTGATGTCAATTTTGATGCACTTGAGAGACTTGTAAGTCGGTGCAAATCACTGAAGGTTCTTAAGGCCAGCAAAAGTATTTCCTTGGAACACCTCCAAAGGCTGCTGGTTTGTGCTCCACAATTAATAGAGCTTGGTACTGGTTCACTCATGCCAGAGCTTACAGCTTGCCAGTACGCTCAGCTTGAAAATGCATTCAGTCAGTTGAAGAATTTAAGTACCCTTTCTGGTTTATGGGAGGCTTCAGCACCATACTTACCACTTCTCTATCCTGCCTGTACAAACTTGACTTTCTTAAACTTGAGCTATGCTTTTCTACAAAGTCATGAACTTGAGAGTCTTCTTTGTCAATGTCCACATCTTCGACGCCTCTGGGTATGTATCTTTGTTTTGTTTAATCTTTCCCACCAATTTCATTCTTTGGAAACCAATCTGTTAACTTTTACTTGAATAATTGATTTAATTTTCTTCACTTTCAAGTTTGTCATGGCATAGAGCCTTTGATTTCTGACTTTACTGTTCAATTCTACTCAGGGATGATATACTCTCTCCAGTTAATCAATAACACTGATATTTTTAGACTCCTTTTGCACAATGGATTATCAAGCTCTCAACCTTTAATTTCTGATATTTCATTGGTTAATTTGTTTGGAGTTGATTCATCTGATGCTCCTTTTTTTTTTCAAATGTGTTGTGTGGTATAAAATTTCTGATTTTGTGTTTTCCTGTATAATGTTACTATTTACATCGAAGAGTTTTATACATCAAGTCGGCTATGTTACCATCTACTTTAATAATGACTGCATATGCATGGATATTTGTATTCCTTGCATTAACATGACATAAACTCAATTCTTGGATTATGATATTCTTCAGTATCTACGACACAAGAAAGAACATTTCACAAATTTGTGATAGAGAAAAAGGAAATGTGGCTGTGCATGATTTTTCATCCTTTGCTTAAATTAATTCATAGAGCGGCTAAGGCTATATCATGAAATTAAGCAATAAAGAGGACTTTATCTGCAGCCTGCCCACACACACAAAAAAAACTCAAAACTGTAAATTGCAGTTAATCACACAGAAACATGGAGTCCTAAGTCTCTGGATGATTGACTGTTTGGTGATTTATTCATATGTTAATGCAGGTCTTGGACACTGTGGGGGACAAAGGTCTGGAGGCTGTTGGATCTAACTGTCCATTGCTTGAGGAGCTCCGTGTCTTCCCTGCAGATCCCTTCGATGAAGAAGTTGTCCATGGGGTGACTGAAGCTGGGTTTCTTGCTGTATCTTACGGATGTCGGAGGCTCCACTATGTTCTCTACTTTTGCAGGCAGATGACTAATGCTGCAGTATCCACCATTGTGCAGAACTGCCCTGATTTCACCCACTTCCGTCTCTGCATAATGAATCCAGGCCAACCAGATTACTTGACAAACGAACCCATGGATGAAGCTTTTGGGGCGGTAGTGAGGACTTGCACTAAACTACAGAGGCTTTCTGTTTCAGGCCTCTTGACTGACCTGACATTTGAGTATATTGGGCAGTATGCCAAGAATCTGGAAACTCTGTCTGTGGCTTTTGCTGGCAGTAGTGATAGGGGGATGCAGTGCATGCTGGAAGGTTGTCCAAAGCTGAGGAAACTTGAGATAAGGGACTGCCCATTTGGAAATGCTGCACTTCTTTCAGGTTTGGAGAAATACGAGTCAATGAGGTCACTTTGGATGTCAGCCTGCAATGTGACCATGAATGGCTGTCGGTTATTGGCAAGGGAGATGCCCAGATTGAATGTAGAGGTAATGAAAGATGATGGAAGTGATGATTCTCAGGCTGATAAAGTTTATGTTTATCGTTCTGTTGTGGGACCAAGAAGAGATGCCCCACCTTGTGTACTGACTCTCTCAGGTTTATAAAATATGCCGGTAATCTCTCCCTCCCCTCTCTATCTCTCTCAGGTCCCATTTGATCGACTCTTTTTTTGCATTTTGATCAGAAATAGTGATGTCTTGCAACTTTATCTGGCTGAGTGAAACCATTTACCTATAAATCGTTGCTTAATTCTTTGACTAATGTGGTATTGTTATGCATGGCGGTAAAAACCTTTTCGTCCCATGTCAATGATCCTGTGTGGTAGGGTCACTGGTATATGTCAATAATCTCACTGTTAGCCTTTATGATCATCACAGGATCTCGATCAATCAACATGACAAGCCACAGCATGCAGGGATTAGGATGCAGTTCATGCAGCTGAATGACTTGGATGGTTAACAAGATCAAAGATGGACACCATTGAAACTTGGAAGCTAAATATTCTACATACAAAGCTTATGCATCAATAATCTCCATGGCTGCATTGCTAGGTTTCCTATGCAGAAGTGGATGAAGCAAGCCGTTGTGATGGGTCACCAACGAATCAAAATCCATCCCACCTTGAATTGCCATCCTGGCCCATGCACCCCGTTAAAGTCCTGCAAAAACAAGAAGCACCAGGGCATCTCACCTGTTCAAACTTGCTTTCCTCAAATATTCGATTCCCAATATCATCCAGTTATGTTCATGAGGTTAGCTTCATGAAACGGGCAACATCTGCAGACTGACATCAAAGAAAGATATCAATGGTCTTCGCAGCTAGTAAGTGCGCACCCTGCTGCATGGTTTGAAGCTCGCTAACAATGGCGTTTGCCTTCTAACATGCTTGAATGATGCTTTCATACTTGGGATGGCAAAAGACTTGAAAAGAGAAAGCAGAAGCTCTATACAGACCGGTGAGCACGTGCAGTGGCCCGGTGGTGCCCGTGCTTAGTCCGACGGTATTTGGGGGGGTTGCATCCAACTGGAACAATAGTGTCAACATTTTCTAGAAAAAAAGAGCCAACACTTTTACTGGCATGAATCCAAGGATAGGTAGCTCATGTGATGAACATTATATATTTGTGTGCTAAATGATTTTTTTTGTCTCCCGAGTTTTCCTTTTTCTTTCTATTTACATCTGTTATATCTTCATCATTGCCTGGTTCCCATGCCCTGAAGAGACTACTTGTAGTTCCTACGATGAAATTCAAGCCTGAAATTGGGCTTCGTTAAGGCAGGACTGGACTGAGATGGGCCGGATTTAGCAAGCTACGCAACATATGCGTGGTAAATGCTTGGGAACATTGTGTCTCGTGAACCTAATTTACAAGTGAGTGTTTTTGTTTATAACCGTTTTTTTTAAATATTTATAGATGGTTATTATGTGTTAATATAAAAAATATAATTCTAATTAAAAAAAATAATTTCTGAAATCTAATTGTAGCATAATTTGATTAAATTTCATGTGACCTAAAATAGTTAGAAAAATAGTGATTTAAAATATGAAGGAAAAATATATTTTGTTAGAACACATTTGATTTTTTTGATGATTTTGGCCAATTATACAGACAATATGAGAATTCTACATCAAATAATTTTTTCAGGGTTGATGGTTATTTATTTAAAACAAATAAATAAATAAATGTTTTGCATGGACATTTTTATTTTCCAAAAATAAAAAAAATATATGCAACTAATTTATGATATATACATAACATGTAAACAAGCTAAGCTAGGTCTAAACTTTCACCTTTGTATATTTCCTTACCAATACCCAATGAACATTGAATAATATATATATATATATACAAGGTCAAAATCTGATTGTAACTTCCGTAGAAAGAAATAATTTAATCATAAGTTTCTGGATCCATGAGATTCATATAATTTAAGCCACTTTAGACTTTTTATAGAGTCGGCTCCACAATTGAGTGCTTAAGATTTTTTAGTCAACTGGAAGGGGGCCAAGGGAGAGATGAGGGCTGAAGTATTTCTGGGAAGACCATTTTCAGAGCTAACGTCTTAATTTAGTGGATCACATCAACGTCCAAAACTCCAAACTCAAAGATTTTTGAAATCTTAATATAGTCTTAGGTTAACTCAGCACCCACATGAACTAAGAAGCTTAAGCAATGCTTTACTTTACACACTTCAATAATAGAGAGTTTACGATTTACATAATAAATTTTTATGTTTAGTCATAATATGCATCTTTTGTAAGAGTTTTGAATAACTAATATTTTACTCGCTCACCTAAACTCATAAAATATATGTTTATAAGGTGGAGTTTCTTTACATAAAATTCCGAATCGCTTGCACTTCAAAATCACATAGGTGGAATGATGGCGAAGGTAGAGCTAGATATTGGAACACCAAATCTATATATCGCCATCAAGAAATCTTTAACCTCGTGCTAGATGAACACAGGAATTTTCTTCTGATGCATGAATCTTTCTCTTCAACGCCAAGGTAAATTGTAGCTATGCTAGCTCGTGAGTTAAATTTCGCTTCTTTTCTACTCAAAGTTGTGTCTAAAGATATCACTCTTTGCTTTGGCAAGCAGATCCCATTTGTACCTAACAAGCACAGGGCTCATGCTATCTAGGCTCACAACAGCCCTATAATGTATGTATTATACCATCTCCCAACCAACAAAGAAAGCACCTGCAGTACCAGCCATGGCCGTCCTTCGATCCTCAAAAACTTAACTGTAAACACAGATTAATGTAAACACAGGGAAGACCCACCAAGGAGCAATAGCGTAGGTGCTAAGTTATCATCTTGTCTAAAAAATTAAGCTGTTAGGTGAGATTTATATTATTATCTAGCACACCTCCTTAAGTGAAAGCTCTTTGGGCTCAAAACTTACAGACACCCACACTATCTTATGCTTGATTTTTATCAAATAGAATGGGGATGATGAGATTCAAACTCGTGACCGCTGGATCAATAAGGCTTTGATACCATTTTAAGAAACTATCTTATCTAAAAGCTTAAACTATTAGATGATGCTCAGATCTATATTATTTTCTAACTTTAATTACTGTGGGGTCTCTAACAATTCTATTTTGGCCATGTGCAGGTCAAATTATACTGTGAATTAATGAAGGCAACGAACATTTTCTGATGGAGTCACTCGGCCAGCACATTGTCCTACAAACAAAAAGTTAAGTTCTGAAGACAGTAAAGAAAGGATGAAGGCCTTCTTTTTGCCACGTGAAGTTATATCTCGAGAGATTAAAACTAAAGCCAATACATCCAAAACATCCCGCATAAATCAAACTCAGTTTTGTAGAGTTGATTACAGAATTATGGATCCGTGACGACAAGAACAACAGTGGATAATCTTGTCATGAAGTAAGACAGGATTAGTACAGCAGTACTAGACAATAATCATATCATGGGTCAATTTCTTTCTGCTGTCTGTCACTTGTCATCTTCCTGGTTTTTTAATGTGCATGATCGTCAAGCTTTCTTTGAGCAATCCCCATAATTAGATCATCCTCTAAAGCTTGCCCCTCAAGTTATATAATCTGCGTAAGGGGCAATAAACCCTAGAACAGAGAAGCTTTTGGCCTTTTTCTGTAGCTCCTCTCACCATCAATCCCTCGCAAAAAAGACTAGAAAAGAAATACTATCGAGACACCTTTCTCTCGATGGTTTTATTTGTAGCTCAAGTCACCCAACATAGGGCTGGCTTCACATGGTGGGGTGGGGTGGGGGCCGGTGTTTGCCATCTCCATGCCTGGAGAAATGAGAGCCACGCTTTTTCTTCTTTTCACCTAATCGAAACGGATTCCGTATTAAGAGTTGTTGTCCATAAGTGATGAATTCCTAGATAATAGGATCATGGGTATCGGTTAATTCATTTTCTTAGAAAATCAAGCTCATCATGATTGTTTGATAGGGCGAGATGATTTGACTAAATCTTATTAAAGATTCTTTTTAGTAGATATGGAGACTTTCCAATGTTTAAATAAATATGTTTTAGAGAGAGAAAAAAAAGAATAATATTCTACAAAGAGATGATGCTATGGAAATATATATGCAATAATGGTTGGAAAAAATAATTAGGAAATTATTATTATTATTTTGTATTTATCACATTTTATTATATATTTCCACGTAGGTAAAGTTAATCAAGAACCAATGACATAATAATTATGGAAAAAGCTAACGAGTGTTCTTGAAACATATGTTAAACATTATCTGTATATATGAATTAAATTTCATTTATTGTCGATCATGTTAAAAATATAAAAATAAATGATATGAATTAAATATATGATAATTTTTTAAATGCTCATTTTTTTTAATAAAAAAATTAATATAATCGAATAACTCTTAGCAAATGTTTAAAAAATACTAATTGGAGTAACGTTTGGCTAATATCTTGAGATAAAAAAGGCAAAATAAAATATAAAATAAGATGAAATTATGTTAAATAATGGTACGTAAGATATAATAATTTTTTTTTAATATCTGTCATGTTAGGTCGATGATGAATGAAAGGTAATAAAATACTTTTATTGATTTAACTTATTTTTTTTGGAATTAAGAAAAGAAAAAACCTCCCCCCTCCTGTCTGTCCCTTTGACTATCCCGTTTCAGGTATCTCTCCCTATCTTCAAACAGACTCAACAGTGAACATAGAAGAAACCCTATTTGCCCCCTCTAGAATGACAAAATACCCTCCCAACCTTAATGACAGTCATGTAATTTGGTGAAGAACAGACAAATCATCCAGTTAGCAGCACAATTCAGCTTCAGCTTCATAACTTAAGTCAGAAGATAAGACACAGATAGACAGCTTGAAAACATTGCTATATAGATAGATAGATAGATATGCAGTCTCACACTCTATCTATCTCTATCTTTAAAAAAGTTTCACCACCAAGATTCCTCCCTTGATAGATAGATTCCGAATGGGGTTTCTGCATAATCAATGGTAAGCAAGAACTTGCGAAAAGAAAATCCAGAACAAGAACAGATCGTTCAAGAATCTTCACAGCCAATGTGCAGTCTCAGGCAAGCTATTGAGGTTATTTCTTCTTTGATCTCCTACTCTCATCCAATTAGAGTTTTTGCCGTGAAATGGCAACTAATTAGAAACAATCTAGAAGAGCTGTGCTCATGCCTATCTTCCCTAGAGAATTACGATTCAATCCAGAATCCAGTACTTTCAGGCATGATATCTGCTATCCTGGCCTCTGCTAGTGACTGCAATGATCTTGCTAGAAGATGCGTCGATCTTTCGTACAGTGGCAAGCTCTTGATGCAAAGTGATTTGGATGTAATGGTGGCAAAGTTCGAGAGACATGTCAAGAATCTATCTGGGATTTCTACTGAAGGCATTTTGACTCTGGGTTTTGCCATTGTTGTGTCTAGGCCTGGTGTCAATGCTTGTAAAGATGATATGAGGTTTTACGTTAGAGATCTGCTGACAAGAATGAAAATTGGTGACATGGAAATGAAGAGACAGGCTTTGCTCAATTTGTACGATGTTGTTGTCGAAGATGACAAGTATGTGAAGATACCTGTCGAAGTTGGTGACATAGTGAATATACTGGTTAGTCTTCTTGATTCAGTAGAAATGGAAATTCAACAAGAGGCTGCAAAGGTTGTGTCAGTGATTTCGGGCTTTGATTCTTACAAATCTGTTCTGATTGGAGCTGGGGTTATAGGGCCTTTGATCAGGGTTTTGGAGAGTGGCAGTGAAACAAGCAAGGAGGGTGCTGCGAGTAGTTTGCAAAAATTAACCGAGAATTCTGAAAATGCTTGGTCAGTTTCAGCTTATGGGGGTGTGACAGCTCTGTTGAAAATATGTGCTAGTGTTGATTCTAGAACAGCGCTTATTTGCTCTGCTTGTGGGGTACTGAGAAATCTTGTTGGTGTTGATGAAATAAAGAGATTTATGATTGAAGAAGGTGCAGTGCCCACAATAATCAAGCTGGCAAGATCGAAAGATGAAGCTGTGCAGGTAATTTCGATCGATCTCCTTCAAAACATCGCATCTGCAGACGAATCAGTGAGGCAATTGGTGGTCAGAGAAGGTGGAATTCAGGCATTAGTACGAGTTTTTGATCCGAAAATCGCATGTACTTCAAAACCTCGAGAGATGGCATTAAGGGCAATCGAGAATCTATGCTTCTCTTCAGCTGGTTCTATCAGTATGCTGATGGATTATGGTTTTATGGATCAGCTTCTTTTCTTTCTCCGAAATGGAGATGTTTCGGTTCAAGAACTGTCACTGAAAGCAGCATTTAGGCTCTGTGGAAAATCAGAGGAGACTAAAAAGGCAATGGGGGATGCCGGGTTTATGCCAGAACTTGTTAAATTTCTTGATGCAAAATCATTTGAAGTTAGAGAAATGGCAGCTGTGGCGCTCTCCAGCTTAGTTTCTGTGCCTAAAAATCGCAAAATATTCGTGCAGGAAGATCGCGATGTGGGCTTTCTTCTTCAATTGCTTGACAAAGAAGAGGCAAACTCAGGCAGCAAAAAGTTTCTGATCTCTATACTACTGTCCTTAACAGGTTGCAGCAGCGGAAGAAAAAAGATTGCCAGTTCTGGTTATTTGAAGAACATCGAAAAACTTGCAGAAGCTGAAGTTTCTGATGCTAAAAGACTTGTCAGGAAACTATCCATGAATAGATTCCGTAGTATATTAAATGTAATCTGGCATTCTTGATTGTAATTCTAAAAGAGTGGTTTCAAAGTGTGTTCTTCTTTATTTAACTCTTAACCTCCCCTACAAGCCTTCCTCTCTGTTTCTTTTTTTCTTACCTGCCAAAAGAATTCGACAGAAACAGCCTTAGAGCAGCCTGTAAATGTTCCGGCATTGTTGATTTGCAGTCACAGTTAATATGAATTGAATAAAATATTAAAAACAAAATGTGATTACAATCATTATAATTGTTTTCTTGGAAGCATTTGTGATGAGGCACATGGGAATGGCAAGAAATCCAGAGAGGCATGCATGTGAGTAGTTCTTATCAAGTAACCATGATGGACAGTGATAGATGAATTGCTCTTGTCTTTTCCCATCCCTTTCCTGTCATGGAGCTTTCGTGCTAAACGAAATTTTATAATGTTCTGAGCTTATGCTAATAAATAAATAAATAAACTAGTTTTAAATGTAGTTTAAGTGTCCAAGTTATCTCTTTAGTGCAGATGACACCACCTTAACTGATAGAGACAGTTTGGGTTACAGAATTGCTGATTTCTATCAGTTTGCTTAGCTGAAATATCAGGCAGCCATGATGATGTTGATCTCATGTTGTACTTGAAACTGGGTTTCAAAAATAAAAAAAATATCATTTTGATATATTTAAAAAATAATATATTCAAACTTTACAGTTGGACATGGGATACCAGAACTTTGCTTGCCTGATAATAGGAAGAGATGAGGACCACTGAAACCCTTTGATCCTTGGCAGGTTGTTGCTTGTTGGTATCGTGAATCGAAAATTTGAATTTAATTTGCTCCGTGCTTGTTAGTACTGTGGAGTGAGTTTTCTTGTTGAATTTCATTTGTAATTTATTATGCTCTTGGTTTTTTTTTTTTTTAGATTTTTTATTTGTTTTTAACTTTAGTCTTCAATTCCAAATTATTAGGAGGTTTGACGGTCCATTTTAAAAACACTTTTTTTTTTTTATTTTAAATTAATTATTTTAGTAATTATCATCATCATCATAGAATAAACAAAGACAGAGCTGTCATGTCTTTTTGTATTACTTGTCTTAAGAATATAAAAACTCACTAAAACTCTTATTCTAAAAATAGATTTATCTTAGTTTTTCATCTTAGTTTTTTTAATCAAATATATTTTTGTTGTTCACTATCTTCATTTCTTTTATCCCTATATATATATATATATATATATATATATATATATATATATATATATATATATATATATATTCTCGAGCCTGCTCCAGGTTTTAATTAAAAGCGTATAGAAAATGACCACACTATATGTCACACATGGGGCAAATTGCAAAAAAAGGTACCACAAAATTTGTTTCTAGCTCATGTACTTTGGCAACCAAACATTTCCATGGCCAACTGTTTGTTGTATACATCACAAGCCTGGCATAGGAGAAGAGTAAAAAAGAGAGAGGAAAATATAGCAATTTTTTTTTCTTTTTTTCTTTCTTTTCAAAGCAGCAGAGAAGGGTTTCTTAATTCATTCTTATGGATTATGATGATGAAACTGATCACAAGATGGAAGTTCACGTGATTTTGAATTTGAATCGGATCATAATGGCCATATAATATTTTGATAGCCGAGAAAATCATGCATGAACACCGCAAAGTCATGAAATTAATCACTACTTATACATGCAAATATCAGCTGAGCTCATGTGATCAAGAAATCAATGCCCAATAGTCAAGCAAGATCTCTATTTTTTTTAGATGATGATATCTACTTACCTTTTTACTCCATTAACTAAACGATTAGTATACATGCATGATGCAATTTATAGAAAATAAATGAAAGAAATTATGGTGAAAAGGAAAATAAAGAAAATTTCTGGAACAACTTTTTTTTATATCTAATTTAGACATGGTCCGACCTCCACTGATGCTAAAAAAAAACTAGAACTAGAAAATATTAATCTGATCAAACTCGAGTCTTACAATCTCATTGAAAAAAACAAACAAAGAAATTATGAGCAACAAACAAGGGTTTATTCTTTCTGTGATCTCAAGTTTGAGCTCTGTTGTTGTTAATATGATAATTACTAAAAACTTGCGTGATCGTTAACTTCACAACTTGTGTTCACGTTAATAAAAAGAAGAAGTTGTTTAAGTATAAACGATTTCATCCATCCGCTCATGTAATTAATTGAAATTAATTTTAGAAACGCAACTGCTATTGGATACTAGTGCTCAAAATTAAACCATGGGATGGCAACGGGGATGGATCAAATTAAAATCGTTTTCTCTCTCAAAGGAATTAGGACTTGAATTTGCAAAGATCGGGCCAAATTGTCATTTAGTAAATTTTATTGCGTATTGTCAAAAATATTTTCAAATTTTAGGCAACCTCCCTCCCTCTAACAAGTTGAATGAGGAATTCCACCCCTTATATATTTTCAATTTCCCCTCGAAACAAGTGTAGTATGAGAGTTCAAAGCAGAGTAAAACACACAATTTAATAATTCGGGGCAGCAGGCTATGCTCTACTCCACTTGATAAATAATTACATGTCATGACATTTTATGCACACCTTGTTAAGACGTACGTAGGTGCGACGGCATGAAGTGAAGATATATATAGATATGTGATGTTGTCTATGATGGCAAGGCAACACTAGGGAATGCTGTGGTGTGTGGGATCAAAACGTCTAAATGATTTTGACAAATCATTTCCTTAATTTTTCACACATCTAAGCGGCAATGGTATTTTTTTTAGATGCGAGAAAACTCTATCCTATAGAAAATATATTTTTTGGGTCCAAGTGAACAAATAAAACCCTAGCTGTCCCAAGCTCTTACAAGGAGTGCACGCCGACTCAAACTCGAGATCTGCTATGCAAATCGTAAATTATTTGTCATCACGCCATAACATTTGGGGATTGAAATGCTAAAATGAACACACCCAAATTGTTGTAAGAACAATATGATTTGGTGAATCAATCTATAATCTAGTAGATGATTTAGTGATATAAACTTGAAATTAAGATGTTTGTTTTCTTGTGGTTTCAGGTTCGAGTACTATGGTTGCTAATATGATAACCATTGAAGATTTACATGGTCATTAACTTCATATCCCGTGAGATTAGTCGAAGTACATTCAAATTGATCCAAATATCCACATTAATAAAAAAAATATGAGTCAAATCTATTTAGTAAGAAGTCAAGCCATGAGCATAGATGAAGAGGGATACGTGTGCCATAATGTCAAGCCAACTGAGTCATGGATGGTCAAGTCTCAATCCAGCCAACAAAAACATCGAAAAAGTTATCTCTATTTAATGTGTTTGTGCTACGATTAAATACCAAATTTATATTTTTTACTAACTGTGCTTGCAAAAGTGCAAGTAGCAAATGACCTTCCACACATATAGACAGAAAATGCTCACATCAAATGCTTAATGCAGTCTTTATTAGTTTTGGATATATTAGCTGTTTGTTTTTTCGAGCTATGTGTTTATATGGGGCTCTGGTTGGTTGATCATGTTGAAGCCTGGCCTCGTTCGATGACGGTCATGCCAGGCAAGCTCCACAATAATTGGAAAAATACAAAAAAAAAGAGGTTTGTGTATTTTATATCAATGGAAAACCACCCTACCATATCATTTAAAGAAAAGGAGAAAAATAATTAGGAAGGGTTTATTTTATTTTGAATATTTTTTTTGTTTTGTGTAAAATGTTTTGCAAGTTTTATTTATTAAAAAATATATTTAGCTTATAAAATTACATGAAATATTTTAGAATAATATATGATTCAACTATTTCAACCCTCAAAAATTATATCCTATTGACTTTACCTCAATTCCGCCTTAGACCCACCATGCGAGTATAGCCATACAATGTTTTGATCCTTAGCTCCTTATATTCCTTATATTTATATTTTTAGTCACTATCATAATCATTATAATCCATCATTACAATTATTTTCTTCACAATTCTCTTTATTACTCTATTATTATTATTATTAGTTTCTTTAGCATCAAATACCAAATATTATGAATTTATTTCAATAAAATGTTTTATATTTAAAAATATTTTTCACAAAACAAAATCCATTAAATGTTTGAAGGGTTGGGGGCATTCGACAACAAACTACCCAAAAGCCCTAGTTGGGACAGAATAGTATGAGGCCATCTACGAAGTTAAGATGAGTGATAATATTTTTTTATCTTGCATTTCCAATGATATATTATTTACAGTAAATACAGTATTATGTCACCTTTTTGGAAAATGGAAAAATTAGCGATGAACTTGTACATTATTTAATTAGAGACCCAGAAAAATGGAGACAAAAATCAAAATTACGAAAGATATATACGCTACAAAACGTAAGAAAAAAAAGGTGTTTAGAAGGAGTAAAGTAGAAGACAGAACAAGTTCCCTCATTTTCCTTTTACATTTCCATATGAAAAGTACTTTATCAGGCATGCTTCTACTACCCTTTTTAACACCCCTTTTCTTTCTTTCAGAATATATAATTAAGGAATCATCTCATCTAAATATTTAGGATATTAAGTGAGCTTTCAAAACAGTTTTCTGTATATTATAAGTTGTTAAGGAACTATCTCATCTAAAAATTTAAGATATTAAGTGAGGTTTCAAAATATAATTTATATTATTCTTCAACACATCATTTCAAATGAAAACTTTCTAGGATTGAAACTTGCATATACTCACACTATCTTGTTCTTAATTTTTTGTTTATAACATAGAATGAAAATTATGAGATTTGAACTCGTGATCGTTAGGGCAACAAGGTCTTAGAATATAATTTTTATTATTCTCTAACATATTTCCGAAAAGAAAGATCATAGAAAGATGGCTCAAACGCATGTCCTTACGGGTGCAAGAGCGGCATCAAAAATGAAAATGCCATGACGATCATTCCCGTAAATTCAAGTTGCGATCGACAGCCAAAACTTTGGTATACACTCTCTATCACCTTTATTAACTCTTCACTTTCAATCTCCATTAGAGGAAGGGATGGACAAGATCAGATGACATAAGAGAGGAGATTGTTTGCGTGTCAAGCTAGCAAAACTCAAATCTATTTAGAAATACATGGCATGATAGTGAATTGTTGTTATTGCTAACTTGTTGGCTATATGTATATTTGAATCATGCATGCATGAAGGCATGTGTCATGGTACGTCAGTCAAATCTCATAACAATATATATATATAACTTTGCTGTAAAGTACTTTAAAATCACGATTTTCCACTTTTTATTTGAAAAAAAGTATGGCCGACGTATCCCCACAGCATTATCCAAGCATCGACAAGGTTAATGAGGTGAATAAGCAATATTTTCTGATATGTAAATTAATTTTTTCCTTAAACAATCTTCACCCTCTTCTATTCCATATGATTTCAGCGAATAATACCATGAAAAAGAAACTTATTTGTTTAAGAGAATATCACACATTTGGGCACGTAAAGGATTCATTCTTTTCCACAAATCATGCTATAAAAATTAAAAAAATAAATCAAATTTCAAATTTTGGTGTGATTAATCAAAACTCATTCAGGAAATGGTGTTTGACTGTTTGTGTTTCTATATCAAATCATGCTATAAAAATTAAAAATAAATAAATCAAAGTTCACATTTGGGCACGTAAGTAATTTCACTTGCTGTGCTTCATTTATAGACAAACGAGTGAAATTGACAACAGCATCAAATAAGATTTTGTGAATCAATTTATTTGTTAATGGAATATTAATATATGCACCAAAAATATCCCCACCTCAGCACGTGTGATTTTTTGGTTTTTGATTTTTTAGTAGTTGTTTTAAAAAACCAACTTTAAAAAATAGAAATATATCATTGGAAGAAAGAAATTTTAAGTTAAAATATTTATATTATTTTTTTTATTTTTTATTTTTATATTTTCTTTCATCGTTATATCTGTCTTTTTTTTAAAATGAATTTTAAAATAAAGTTAATAGAATATCACTAATTATCACAATAAAATAAAATTAGATGATTATTTAATTTGTGTGAACTCAATTTTGCTGACCATCCAAACGGTAGATAGCTACGGGGACATGAAAACAAAGTGAAAAAAAAGAGGAAGAAAAACAAATAAATATTCTAGATGGTATTTTTAGACGTTACTCTATTTATCTCTTAGAATCTTATCTAGAAAATGTTGCACACTTTTCTTAAGAAAATATTAATGAGCTTGATTCATAAATAAGAAATTACTTTTCGACAGAGTACAATAATAATCATTAATGAAAACAATTTGACAATCTCCCTCTATAAATAGACTGGCCAATAAGCTTGTCTAAACCTGTGTTCGTCTTCTATTTTCTCCTACACACTAGATACCATTTATTTGATCTTCTTATATCACTTTGTTGGTGCAATTGAGGCAAGCAAAAATGCCTGCAGTAGGGATAGCTGTTGGTGACAACAAAAAGGAGTATCCGGGCAACCTTACTCCTTTTGTCACTGTAACTTGTATTGTTGCAGCCATGGGTGGCTTGATCTTTGGTTACGATCTTGGGATTTCTGGTAATTCTCTTTACATCAAGTTCAATGCTTTGAAACTTGATTTTGGCATATGTTTTTCTTGAATGTATTGTCAACAAATATTACTCTCAAGAATGTTTCTTTTATATATATATATATATATATATATTGATGGTTTTAATTTTAGTTGAATTTGTGATTCTGTAGGTGGAGTTACGGCCATGCCATCATTCTTGAGGAAGTTTTTTCCATCTGTTTACCGTAAACAGCAAGCCTCCATAACAAATCAATACTGCCGATATGATAGTCAAACACTAACCATGTTCACTTCTTCTCTGTATTTGGCTGCTTTGTTGGCATCGCTTGTGGCATCCATATTCACTCGTAAATTTGGAAGGAAACTCTCCATGTTGTCTGGAGGTGTTCTCTTTTGTGCTGGCGCCGTCATCAATGGCTTTGCTAAAGCTATATGGATGTTGATTCTTGGTAGAATCTTGCTTGGTTTTGGTATAGGTTTTGCCAATCAGGTATTCTTAATGTCTTCTTTGTCTCTCTCTTTTTAGGATTCTCGTTTTGATTTTTAGTTGATAGTGATTATGGGGCTGTTTTGTTGGGATTGTTTATTAATTTTTTTTGTGTTTTAGCATTTAGAGAAGCAAAAATAGAAGGTGCTGCATGTTTTATTTTTTCTGTACATGATTTCATTGTTTTCAGTGAAATGTTTCTGGGTTTTGAGTACCGAAGCATGTCATCTTTGTTTTTTTGTATGTCGTTGGGTTGTTTCTGATCCGGGTAGGGGCTTGTAGACCTTTTTAAGCGAATCAGGATTCAATGCTTTGTTTGGCTCCTGAGAAAATAAAGTAGGGAAAGAGTAAAAAGGAAAAGAAAAAAAGGTGATTCCAATTCCCGCTACTGTAGCCTATACCAATACAAGTGAAAGAGCTCGACTGAACGATAAGAAATAAGACAAAGTGAGGTACTTTGTTACTTTATTATCTTTTGGAAGTCACGGTTGACTTGTTTTTCTTTTGCATGACATCTTTGACACTTTTTCTCCACAAAAAGTATACCTGCTGAAGCAACAGCTCTGAACAGGAAAATCGCAACGTGATGGCGGCTTATAATTGCTACTTTAAGCAACAGAAAACAGGGTGATTAGAGATTTAATGGTTTTTATTTTTGCTTGTAATCACAGTCTGTGCCACTCTACCTCTCAGAGATGGCTCCATACAAGTACAGAGGTGCGCTCAACATTGGTTTTCAACTATCAATCACAGTTGGTATCCTGATTGCCAGTGTATTAAACTATTTCTTTGCTAAAATCCATGGTGGTTGGGGATGGAGAATGAGTTTGGGTGGTGCTATGGTTCCTGCCCTCATAATCGTAGTTGGATCATTAGTCCTTCCTGACACTCCAAACTCTTTGATCGAGCGTGGCCAGCATGATGAGGCTAGAGAAAAATTGAAAAGAGTTCGTGGTGTTGATGATGTTGATGAGGAGTTTAGTGACCTTGTTGCTGCAAGTGAAGCTTCAATGAAAGTCGAACATCCATGGAGAAATTTGTTGCAGAGAAAGTATAGGCCTCACGTAACTATGGCTGTAATGATTCCATTCTTTCAGCAACTTACTGGCATCAATGTCATTATGTTTTACGCTCCTGTTTTGTTCAGCACAATTGGTTTTGGTAATGACGCTGCACTCATGGCTGCTGTGATCACCGGTATTGTTAATGTTCTTGCCACCATGGTTTCTATCTATGGTGTTGACAAGTGGGGAAGAAGGTTTCTCTTCCTTGAAGGTGGATCTCAGATGCTGATATGCCAGGTAATTTACTTGTTTGCGCAAGAAATCAACTTTTTTTCTGTGTTATTGTCTCGAGAATAATATAAATTATATTCCAGGGCCTTGTTGACTTAGCAGCCACGAGTTAATATCTCACTATCCCTATTTTATTTGATAAAAAATCAAGTGCAAGGTAGTGTAAGCATATGCAAGTTTTAAGCCCATAGAATTTTCATTTGAAAGGGGTCTGTCAAAGAATAATATAAGTTCTTAGGCGAGATGATTAACAGTAGCTTTGCAGCAGCTCTTAACACCTTTTCTCTGTTCAACTTTGGTTAATGTCCAGGCAGTCATAGCAGCTTGTATTGGAGCCAAGTTTGGAATTGATGGGAACCCTGGTGAATTGCCAAAGTGGTATGCTGCAGTTGTGGTGCTTTTCTTTTGTATTTACGTTTCTGGGTTTTCCTGGTCTTGGGGTCCTCTTGGCTGGTTGGTGCCCAGTGAAATCTTCCCCCTGGAAATCCGATCAGCTGCGCAAAGTGTCGCTGTTTCTGTCAACATGTTCTTCACATTCATAATTGCTCAAGTTTTTCTAGCAATGCTTTGCCACCTGAAGTTTGGTGTTTTCCTCTTTTTCGCATTCTTTGTGGTGCTGATGTCCTTCTTTATCTACTACTTCTTGCCTGAGACGAAGGGCATTCCCATTGAAGAGATGGGACAAGTATGGAAGACACACTGGTTCTGGTCAAGATTTGTTGCCGATGAAGATTGTCCCAAGGGAGGAGGAGGCTATGAGATGACCAAAGCAGGACAAGGTCCGAAGAATGTGTAGTATGAACTGGGGTTGGATGGATCTTTCGATTTTTGGTAGCAGTGCATACCCTACTTATTTCATCTCATAAATTATATATATATGAAATGGCTCTGATATTAATCTGTCCCAAAATGACGAGTGTCCTGAGCCTTATGTCAGCAGAAATTCCAGTGTATAGATAAGAATCTATTAAGTGGAAATCTTATAAAGATTATGTTTAGTGCACAAATAATTTCTTCCCCCTTCATTACTTCTTGTTTTCTATTCACTCCAGTGTTGTTAATTTCATTTCGGTCGAAACGTTTCGTATCAGTTAAAAAACGAGATAGAACGGCCCAGTTTTTACCTCGCATAAATTTTGTACCATTCTGGATTTCACCCAAATTTCAGCCGGAATGTTACGGTTTTGTTCCGCCCGTTTTCGTTTTGGCTAAATAGTGTTTTTTTTTTTTAAATAATGCATAATTTTACAATATCAATCATATCTTTTAATCCGACCGTTAGATTGAGATGAAATTTTACGAAAGAGTCACATATTTATATATATTATGTTACAATTTCAGAGCAATCAGAAAATGTAATGACCTTGCGAGATTGATGATAACATTCTCGTAATATTATACATGTTCATAATTTTGTTTAGAAAAATCATTTTATTGTGTTTTTTTAGATTAAATTGCACAATTCTAAATAATTTTATTTTTGGATTTATCCTTTTTTTTGAGTTAATATATTTAATTATATATATTTATATATATATATATACACACACACACATAAACAGTACAACTTCGAAACGACACGCCGAAACGCTCCAAAACCGAAATATTCTGTTCCAATTGAAAAAAACGAAGCACCAACCGAAACGGAATTAACAACTTTGGTTCATTCTGATAAATATTGAAGGGCAAACCTCAGATAACTCCTCTAACATGTAGAGAGATTCTCAATTGAGTCCCCCCAATTTTTTTTTCTTCTTATCTCATTTAAGTCTTGAAGAGCCCTTAAAAGTTCTTGACGATTCCCTCATCCATTTATATTCGTTGATGGATCTCCATATTAATGGTTCATTTATGTGTAAAAAATAATATTTTATCTGTAGAGAACTTAAATATAAGGTTTAAGATTTATGAAGTTTTCCAATAGATTATCAAATTGTGACGTACAAAAATCTTTAAAAATTCAATTGAGATTCGGTTTATTGTTCTGAATTGATATGAAGTTTGCCAATCATCGAACCTCTTGCCTACCTTCATAATAAAATGGCTGATAAACACAGCAGCTTGGTCGATAAGTTGGCCTGAAAAAAACTTTGAAACTCGAAACCCAATTCAAATTAGTTTTTAATTAAAATGTACGAGACATTTATATATAACAACGATTGATCCACAATATGGATAAGGAAGAAGATGCAGGATGGATGGATGGATGGGTGGCATTTCACTGCAAATGAATGGATGAAATATCGGCAAACTTCACAACTTTACTGCAAGTGGAGAATCAAGTTTCACAAGCTTTATGAGCAGCAATTTTCTTTTCTCAACACTATCTACTAGTCAGTGGCATCTTTCGGTGATAAGTAACTGTGAATTGAATCAATATTTGTACGAAATGGATAACATGAGCAACATCTTTCAAGGAAAAGGGAGACATTGCAATGAATTAGGTCACGGTCTAGCAATGAAACAAAAGGAGAATCGCATGACTAGCTAATACCCTTTGGCCTCGTATAATAGTCATTGAAATTTTGATTCATGTGATTACTAATATGATAATTATTAGAAGTTTATTAATTTCATTTTAAAGAATAATATAAATTATATTATAGGATCTCACCTATCAGCTTAAATTTTTAGATGAGATGGTTCTTTGACATGATATCAGAGTCTTGTTAACTTAGCGGTCACGAGTTCAAATCTCACCGTCCTCATTCTATTTGATTAAAAAACCAAGCACAATATATTATGGGTATGTGCAAGTTTCAAGCCCAAAAGACTTTTACTTAAGAGAGTGTATTAGAGAACAATATAAATCATATTCTAAGACCTCGCCTATTAGCTTAAACTTTTAAGTAAGATGATTCCTTAACATTTCAGGACCCATGAGATTAATTAAGATATATGTAAGCTGACTCAGAGACTCGCGTTAATAATAATAATAAAAAAAATCCCTCTATATATATATATTCTTGGATAGGATGATAATGGATAAGTGGAATTTGTTCTTGCATATTTGTCGTTCTCACTACCTACCTTAATTTGAGATAAGAAAGCAAACCCCCTGGGAATCATATGTCATGTTTTTTTTACAAATGCTAGTCCTCGTGTCAGCTCAAAAATGTATTTGTTTTTCATCTTTATCTAATGATTTGTTTCTGGAAAAAAACAAGATCCGTACTCCCTAGCTAGAATTTGTTTTATATTTAGAGTATGATCGGAACTGTAGTCATTATTATTTTTTAAAGTATTTTTATATTTGAAAATATATTAAAATAATATATTTTTTATTTTTTAAAATTTATTTTTGTAGCTTTCTGAAACACGAAAATAAAAGAACTCTGAATCTTATATTAATAACTATTTCAAAACTCTTTTCAATAGAAATCCGGTTGTTAATTTTGATAAAAAAAAAAATACATTTCAGTCTAAATTTTTTGATTTTTTAAACTATACCCTCCATTTATTTTCATGATTTGCACCCAAAATCACTTCTTTTTTTTAATCTGTCCCTCAATTCTAGATTTCTGCTTCCTCCCCGGCCGTGGTATGCAAAAAACAATCTTCAATCTGTGTTCTCATACCACGCCATTGCAGCTGTTCATAAGAAAGAAAATTAAGAGACTTGCTTAGGTGTTAAACTTGTTAATCACATGCATTCCTATAATCCCCACTCAGCATCTAGATAGAATCGAGCTCAAGATTTTACAGCTTCATTTCGTTTGGGATGTCTTCTTGAAACATTCAGTAGAGTGTTAAAAAATAATATAAAATATATTTTAAAACCTCAATTAAAAGCTTAAATTTTTAGATGAGATAATTATTTGACATGATATCAGAGTCTTGTTGACCCAACAGTCACGAGTTCAAATTTCACCACCCTCATTTTATTTGATAAAAATCAAGCACAAGGTATTATAGATCTGTGCATGTTTCAAGCTTAAAATATTTTCACTTGAGGGTGTGTCTTAAAAAATAATATAAATAATATTCTGGAATCTCAGCTAAAAAGTTAAGCTCTTAGGTGAGTTAGTTCATTGATATAGAATACCGCACTATATTCATGTCGGTGCTTGTATAATTAGGCATGCATGCATTGTTCTAAAGATTATCTAGGGTTTGAATCTAAATATTATTGTTAATTTACTAAGTTAACTTCTAGAAGTTGGTGTTGAGGTGAAGGAAATATATGTATTTAATTTCGAAAAATCTTTAAAGTTTTTGCATCAAAGTGTCACGAGAGAATCGTCATCCTGCTAGAGAAATTATAATATTGTTATGAGATTAATAGGTTTACTGAAACAGTATCATTCTAATTTTTATTTTTTATATAAACAACATTATTTTAATTATAAAAAAATAAAATTTAATATGAAAACCGATCTAAACTAAAACTAGGCTAAATTTTAGAGCAAAAGGTAATTCAGTATACAAGAACATATATAGGCCTAGCTCAAGAACAAGAAAGACTGGCAGGGACCTCTTTCTCCAACACATGTAGGGAGCAAAACAAGCCCATGAGAAAACAAAAAACCCCATGAATCCGTTTATGGTGCCTCAGCATGCAAGAAGAGAGGTATCACCCGCTCTGATAGTTAGCTCCTGATAACTAGATTAGATCACTTTTTTTTAAGGGAAAAAAAACTAAGGAAAGAACAGAAGTAATAAGATTATATGGTCTGAGAAATCTAGTTTAATACAGCTACGTACGGGGCTGTTCACGTATCTCTCTACTGTTTGATCTAGATTGTTGGTCTTGCTTTCATGTAATTGCGTTTCAAACTTGAAATTCCCAGAACTTTTAATTACATGAAGCAACTGACTACAAGATTTGGCAACAAGGAGCTAGCAAAAACTCAACTAACTAGCAACCTTGTGTCCAGCAACTCATGTACATCACTCTCTGAAAGGATTCTTCAGTCTGTTTTCTCTTGCTTTCTCCATCACGATCCCCACTACCACCCGAGAAATAGCTTTTCTTCCTGGAATTCCAAGACTGAAACGTTGAGTTTGATTTAGAATCATGACTAGTCTGGCCTTCAATGCCAGCCAGACCAGCTTCCACGCAGTTTCTGATAAAACAACTCATCTTTCTTTGATTCTTTTTGCTTCTCGATGAAGTAATACCCCCCACTATTGTGACTATCTTTTCTTTTCTCTTCTACAAAGTGAAGGATTGGCATGCACGGCTAAATAGGGAGTGACTGAGTGGTGGGAGATGGCCGGAGAGGCGGTTTTACGAAATACAATGGAAGCAAATCCAGAAGCGGAAGCCATGGTTTTATGGGATTTCCATTTGCGGTGATCAGTTGTATTCATTTCTGCTGTCCAAATGATGCCTGGGAAAATCTTATCTGCCAAAAACGTGGGCATATGACAACAAAGTAAAACAAGTCGGCTGAGGAATACACCAAAAACTTCCTTGTCACCTGGTTGGTGCTTCATTAACTTTCAGTTCATACGTTTCTCTCATTATTCACTAGCTGTTGTACCATTAGATGAGAGCAGGATACTGCTGTGAAAAATCTTGTACCGTGCACCGTAATCCCAGTGAAAAATCTAAAAGATGCTTTTCGCAAACTGCAGTTCAACAGCAGTTTTTAGTAAGACCTGCAGTAAGAAACTGTACTCCGAACATTTAACCAAATATTCTGGCTATGTGGTGAGATTAATTGTCGTAAAGCCAACATAATTTATCTGTCCAGAGTCCGATCGATAAATAGTGAGTGAAAAATCTTTTAGATTAATGGCGCATCAATCCCATAACTCTGGACAGATTATGTTGGGTTTACGGCAATTAACTGTTCATCATATACACCACCAAGTAAACCTCTCTGCTTTGCTTAAAACAGGTCGTTCATGTTAAGGATTAACAAGGTTTAAGCAAATAATAGTTTGATTACTGTGTTTTTAGTGTTTGAGTAAATGAATCCTACTAGTTTATTGTTATAAGACTCAAGCTACGCAGGTTAACATCTACGTGAGCGAGTTAACCTAGCTTGTAGTTTTAAGAAAAAAAATTATAAAACTTGGCCCGTGTTTTGTTCCGAGCTAGCGAGTCACTAGTTTAACTCACATGATATTGATATATAAAAAGAAATAAAAAAAAAAGAAAAAGAAAAGAAGGTAGAGATGCAATCTAGGACTTTTTAAACAAGAGGGACTAATTAGTTATTTTTCTAAAAACACGTGGACTGAAAAAATAATTTACTCGGGAGGATTTTATTTTTGACCATCGAATCCTACCTCACTGATTTTCAAAACGTTTTTGAAAATCATTAATTTTTTTTTATTTTAAATTAAAAAAAATTAATATTTCTAAATCATTTTCATATATTTTTAAATAAAAAAATATTTTCAAAACAATCTAAACCAAAATTCTAAACATGCATGGGCTAATATAGTAGAATCTCTCCTTGTCATGGGCTCACTTTCTAGTTGGGCGAGAAAAGGAAGCAAAATGGGCCTCTTGACTTTTGAAACCGTTATAAAACTTCCATGTTTATGTGGTTATACCGTTATTTATTCAAAATTTATTTTTTTTATTTAAATAATTTATTTTTTGGTATTTTTAAATTATTTTAATGTACTGATATCAAAAATAATTTTTAAAAAATAAAAAAAATATCATTTTAATATATTTCTAAATAAAAAACACTTTAAAAAACAATGCAACCATCCTCTCAAACATGCTCTAGTCTTCAATTAATCTGGCAATTTCTTTCCTTATGTTACTCAATTTTGTAAAATAACCAAAAACCATGAGGGGAAAAAAAGAAAAGAGACGATGATGCAGCGGCTAGAATTCAAAAGGGGAAGGATGCTTGGAAACAGCTCATAGATCAGAGACACCCAGGTGAGGGCTTCAGGTTTTGCTTTCCTTCCCGGGTCATGTTCAGGTTGCGGGTACCACAGGCTATCAAATAGGGCAGTGGACTGAATTCATCAGCGTGTGAGGCCGTGACAGTCCGAGTAAAATTTAACAGCCCATTTCCTCTGGTGTCTAAAAAATTAATTTTTTTTTTATGTTTTGAGATTTTAAATGTAAAACTATATGATTTTAATATATTTTCAGATAAAAAATACTTTAAAAAACAACCGGTATCAAACTCTTGATCTCCACTCCATCGAGTAAGGATCAGTTATTTCTGAAATAGGAACACAAAATCACAACTATCTACAGACAGATGGAGAACAAAAAAGTTTTAGCACCTCAAATCACAGAATTCACTTCCCAGTTTCTCTTTACACACCATGTTGAAGTTTCCTACATGATTTTCTGAATACAATATCCTTTGCATTGCATGAAAAAGGTTGGAGGAATTTACTGAATGATGGATTGTATAAATTCCATTCATCATACAAACGCACCTTGAAGATAACTGCCACTCCTCTATACTGAGTCTACTCCTTCACCCTGCTGCCGTGCAAGGTATCGTTCTCTTCGCTCTTTCTGTACAAAAGGAACAGACAAAGATAAGGAGCCGTACAGGGAATTTCACCGGGAAAGTTTGGAAAGCACAACACTTGACAACTCACCCATTCATCTATAACCAGTCCTTCACCAATAATCCTCGGCCCTGCATCTTCTGGAGGTTTCTTTCGTGCCTCGACAGCTGCATCAGCATCAGCCAATTGGCGCTTCAACTTTTCCAGAGTCTGTAATTATATGAATTGTATGCCATGTGCCAAACATTAGAAAACAGAGGTGGCATATGAGAAAGCAGAAAATGATGGATCCTAAAGCATAGATTAATTTGATTCCATGATTACTGACATGTTATTGATACTTACAGGATTAGGACGCTCCGGATCTAGAAAAATAACCCGCAAAATTTGCTCTATTGCTACCTGATCTTTCTGCTCATCAAACTGTAGAGACAATGAATCTAAAGGTGAGCTGCGCATAATTACATTACAGTGAACAGCCTGGCAAAGGCCAGATAACATCTTTATATCAGAAAAGCCCCTAAGAAATATGAAACCGAATGAAATGAACGTGCAGCCCTTCTGCCTATAGACCTCAGAAACCAAGATACTTTCCTGTTTTTATGAAGAATTTGCAGTATGACATTACGCTCACCCCAAGCAGAACATGTTTCAAGCCCAAACATATCAAAATAAACGCATGGGACCGGGATCATTTATCACTAAAACAATTGTTGACCAGCATAGGTTTACATTAAAACACTAAAATCAATGGAAAATATAGATAAAGGAACCACTCTACACACCAGCTCAGGTACATAGTCCATAACCCCTTTCACCTTCAGGCTCATGATTTTAAATTTAACCCTGCTCTTCTGTTCCATTGGTTTCTCATTATTTTCTGGCATCTCGACAAACTTGAAGACTGGCATCCAAAATCAAGAAGATAATTTTTGTAAGAATAAAGTGGAAAGACACAAAAAATAGCAAAGATACATTCTCTCCTCAAAGAACAATAATATGAACAGAGACTGCAACAATAATTACCTGTAGCAATGATACTTTCCCCAGGTGCAAGAATTGCCCCAGGAGGGCGCATGAAACAGCTTTTCGGTGCAGTTGTTTGAAACTAAATCAAGAAAGAAAAAACAAAAAACAACTCGTTACAAAATCCAGTCATGTACCTGATACAATAGCAAAAAATTATCAAGCACAACAACGAACGAAGTGATCTAGAATGAAACGTCTGTGTACATACATCTATAACCTACACAGCTGGACTCTATGAGACCTAGTTATAAGACCTATCCTGGCAAATCAACCTGGTGACCCAGGGGTTGAACCAGGCAGTCTTTTTTCTTAATATGACATTGTTTTGGGTTGACCAGCTGAACCCACCCGAGCCTCCTTGAGCAGGGTTGACCCCAGGACCAGGTCTTGTAACTATGCTATGAACCACAAAAACAAGGAAGAAGATTTTTAAAAGTACCTTAAACGCTACATGTGACTTGCTAGTGTTTTTGATCCTGATGGCACTCCGGACCTGCTTGCCAGGTTCATCTGAAGAAGAGCACACAAAACAAACATAATCAAAACATTAATTAGGGTAATCACATCAGAAATCAGTAACACAATTGGAAACAAAGAAAAGCAAATAGGTCCCAAAACGAAAGCAGTTGTAAATAAAACACTGATCCCCATTTAAAATTACTGGTTCTCTACACGATTCAATGAGTCAGGGCATTGATTACAAGGAATTTCTTTAAAATACAACATCCTAATTAATCATCAATAAATTAAATTGATGATTTGACTGCATGAGTCTTGAAGTAACAAGCTAATGAAGATCGAAACTTCCTAGCTCTCTTCTTAAAGTTACAATTTTATTCTAAGAAAAGAAAAGAAAGCATCGGGAAATATACATATATTATTTTTACTTTTTTTATTTGAAGAAACTAAAGTCAATTACGTACGGTAGCTTTGAGTTTTAAGCAAATCCATCCTTATTAGTAAGTACAACGACGGAGATTCGTGATTATCTCATTTTTTCTTCAAAATTAGCAAAATAATATTAGCAATTAAGTTCGTTCTAAAAATTAAAAGAGAGAGAGAGAGACTTACAGGGAAAGTAAAGCTTAGAAGCGGGATCGAGTTTAAGACGACGACGAGTAGGCAAAAGCGATCTAGCAACAGAAGAGACAGAATTGGAAGCTTGAGGAGGATTAGAAGATCCTTCAACTTGCGAGTTGTGCTGGTGATTATGGTGGTGGTGCTGCGGCTGCTGCTGCTGGTGGTGCTGCGGCTGCTGCTGCTGGTGGTGCATCATCATGGTTGGAGTAGTAGCAGCAGTAGTAGAGGAGGAGGAGGAGGAGGAGGAGGAGGGTGTCGTGTTTGCGTCGCTTCCTCCTAAAAACGGCAGCTTAAATCCCCACACTTTGTTATTGTTATTTTTGTTCGTCTTATCGGCGGGTGATCTCTGGTCCGGTATGACCATATTAGATCATCAGGAACGGGGTCGTTTTTGTGAGGTCAAGAGACTCGGTCTTGGTGGTGGTTTCTTCTTTGAAAGACATGGGGGAGGGGGGAGGAAGGTGAGGAGTGATGGTGGAATTGGAGAGGGGATTTAATTGCGTTTGATTATTTGGTTCATGTCCAAGTCCTCCTTTTTTTATAATAAAAAAAAAGAAAAGAAAAAAAGCTGCTTAACAAATTAGTCATATATATATATATATATATATATAAAAGGCTTGATAACAGGAAAAGTTCAAGTGCTTTATTACTGTCCAGTTCCATACTTGGTGCTTCACTTTGCATTAAAAAAAAGCTAAATCGTTTAGCATTTTTATGGTGGATTTTAATAATAAAATAACAATATTTCTCCTTAAAAACACTCTTATATTAAAGCCTTTTTAAGTAGTAAAATGGTTTTTTTTCTTTGGTTTAGTTCTCATTTTATAATTATTCATGGTTTTTATTATATTAATGCATATCAAAATAATATCGATACTTTAAGGGTTTTTTTTCATTAGAGTCCAACTTTTTTTTTTCTTTTTTATAGGGATAGTGTGGCTTGCGAGTCTGTTAGGGTAAACACAGGATGCCCCGATTTACAGGTTTAGTGAGTTGTTGTTTTTTCTTCAAATTGAACATGAATTGTTTTTTTCATCAATTTCTTCTTCATATAGTAAAAGAAATTAGTTTAAGAGAAAAATCATGTTATTAAACTTTATAAAACTTGTAAACATGTTTATAGGTTTGTCCTGGTTGACTTGGTTTACAGGTCTAACAAGTTTAATATATATTTTTTTAACTTCTTAGTATGAAATTGGTGTTTGATTTAATGATTGTCTATTTTTTATAATACAATTAAATAAAATATATTTGAAAAACAAAACAAAATATAATTTTGCTAGAGTTCATAACTCGGTTCATAGATTCGGCGTGCTAGTTTATGTAACATAATTTATTGGTTTGATGAGTTTATCATTAGATGAATATGATTTTTTTTTCCTTTTAAGTTTTTTTAATGTTTTTCCTCATTTTTTCTCTTTAATATTATATTGATTGAGAAATTTATTTTTTTATTGTTTTCTATAGGGTTATTATTGTCTCATAAAGATATCTATTTTAAGGTTGGTGCCCAATTTTATGAGTACATATTTAAGAAAAATAGTTTATAAAAAATTATTAAACTTAATATAATCCATGATACATGTTGCTAGAGGAATGAGATCAATCAAATATGTTACTGTCTTAATTGTTTTTTAAAAAATATATTATCTTAAAGTGTTTTCAAACTAGGCTATTTTGTTTTTACCAAACCCCAATGTTTTATTTGGACTCATGAAATCAATCAATCTAATTCAAGCTAGCTTCCACGAGGTTCAATTGAGAACTCAAATTAGGCAAAGAACTAAGTCACAAAGTTTGTAGGATTAACCAATTTGGATAGATTTAATAACATCATAAAAAAATTATTTATGCTCTTAATATTTCTTACACTAATTTTTAGAGAAAATGACACACAATGGAGCACCGGCCAAAGGTTATGGTCCAAGTTGTGAATTTGATAAGTTAAGACAAAATATCTAGGTCTGTAAAATATGTTGTTATATTAATATTTTAAAAAAACAGCAACTTAGATTTTTTTTTAAGGTCAAATAATGTTTTATAGTAGTCATTATAATTGTTTTTGGACCTATTAAATTGACTAAGTCATGTTGAGATACTTCTTATATAATTTAATTTAATTTTGAAGTTGATTTATTGGGCTTGATACAATAACAATGATAACGAACTTCCTATGACTTTGAAAATTATTTTTTTGAATATTATTTTTTTGTTCAAGTTTTTTTATCCGGCCAGCAATATAGCTTGTGAAAATAATTTGGTTATCATAATGTTTCTCTTTGGTTAACAAACGACTTGATGGATCATCACCCATCCATCATTTTACTTTATGACATCATATCTCTCTCAACTAATTATTTGTGATTAATATAATTATTGGAGGTGAATCCAACAGTTAATCTCTTACGAAACAAATATAGATTTTATCTTTTATTTATCAAGTTTTGCTAATTTTTTTCCATTCTAAAATGAATAATCATGTTTTTTTTAAAAAAAAATTGGTGTAATTTTTTTTCTCTTAATTGAATATTTAAAAAACAAAATTGGTAAGGAGGAAGAAAAAAACAAGAGTAAAGACTAGAGACCTTAAATTCGCACACGAGGCTATAATTTTCTTTTCAAAATTCTTTCCCCCATGATTACTTTTCATATTCCTTGTGTTTAGAATGAAAAACGAAATACATTTAATACTCAATTTGAAGTTTGATTAAAATTGTTGTAGAAGTTATTTTTTATTTTTAAAAATTTATCTTTAATATTAACGCATTAAAAAAATCCAATTCAAGAAATTTCTTTTCAAAAAAAATAAAAGAGCTAATTTATTGTTAACATGGCTAAAAAAAAAGGGAGGTCTATTCCCTTTTTTACAAACAACGTTATTGTCTTTGGAAGAAGGAATCTTCGATTTTTGGCCCACTTGCTAGTCTCCATTGATAGATGCTGTAAACAATTTGTCTTTTTAGGAGAACTTGGCGTTGACGACAGGCTAAGTTGACTTTGGAGAAAGGAAGTGGTTGGAATTTTTGGTGTTTTGGCTTCAATGGAACTTAATTTAACTTTATTTAAGATGGTGGGATTAGTTGATTAAACTTTGATTTATTATTATTAATTATTTTAAGACAGACACTTATAAATTTGTTTTTAAGGTGGGATAAATGGACAAAAGTGGTTCTCCTTTCTTACCAATCAGTTCATGGATCAATAATTGACTACGGAGACATGGATTCTATTAAAATAAATAATCTTTTTTAAAAAAAAAGATTTTCGATTATTATAGTTATAAAACTTAATTCGATATTGATCAAATATCAAAATAACATAATTTTATTGAATTTTCAACCTGTGGCTTACGTCGACATTGAATTTTCAGTGTTTGGAGAAGATTCTTGATCAGGATGACATTTATGAACTCCCGAGGAACATGATGGAAGATATTCCGGCAAGGCATTCATCATGTCAAAGAAGTTACCTCGAGGTGTTAGTTTGTTGATGTTGGGTTCTTGGTACTTCTTGATTATAAGGATTAGGGTTTTTTATTTTGTTTTTTCTATCTCAATTTAACGGTAATGATTCTTGGTTAGCCTTGCCGGATTCCAGCCAAGATGGAGGTTAAATTCTTGCTTTCTCTGCTTTCTGAACGCAAGTGTTTTAACAGTAGAATCGTGCTTCTTGAATGATATCCTGTCTGCGACACGAGCCTGCCAGGAAGTTTCAACCTTGCATACATAGAATAAATTACCGGTCAATTCTTGTATTTTGTTTTATACGTGATACAGGGGTATTTATGTATTTGACAATTGAAGAAAAAAGGAACAGAGTGTTAGAGAATAATATAAATCATATTATGGGGCCTCACTTACAAGCTTAAGCTTTTAGGTGAGGCTTTAAGCTTTTAGGTGAGATGGTTCCTTAACATGGTATCAGAGCCTTGTTGACCCAGCGGTCACGAGTTCGAATCTCACCACCCCCATTCTATTTGATAAAAATCAAGCACAAGGTGATGTGGGCTCATGCAGAGTTTCAAGCCCAGAGGGCTTTCACTTGAGGGGGTGTGTTAGAGAATAATATAAATCATATTATAGGGCCTCACTTATAAGCTTAAGCTTTTAGGTGAGATGGTTCCTTAACACAGAGAAGAACAGAGTTGCTGCCTTTGAATACTTGCGTGACTTTATTATGTAATGCATCCTATATATATACAACACTAACAGATAAAGTCTATGAGTAAAGGATAAGGACTGCAGATTAGTCCTTTACATATCAAATAACTGTTGCTAAATAATCGGCTAATATTTAGCTTTCTTCCAATAACAATTTAAAAAATATGTGCAATAACCTCAATGTCCCTGATGGTTCCTGTATATTTTTTTTCATATACATAGGTATTATAGTTATTTTACTATGCAAAAATACATAAAAATACAAAACTATCCCCAAATAATCTGGTAATGTCAACTGGTCCTGAGAAAAAATAAAAAATACCCCTTGATACAAGGGCAAGGGTTAAGGCGCATTGAGAGGCAAAATCATTAATACATTATTGTAATCCATAGTATTTTGTGAGTGTATACACAGTGTTTTACTGAGTTGTTTTAGCTTTTTTCTTAATAATCATGAACTTGATCAATGACCACCTCCACTCATGATTGTCGAGTTGCGATTTTGGGAGGATAAAATTGAACAAAACAGATTCTGTTTGCTTTCACTGAAGATTTAGTGCTGTGTTTTAGCAGTTTTCACGATACAGTGTGATGAAATGGAGGAATACAGGAAGCCTCTGAGAGATTTTCAGTGATGCATGGAGAACACAAATAGCTCTACAAATAAAGACTTCAAAATTGAATATACACTAGACCACCAATTGTCCATTCAGGAAATAATTAAACCACTAAAGCTTACATAGTTTTTAATTTCAGGATTTGTAGGATTAGTCGAAGTACACATAAACTGAAATTAGTCGAGGCTAGCCGGTCTAAAAAAGGAAAGAAGCACAGTATTCAGCAAAGACTGCCCTTACATTTTGTATTTACACATGTGCAGAAGTTTTCCTTTCTCTAATCTGATGTTCATTGTATTTTTTTTTCCAGGCAGAGAGAACACAAATAGCTCTACAAATAAAGACTTCAAAATTTGAATATACACTAGACCAGCACTAGTCCATTAAGGAAAGAACCGAAGCAAAGTGATTGACTGAAAGTTTATGTAATTATTAATTTTAGAACTCGTAAAATTAGTCAAATTAGTCGAGATACACGTAAACTGACTGAACGTAAACCCACCTGTATGAACACATGTACAGAAGTTGATAGGTAAATACACCTCAGAGGGATGCAAAAACATTTTCCTAAGAGCTAAAGCAGACGAACACCAACAGCTAGCTAAGCTAGCTAGCTGCTTCTTGATTATGGTGGTCAATTAGGGCCCCAGAAGCTCAAGAACATGACAGTCCTAAGACTCTCCTCGGCCTTCTTATACTTATCGTTCCTGGCAGTCTTATAAGCACTTGAATCAACAGAACCAGAGAAACGCCTTGCCTGCTTCGAAGAAGAAGAAGAAGATGAACAAGCAGAGTCTCTCAAAGACTTGATGGAGCTAGAATCACACTTTGATGCCTGCTCCTTCATTCCCTGAACCACTCTCATTCCTGATTGACACAACACCCCAGATTCTCGACACATTAATCACGTAGATTCGTGAAAAAAGCTACAAGATTCTTGATTAGGCGGTGATCTGGAGGAAACTGTCATGCATTTAAAGAGAGACCATTCCATGAAAGGTACATTCCATGGGAGCTTGGCCAGGAAACTGGGGGCGTGGGGTCTGTTTCTGTGGGTTGGGGACACGTGTCGATTACATGAAAGGGGGATTTGGATAAGCCGATAAGGACAAGGTCTACGTAGGATTGTTGAAAACTTTCTGGATCTTCTGGGGATTAGATCTTGTGAATGATTAATGATAATCTAGAAGTAAAATTTAACTGAAAAAACATATGCTTAGGAAAATAATGATCCTTGTTTTTTCTCCTTGTGGGGGTGGATTTAATTCATGTGCATGCTAATCCTCGTCTGTGACGATGCTTGAGAAATGTTTTCAATAACAATTTTTTCATGGTTATCTCCAAACAAGTTGCGTGAATCCTCATTTTTCTTCACAATACATTTTCTCTTGTATTTAGATTTTTCAAAGTAGTGATTTACTAGATTCCAAGAATAAAAAAAAAATTAGTATCCACTACCCGAATTCACTATTTTATCAAATAAAATTTTATGTCAGATATTGTAATGTGATTTTTATTGACAATCGTCTATCAATAAAACAGTTGTCGGTGATTTAGTTTTTATCGATGATTTCATCGACAGTGGCCTCAACCAACTGAGATCTCAACTGTAATTTTATCAGTAATTCCACTGTTAATATTTCCTTATCTATTCCATCGGTATAACTATCAATAATAATAATATTTTGAATAATTTCTGTTAAATTCTTTGAAAAATATAGATAATGTTTTGTTATTAGAGTCATGAGTAAGAGTGACATTTTAAGTAATTTCTGTTCAACTCTCTAGAAAACACAGGAGTTTATATCCTTGTTTATAATATGTAATCAATTTAATACATCAAGCTGCTAATTTATAAATCAACTCACAATAATAATTCGAATTAGCATGATTAAAGATATAAAATAAATAATACATTAAAATATATTGTATTCTGAAGCTCTCCTCTATTTCACCGTTGCCCCCCAAAAGTGTGCACTATCATGTAACAACTGTGCACCACAACTCACACGGACCCCTTCAGTACAGGAATCTGGATAAGGGATTTCATTTTTCAGAGCCAATGTCCAGCAATTTCAGCAGCTCCCTCGTATTCTTCACCCATTGCATCAAGGTAGGAGTATTATCTCTACTCACACCACCTGCTACCCCTGTCAATCCTGATACACTATCTTTTCAAAGAACCCCGGATCATGTTGTGGTGTAAGTGGAAATGGAGGAACCATAGACGGTGGCCGGTCTGCCATAAATGGAGGAACCACATCGGATGCAATTGGTAGGGGGCATTTTAGCTGGTGACGACGGTGAAATACCCCTCGTTGGTGGCATCTTAGCTGGTGACGACGGTGAAATACCCCTTGTCGGTGGCATCTTAACTGGTGACGACGGTGAAATACCCCTCGTTGGTGGCATCTCTCTGTGTGCTGACTATGATCGTACAACTGGAGAATGAGAAGCTAGCTATGCCCGTAAAGGATCTTCCATAGGATATCTAATTGTGGTTCCTGTTTGTTACAGTTAGTATCAGAGCTTGATGTTGTGATTCAATAAACTTCATGAACTTTTTCCCATCTCCTAATCGGAGGAGATAAACTTTTAGTGAGGATGCAATGGAATATGTTTGACGAGACTATATGTAATAAACTTAAGTTAAAGCTTTCGAATGATGCTTGAGATATATACTTTTAGTTCCATCTTAAGGCTACACACATGATCTGATGGAAGGTTTTCTGCACGCACGCATAATCTTTCATTGTTTCTGTAGAGACATCCTCTTAAGCTTCCAACGATTGTCCCAGTGTAGGCCTTTTCTGTCATCCAGATTCTTAAGTTTAGTATCTAGATGATTGCCATCCTTGTATGAAATTAGCCTTGCATGAAAGTTTGACTTGGAATTTAATTTGCAATGCATGATTGTTTTCTATGATGTTCTTATGATTACAAACAATCAAGTATTTTGTATAGTTTATTTTGTTATATGTTTTGATCATCTCCTTTGATTTAATAATACAAATAATTTTTTAATTGCCTTGATCTGTTCAATTTCTCAATTTGTTTCTTTCACTGAATTAAGAAACAATAAAAAGTATAAATCTAGATTATTTTCGTAGCAGGTATTATATGTTAGCTCCAAGATCAGCTTGGTGTCCCAAAAATATCTGGGGTTCAACTGCTGTTTATTGTTCACTGCTGTCGTTTAAGAATTTGTGAACGATATCCCATATTTTCCTGGGCTGTCTAAATGAGGTGGTTTCCATTGATGTTCTTATTTTCTTCGCACCCGTTTGGCGCACCAGTGCGTCTGGCGTTTGCCGTTTGAGATGGAGTTTTGGTGTTTGGTAACAACCAAACACCATTTCAAATGAGTGGGTCCCACCCCATTTTTACACCCAAACGGCGTTTTGTGAAAAGCTCCTCCCAGGTGCTTTTGAAACACCGATTCAAACCACGATTCATTCAAACGGGTGCTAAAATTACCGTTGAAATTTTAATTCCAAATCAACCCTCAGCATCACAGGTTCGTTCAAGCTCAACATCACAGTCTCGCCTTCAAGCTCAGAGAACTGATGGAGATGAAAAATTCAGAGAATCGCAGTCTAGAGTTTTGAAAGTGGAAAAATTCAGAGAATCGCAGTCACGATCTGTTGCAGACGGTGTGAACGACGGTGATGGAAGGCCGGCGCAGCTGTGAGGGAGAAGAGGGGAGCAGCTCGATCGGGTCTGCAATTTTGGGAGCAGATGGGTCTTCACAAGAAAGTGAGAAGGAGCAGAGGGGAGAAGAGGGGAGCTGGGAGATGGGTTTGCAAGGGAGAAGAGGGGAGCTGGGAAATGGGTATGCAATTTGGGAAGAGAGGTTTCGGGCGAAGAAGAGAGAAGAGAAGAGAGCTGGGAGATGGGCGTAAAAGTGGGATTGAATAGAAAATAAAGTTTGAGAGGCTATTTTTAATTGCTGCAAGAGAATAATAAAAGTGGAAAGAGATGGAAAAAATAAAAGTAATAATAATAATAATAATAATAATAATAATAATAATAATAATAATAATAATAATAATTCATCTGTGCGTAAAATGGGATTGAATAGTTTGATAAATATCTTCAATTATCAAATTTATCCCATCAAAAAGTTGAATTTTTTTTTAAATATTTTTTATTTTAAATTAATTTTTTGATATTTTTAAATTATTTTGATACACTAATATCGTAAATAATTTTTAAAATTTACTTGAATTATTAATTATATTATATTATAATTATTAAATTTACAATATTTAAAAAAATTATATATCCATGCCCTTTTAAGTAATTTTACAAGTTAAAAGCAGTTTGTAAAGTTTGGAAACCAAACACCAAAACTCTTTTTTCTTCAACCTTCAACTCAACCACAGTTTTAACCAAACACTAAACTGCTTTTTTTGAACCACGGTTTAAAACTCCATTTTTAAAACTCCATTTTTTCAACCACAACCGCAACCGCTACCGCCCTCCCAAACAGGCCCTTCATGAATAGTAGGGGATACTCCGGGCTTGTTTGGTAGTGTGGTTGCGGTAGCTTTTCAAAGTGTTTTTCGTGTTGAAATACATCAAAATGATGTTTTTTTATTTTTTTAAAAATTATTTTATGACATCAGTATATCAAAATAATTTATAAACAACCAAAACATATTATTTAAAATGAAATAAAAAATCAAATTTCAGCAAAACACAGATTAAAACGCACAGCTAAACGGGCTCATGTCGATCAACTTGGCTCGAGATACGAGAATCCTGCAGCAATCCCCTGCTGTTCTTGAAGAAAAGGAATACCCAGCTGAAAATCTGTGCATGTGATGTGAGTGGCCTCCACGTGTGGAAATGCAGCGTGACATTTTGACCTGCATGTGAAAGGCAGACTTACACGTGTATGGAACCAGTGCTTCATATAATCGACGGCGGGCCGGGCCGGTGGAAAGCAGATTGTGGACAGCGCTGTTTCTTTCCAAGTTAACAGCGCAGTGCATGACATTTCGTGAAGTGGTGATTGAGTGTTGAGTTGTAGGTTTAACGAAGAAAAATAAAACCCATCTATCCAAATTAAAAATACTAGAGAATAATATAAATTATATTTCTGAAGTCTCATTTCATAATTTAAATTTTTAAATGAAATTATTTTTTAATATGATATCAGAGATTTATTGACCAGCGATCACGAGTAGGAATATCACCACTCCCATTCTATTTGATAAAAATCAAGTACAAGGTAATGTGAGTCTGTGCAAGTATCAAGTCTAAAAAACTTTTATTTGAGGGGTATATAAGATAAATAATATAAATCATATTCTGATTATCTCAACTAATATCTTAAATTTTTTAGATAAAATAATTCCTTAACAATAACTCTAGAGTTTTCCAGGATAATCAATCTGCAATCTGCGCGTGAGAAGTGTTTGAATCGGCTGGCACAATCTTTCAAATGTTTATGGTCCTGGGGAAGAAAGAGGAGGGGGATGCGAAACTCTATTTCGCAGCTTTCTTCCATTCTACGAAGTTACTTTTTCCTTCCAAGATTTAGATTAGTTTCTGTTTATGGGAGAGATTTTGCTGAAATTTTGATATTAAGTTACTTTATCTTCGATGATTTAAAAAAAAAGTTGATATGAACTATATATGGTGTTCGAATTAAATGATTTTAAACATTATTTTGTTATATTTATAAATAAAAATACTTTTAAAATCAATTTTAATCACACTTTTAAATAGGCATTTCATTCAAAAAGTCTCCCAAACTTAGCGTGATATCAAAGAGTTGTTTGCAATTTTGAGTTCCAGATAGAATATACTCTCGTACAAATTTGAAATAATCAGAATTTTATTTATTTAATTCGAAACACAAAAAAAAAAAAAATGAGGTGGGGTTTGAATCGAAGTAAAAAAAACAAGAGAGTTCGTCCAACAAATGTGTCTTCCTATACTTTAGCAGTCATAATTAAATTGATTATTTGCTGTACCAATAAATAATGTAAGGTAAAACATGTGAAGTGATAAGTGGTTGTAAGTTTCAAATCAATCAGCTTTGGGCACGTTACCTTTAAGCTCGGAAATCAAAGCTCATCTCAATCACCATTCCAAGAAATCATTGTTCAGTACTGCTATTTTGCCCCACGTATAGCTGGATGCTTACGCTGGGCCTTAAAAAGCAATTGGACCACACAAATCATTTCAGATATGAACTGAAATAAGTGTGCGGCTAATTAATCAAGTAAGTGTATGGCTCGCTTAAAATAGCAACAGGTGGCACACCATCCACATATGTTTTGGATCTCGTATCTCAAAATAGCATTAAATTACATGTTAATTCAGCGGTCACGAGTTTGAATTTTACCATCTCTATTTTATTTGATAAAAATTAAACATAAAATAATATGAACTTGTGCATGTTTCAAGCTCAAAAGACTTTAACTTGAGGAAAGATGTTAGAGAATAGTATTACAATTAATTAATAGCATATATATATAGATAATCTACCAAATTTCTTTGCACACCGATAGCTGTTGAGGTCAACATCACATGTATGCAACTTCTCTGGGTAACCCATGCACAAAGCAAACCCTAGAAATTGGACAAGTAGTTGCCGTATCAAGCACAAGATATAAGCACTCTGTTAAATAATTAAGCATTGATCTCTACTTGTTAATCCTCTAGCTAGTATGCTGATTAGGCTGCTGTGATGAGTGATTTGACATGGAGTAGTGTCTCCGTGACAACAAGCACAGAGATATTAAGCTTGCCTGAGATTACGGATTTGTTAATCTTCATCGATGTGATGTAATTAGTATTTTAAAAGCATTGCTAAGAAAATATTTATTTATCATTGAATGAAGGAGAATATATTTATTTGCCAGAAATCAAAATTTTATTTATGGGAAGATGATCAAAGGGGTTACTTCTAAGCAGATGAATAGAATAATTGGTGGAGGTTAGAAGGTTATCCAAACGAGCGAATGAGGATTAGGGATAGGGTCAAAACTCAAAATTTATACCTTAAGAAACTACAAGTGCAATAACACAAGTACTAAATTGCATTATTGTATACAACTCATATGTTGCTTTGTATATGATGCAATGACAAAGAGTTTACGATCTGCACAGTAAATTTCTAGTTCGAATCAAGACATGTATCTCTTTTAAAAATTTGAGACATGTAAGATTTTATTCGTTTATTTGGATCTATAAAATATATTTTCTGGAAAAATTAGATTAACCCGCATTCAAAAAAAAATTGTTTCGATACCCCCACTAAAGATACGGTGGCTACTGGCTGCAGTATTCAACAATATATTATATTTCATCTATATATAGCTAGATAGATTCATCGACGTCAAGAAGGCAAAGGACTTGATGATCAGTGAAAGAAAAAATAAATAAAAGAAGGAAGGCTTGTTGTTGTCGGGAGCAGACATCAGGCGTCAGAAAATAAAATCGTGGCAGCCTGTCGATGGTTTGATCTTGCAAGACAATGTCTACTATATATATATATATATAAAGTGGTCGTCATTCATGCAAATGTAATATTTAGTTAATCTCTACTATATTCTGGATGTTTATCCACTTATTTTATAGTTTGACTCAGGAAATAATTGTAAAATACTTGTAAAAGAACATTATTTAATAAACTAATTCACCAAACTACTAGGATGATGAAAAAATGAATTTTCATATTTAATCATTATTTTATTATTTCTACATATTAATTAGGAGTTGGTTTAAAAAATATTTATTTTTTATAATTCAACATCATTATTCGGATTTTTAACCCGATCCGAAGGAGTAAAAGCTGTCATGAATCTTTAAATCAGGTCATAGATATGATTTCTCTGATTAAATCAAATTCAATTTTGGCTGGAAAAGTATTTTGTCTATATCAATTTTGTTCATCCAATCATACGAACGGGAGGCAACTTGTGATGATTAAAAAAGCTTCAAGCGAATTAACTTTGATTAATTTGTATTAAATTATACATGGCTGCCATGTTAGGTCCAATAATATTGATTGAAAAGGAGACAAATTGCATAAAAGGTGGCACAATTTCAAATTGATCCATGCTATATATATCAGTCTTAATAATCACCACGAGTTCATTGAAAAACAAAACGAAAGACCATATGAGAAAAGGAAATAAGTAATAAAAAAAAAAGAAATTATCACTTCTTGAGGGTGGAAAATAGCTGGAGCATTAAAAGTTGGGCATCATTAGTCGTAGCTTTGACTAGCCAACAAGTCCCAAATAAGCACTTTTCTTATGGGAAATTTTCTTTCTTTTCGGCTTTCTTTAACCTTGTTTCAAGTTGAAAACTGTATAAATCAAATTCCAATCTGTGTTCATATTGGTTTCGTGTTTGGCAACCAAAAACGTTTTCCCCACCAGAGCTATATTACATTTTGACCTTGCTTGTTTATAATTCCTGATTGGGCTAGCCCTGAGGTCGATGGCTTTGGTGACATAAATAAATCATGCTCTGATCATATATTTATTCTATAATTCATGTGGAGATGAGCTAGAAAAATAGGTGTTCATGGAGTTAATTACAGCTTGTGATTTACTAACAACTATATGTATTGGAAATGTTCCTGCAGGGTGTCTTATTAAATTATATTTTGGTGAGGAACTTTTCCTAGTCGACTCAAGAAAAAGCTACCATCCCTGGAAATAATTGCTCAGTTGATTTGTCGAAAGTCTATGAAGTTGAGGTCTTGACGTTTTGCTTGACAACAAGTAATCACGTTCCAGTGGCTGAGGAATAAAGTGATTCGTGGGAGGTGTGATTGGGAAAGCTTCTAGCATCCATTGTTATCCATTGAAAATTTTGGTTTCAATTCAGGATGATTTGGGTCTGTTTAGGAGTGTTGTTGAGTTGTTTTTTCACAGTGTTTTTTGTTTAGATGTATCAAAATAATATTATTTATTTCTTTTAAAAAAATTATTTTCGATATCAGCATATAAAAATGATTTAAAATCACCAAAAACCTTTAATTTAAAATAAAACATAAAAATATTTTTTTTTGAAATATTTTTGAAACACAATGTTAAACAGAACCGAAGACGCCAACATCGATCAATTGTGTGTCTGATATTACCGCAATAATTACACTTCAAATTGGGTCTTTTATCTCTATACCTTTTTTCTTTAGGGCATCTAGAATTGGATAGTTATATTTTAGCTTCAAATAAAATGTGATTTGATGTTCACATTCATGACCTTTCTTATTGAATAGTTGTACAAACATTTATAAAATATAGTAATTAAGGCTTCACGAGTTTATGATCGAGAGTTAGATTGGCTAAAAGTTAAGAAAAAAAAGTCTTGTCTTTCTTAGCTCATTTCAACAAGATAGCAAGATTAGTAGTGTAGGGTCGATAAATTGCTAGCTCATGCTTTTCAGGTTTCTAAGGTATTGAACAAATAATCAACCTTCTTGTCCTTAATTACTGAGTTGAAATACATTATCTGTATTATTTTGACTCTCATACATTTCCTTAATTGCCTCTTATAGACCTACAAAAAATTCAAAATAACTAAAGATTTCAGAAATATATGGTGCAGTCGTGACTGGACCAAGCTTTCAGCTAATATAGACTTTGAAAATCAGGAGCTACATAAATTGGGTGGGGGGGGGCACATCATATCAACTAATATAAGTGATGCAGTGAAAAAACACAAAAAGAATATGATCCATGTCAATATTTTGTAAATTACTTTAGAGTCCATCAGAAACAAAAGAAACTCTTGAGAAAATTCAAATTTTTATTGAATAATTGATTTATTTCGGCCAAAGGACTTACAAGCATATTTAAAGTGATAGCATAACCCTAATTCTTGTTAGACTAGAAGAAAAAAGGACTAATTACTAAAAATAGTAAAATTGAGATAATTGCAGAAATTAAAACTACTAGAAATCTTGAGCAAGTTGAAATTGATGGAAGTCGATTCGAACTTAGAAATCAAAAGTTATGCAAAAAAATAATAATCTAAAAAGACAAAAACGATAATTTCGGGGCCTAAACGACAGAATTCAGCTAAAAAGGGTATGCATCAATAGCAAAGATTTGATTATTAATGGTCATGCCAAAACACGTTAACTGTGCGAGTTTCGTGTTATTCTGATTTCGACACTTGAATTACTGGAATTCAATTGTCTTTGAATTTAGGATGTTCTCTCTTCAACATGTATGTATCCGTCACTTGTTCTACATCAATAAGAATAATCAATTTGAAATCACAGTTCAAGATTTTAAGCATGGGTGTAAATGGATAATCGGTAAGAGAAAAAAAAGAATTAACCTATGAAAACTGTGGAGAAGAAGAAGAAGGAGAAGAAGAATTGAAAGAAATTATTTATTAATGGTGAAATTACATGCACATGAGAAATGAAAGGTACGTTGGGTGGACTGTCGGGCTGCATTTTATAACTCTTCGTTCACATTAACCAAACTTTCTTTCGTTGGTTTCTTTTTTGTGCTAAGAAAAAAATCGATCCAAGCTTAAACTTTTTATAAAAAATCCCAATTTTGTTGAGGAACAAGAATCCCCTTTATGACTTTACCTAAAATTATTGAACTGGCCCTCATCAACATGAGTAGCCCGTCAATGATGTAAAAAGGGACGGCATAGTTTTCCATGACCCCCCAAAAACACCCTAATTAATCACACTCACACGACAAGCTCAGGCCAGCCATCTTAGTTTTGTGAAACGGAGCCATGCATGAATTGAAGAAAGATCAAGAAAGATGATCAAAGATGACTTGTTTAGCAGTATAGTTAAAGTTTTTTAAAAAAGGTAGGAGGAGGACGTGGCTATTTCATGGTGGTGACACCTCATATGAATAATCCAAAAGGCATGGATTGAGATATCCAGCCACAAAATAATAGATAGAGTAACAAAAATTGAGATTTAAAACACATGTATTGTAAGATTTTTGTTGAAAAATTAATTTTGTATTTTACGATATGGTGAGAGAGAGAGTAGACTTTTTAATTTTTTCCAAAGAAAAGGGACACGTGGCGTTATTGAGAAGCAGCGGACGGCACCGAATCCTTTTTCACTTCATTTTGTTTCCTCATCACCTTCCCTCGGAGGACTATTTATACACAATCACAAAGCCCTCCAGACCCGACATCCATTTCCTTTGCTGCAACTTTCAAAAACTGGAGCAAAATTCTCTACCTCTGAATTTCCTCTCTAGCAAGAACGGTACCGTATTACTGCATCCAGGAGTAGTTGGTAGATAGTGCAACATGGGGAGGGCACCTTGCTGTGAAAAAAACGGGCTGAAGAAAGGACCATGGACGCCGGAAGAGGATCAGATCCTGATCGATTACATACAAAAACATGGCTATGGAAACTGGAGAACACTTCCAAAGAATGCTGGTATGTTATTGTTTTATATATCGCGTTTTGATCATGCTTCAGTTATCGTAAGCTTTTGTGGATATGGGGTTGATATATGGGTTTGATTTTCTGATCTTTTTTAGGGTTTGCAGAGGTGTGGAAAGAGTTGTCGTCTTCGTTGGACTAATTATTTGAGGCCTGATATCAAGAGAGGTCGGTTTTCTTTCGAGGAAGAAGAGACAATAATTCAGCTACATGGTATTTTGGGAAACAAGTAAGTCTTCTTTTGACAAACATGCATAGGTTGAGTTAAGGAGTCGTAGGAATCTTTGATTTTAACTTCTTTTTCCTCGTTTGATGTTTGATGTATAGGTGGTCTGCCATTGCTGCTCGATTGCCTGGAAGAACCGACAATGAAATCAAGAACTACTGGAACACACACATCAGGAAAAAGCTTCTGAGAATGGGAATTGACCCGGCCACTCACAGTCCAAGATTTGATCTTTTTTACCTCTCCTCGATCCTAAACTCATCTCTTTACAGCTCCTCCCAGATGAACATGCCGAGAATTCTTGAGGGCTCAACCTTTTGGCGACCCAGAACTTTTCAGGCTAGCCACATCTATGTCATCTTCTCAACGTGACCAAACCCAGAATTCTGTAATCCAAAATATTCATCAAGAAAGACCATCTTTCACACCCACAAGTAGTCCAACAAAGCCAACACCAATCGATAACTCATCAAGCTAACCAGTTTCAAACCCCAGCTCAAGAAATGCCTACTTGCAGTACTTTGACCACCACCCCTTGTGTTACATTTTCTGATGAAGCACAGCTAATGAACCCTAATGTAGACCAATACCAACTAAGCAATATTACGAACTTTGGCTCTCCAAATTCTCCGCTAAGCACTCATGATCAGTGGCAAAGCAATAGGATGGGTTCGATTTTAGCAGAAGATTATTATGTGCCTGCAGTATCAGGTTACAACAGCGCCGCCGACAACCGCTACGGGTCGGATGTCGCAGACCCTTGCTCTGAGACCTCGACTTTTATTTCCAGTAACAGCAACCAGACCTTTGGTTTTGCTTCAGTTTTATCAACTCCTTCTTCAAGTCCAGCACCCTTGAATTCCAATTCAACATACATCAATAGCATCAGCACTGAAGATGAGAGGGATAGCTATTGCAGCAACATCTTGAAATTCGAAGTCCCAGATATTTTAGATGTTAGTTATAACTTCATGTAATGTATTGGGAATTAATGTAGTTGATCAAACATTTTTATCTTCTCAATTTTCCACTTTCCTTCCAAATTTCTTGTCTTGATTCGATGCTACCCTTTATTTATATGATTAATTAATTAATTAGTGCATCAGAAAACTAGCTAGCTTGATAGCCCATGTTTTTTTTAATTAATATTAGTGTTTATATCAGCTTGTGTGCACCTCCACAAACTCACGATATCTGATATGAATGACCATGTAATTCTCTAGCGATTATTATATTAACAACTATAGAGCTTGAACCTGAGATCGCATAAGGAGCAAACCTCTTAGTCTTAATCTCTTACCATTGAATCACTTATTAGATGATTTTCATGTTTTCTTGATCTTAATATAATAGTAGAAGTTTCCATTATTGATCATATGTCATTCAATTATTTTATCATATTAATTAAATTATGACATCTTTTTATAATCACATTATCATTTCAAAAATTTACAGTTCTATTAAGATTATACAAAGAAGATGTATGTGCAACTATTGTTACCCGTACAGAATTTAACACTTTGAATAATTATATATGCTGCTAGCAGGATCTTGAGAATTAAATTTAATATTCAGAAGAAGAAAAAAGAGTATATTTAATAATTTTTAAGTATGAGAGGAAAGGTAGGAAACTAGCTCGACACAGAAACATAAAAATCAATTGCAATGGATCTGAATTTAGGTTAATTTAAGTTTTTTATATAATGATAGCAGCAATTTCATCAATAATATTTTTATTGATAAGTTAGAGCTTGAGTAATTTAAGAATTTAAAATGTGATTCATAAAAAAATAGATTTAGTTTATTTTGCTTACAAGTTTACACGCAAAATCATTTAGTGGCAACCATTCCGGCGAGGACAGCCGGCGCATGAAAGGCCTACAAGTGTCCCAGCCACCTGTGAGATTCGCTGTCCCATCAGGTAGAGTAATTTCATGGGATTGCAGTACACTTTGACCAAAAAACCATGCACGTGTCGGCATCTAAGCGGTGACCTTAAATTTTTGGAAAGGCAGGCACCACGGCTTGTTTTATTGAGACTCTAGCGGGGTTCATGTGATGTTTTATTATATGTATAAAAATAAAATAAAAATTATTTTTTTTCACTCTTGGTAGGTGGTATCCTCCCCTCAGGCGTCGTTAATTATATCAGCGAATGTTATTAATGACGTCATATTTTTTAGAAGACACGTGGATGTGATGATTTCATGAACAAGTGAGATTAGTAGGTAATTAACTTGGTGTGTTAATACCAACGGGGGCGTGGGTCGACTGGTAGGGGGTCGTCCCAGCTTAACTAAGGTCTCGAGTTCGAGCCTTGGATATGTAGCTGCTTTAAAACTCGCTTGGGAAAGCTTTGCCGCCCTTAAAGGTCCTACCCGGCTCGAATCCGGATTAGTCGACAGTGGCCGGATTATCGGATGGTTTATGCAAAAAAAAAAAAAAAATTGGTGTGTTAATCATTGAGAGAAAGTAGACATCAGCACTACTGAATGAAGAGTGACATGGCATGGATAACTTGATCAGCAGTGTATTATTTAAATCTGTCCAATTAAGATTCACTCCTAAAATTGTGTTTATTTAGTATTTCAAAACGCAATAAAAATATAAAAAGTAAATTTCAAAACAGAAAGGTAAATCAATATATCTTGTTTGTCTCAATTGTTTTTATCTCTTTTGTTTCAAAATTATAACTAAATGTTATATATATATATATATATATAATTTAAAACACTCAAATAATTTAAAATTTTAAGACAAAAAACAAGCATGCTCTGACTTAACTTACCTAATAATACAACCCTGATTTCACTTCGATACACAGTTATCTGACCCTGTGTGCAAGTTGGTTCATTGTTTTTTTAGAATGTGTTTAAGGTTATTTTTCAACGTAATATTTATTCAAAAAAAAATATTAGAATGATATTTTTTATCATTTTAAAATTTATTGTTGATATCAGCACATCAAAATAATTTATAAATACTAAAAAACCTTAATTTAAAAAAAAAAAAAAACTATTTTTGAAACAAATCATGAAACAGTCCATCAAAACTCGGTATATTGCACGAAATAAAAAATTTCAAAATCAACTTCGTGTACAACTTATGATGAACGTCAGGCAATCAACCACTAGGAGAGAAACTACAATCTCAGACTAGCTGGACACCATGAATCTTGTCTCCACCCGATTGCCGCCTCGTACCTGCATTTTCTTGTCTCTCAGGCTGTCTTCTCCGTGCACTTGCCTAATTAATTTACGGTCGACGTGTATTGGGGGATAGTATACCCTTCATTTCCTGGTCAAGCTTTTTGCCCAGAAGATGCCCCGGCAGCAAAAAGGGAATTTCTAACCACATGTGATCTTAAAGTGAGCATAAACTGTGTGACTGACTGAGATTATCTTCAGATTGTATTTAAAAATGTTTTTTTATTTAAAAATAAATTATTATAATATCTTTATATTTTTAAAAATTATTTCTTTAATACATATGATTTAAAAATATTAATTTTTTTTAATTTAAAATATTTTTGAAACAACGAGAAACATCCCCTCAAGCTGACATGTCTGGTTTGGTTTTGTCTCTGCTTCCCTTTTCCTGCCTCCATTCAACACCTCTTGTGCCATCGTTTAAGGTGCCTGCTGTGCACGTTGAGTCGACACTCGATTGTTTTCGAGTGAACAAGATTATTAGATTATTTAGATTATTTTCATGAGTGTTGATATTGTAAATAATTTAAAATATATATTATTTTGATATATTTTTAATTAAAAAATATTTTTAAAAACATCTCACTCTTAACTATACAATTAAGTTAAAAAATATATATTTTTTATTATAAGGGCTGTTTGACTAAAACTTTTCCATCTAGAACGGGAAAAATTTCCAAATCAAACACATGAATATTTAATTTAGATGTTGACTTGTTATGAAAGATGAAAGATATTTTGTGGTGTAAAGGCAACGGTACGGATATAGCTTGTGCAGATTTGACAGTGAGCCGACCCTTAGGAATGACAGATTTCACTTTCTTGATCCACCGTCCAAAGAAAAAAGCCTCCTCGATGGTTTGAATAAAGTAAACTCTCTGAGGTGTTCTTATGTCTTTTTCCATTGCCTCTTGCATGCTTTTGTTCTGCTTTTTAAAAAATTAAAAAAAAAAAATTTTTATTTTATTTTTTATTTTTAAATATAGTATTAAAAATTATTTTAAAAATAAAAAAAATTATTTTAAAAATAAAAAAAATCACTTCCAACCTTCGAAGCAGGCACGCTGTTTCGAGGATGACAATTGCAGCAGCTTTCACCTCAAGAAAATAGGGGCACCAAAGGGGGCCTCTTCATGAATTGATATTGTATCGTTGGACCATAGCCTTATTGACCAAGAATTATCTTTTTTGGGGGATTCTTTACAATATAAATTAAATTTTAAGGTTAGAAATTGTCGGCTCTAGCCTTTTATTATTTATTTTGCTGGCAGGGTTGACTAGAGATGATCATTTTTTTGTTTGGTTTTTAAACAATCAAATCATTTATTTTTTTTAAAAAAAAACATCTAGTTGATGATAGTTCTTTTGTAATGTGTGGTGAAAAAAGTCCCACGACACCCACATTCCAACTTCAGAAAAAAGTGTGGAAAAAAGTCAATTTTCATTAATAATAATTAAATAAATTAAAATTGAGATTCGATCTACACCAAAACATAAATTGATCACTAATATTTTAAACTTTACAGTACTAAATACTAATTGCCATTGACCGCAACTGTAATGATGTATAAAAACAAATATATAGTTTAGTGATAAGAATTTTGAATTAAAATATTTGTTTCCTGTAATTATTAATATGATTATTATTAAAAACTTGTATAATTATTAATTTTAAAACTCATAATATTAGTTGAAATACCGCAATCATTTAATGTGGTCGACTGATGAGTTATTTTCTAGAGCTAGCATCCTCCTTGTGTACTATATTGAAATACAGTTTAACAAATAAACTCAACTATTTTTTTTACAAAAAAGAGATTTAAGAATTTCGATTGAGTCCCAGTTAATGATATATGGCTAATTTTAAAAAATATATATTTTTAAAAAATGAAGATTATATTTTATCCTATCAATTTTTTTTTCTTCAAAATAATTATAATTACGATATGAATTTAAATCTATTATTACTAACGACGAAGGATTTCTCATTTATAGTGCATGTGTTGGGAGTGTAAATGATAGTGTTTTTTTTTTTGTTTAAAAGTGTATTAAAATGATTTTTTTTAATTTTTGAAAAGTTATTTTTAATATTAACACATGAAAATAATCTAAAATCACCAATTTTTTAATTTAAAATAAAAAATAAAAAAAAATTCATTTTTTTTTTTAAAAAGCAATAATAAACAGTGATAAACAAATATAAAATGTCTACTCCTATTCAATTTATTCTTCAGAATGTAGGTGACAACTAGTGATATCTATGTTTAAATATCTTATTTGGAAGTGCGGTAACTTTTGCTTTTAAATATTTTTTTAAAATATGATTATCTCGTAAAAAATTAATTATTTTAATATTTTTCAATAATATGTTTTGATAAGCTGATGCTAATTGTTTTTTTTTAAAATAATCTTAATATATATATATATTTTAAAAAATACTTTAAAATAATATCATCGATTATAATCCCATACATACACAACGTGGCATTGTTCAAGCTATACAATTAATTTCAATAACAAATTCAACGTCCAATTCATTATTTCGGTGCAGTATAATTTCAAGCCCACCATTAAAGACGACAATAATGGTCCAGACTTTTGAAAATACTTCAAATACTAGTGAATAAATAGTATTTTTGTGTCTATTACGAGGAATATAGCTAGATGGACTAGATGAAGAGTGGATAGAGCATGAATTAGTTCTATACAAGTGTTGCTATATGTATATTTAAAAAACAGTAAAATTATTATGGGTGTAATAGTGTAATTACCATTTTACCTTTCAATCCATTATAATTAACATTTGACCACGGGTTATTTTTTACTTTTCTCCTTCATCTTTTGTTATTAGCTAATTGTTTGAGGGTGTTTGTATCTTTTCTAGTTTTATTGGAACAATAAAATTATGGTTTTATCCCTGACAATAGACAAGGATGGGCAAGGATATTTTTATCTAACCATGAATAGTAAAATAACAACTTTACTCTCAGATAAGACAAAAACAAAGAGTTGTCAGTGAGGGGATTGATGGTTTTTCATGTTTATTGAACAGTAAAAAAACTTAAATACCCTAAAAAAGACAAAAACTTTTATTTTTGAATAAATACTGGCGCATTTGTCTGACGCGCCAATAGTTTTATCTTATCTGTGTCATTCAGGCGACGTGTGTGGCGTCATGCAGCGGTTGCTTATGTCCAACTGTCATCTCTTCAAATGCATCATCATGTTCTCTTTCACGTGGTGATGCGCTTGTCGGTAGACAATGGGCAAAGGCTTGCTAGTGGTCGGTTGTTATTTCTTTTACCCATTTTCTTGCTCCTTCATCTGCAAATCCAAATAGGTCTTCTTTGTCTACGAGTGTTTCATTTCGATCCTTGGTCTTTTAATTTTGTTTTTTATCATGATTTTTTCAATAGAAATTTTGATTTTTTCAATTTCACCCTTCTATTGAAATTGGTCTTTTGGAAACCTTATTTCTAGACAATGAAAACCTTAAAATTATTTCAAAGAATAAAAAAAAAAAACTCAAATCTTTAACAAAAGAGCAAAAAAAAATGATAAAACAAAATAAATATTATTAGAATAAATTGAAGGATAAGGGTCGAAATGAATAAAAAATTATATAATGAATTTCAATTGAATGATGAAACTGAAATACATTAGAACCTTGACAATAAACAAATTATAGGAATAAAAAACAATCAGATAAATATGAAATGAAAAAAATAAAACCCCAACAAAAGGGAAAATGATTAAAAAAGAAACCAAAACTAAAAGTATAGTTACATAAATATGATAAAAAATAGTGATTATCCTAGAAGGACTAGAAAAATTAAAGAAATAATTTTTTTTAAAAAATAAAGGCCAAAATGAATAACACAATATATGATCAATTTCAATTAAAGGATAAAATTGAAACAAATCAAAACCTTGAGACCAAAAAAATTCAAGGAATTAAAGACAAACTAAAAAAACTAAAATAATTTAGCAAAAGAGAAAAAAAAAATACTAAAGTAGAATAAATATCATTAGCATTATGAATATAACTGTGATAATAATTTTTGTTATTATTGATATCTGTAATATTATTATATGAGCTATTATTAATTTTAGTACTGCAACCATTTTAATGAAATATTACTGGTATTATTATTATTAGTAATGTAACTATTATTATCATGATTATAACATCTAAAATTACAATCACTATCATTGTTTAAACATTGAAAATTATTAAATTGTCTCCGAGAAAAAAAAACCAAATTTTTTAACAAAAGAGCATAGAAGAAAATAATAATAAAAAACAATAATTGAATTATTACAATCATTGCATAAACAATAAAAATTATAAACCTATCTTGAACAATAAAAAAAAAAATTAACAAAAGACCAAACAAAAAAATAACAAAACTAGAATAAATATTATCAAGAAAAAATCATTTGATTTAAAGAATAAATAAAAATAATGAAAAAAGAACAAAAAAAAGAAGAAGAAATATCAATTTTAAAATTATTATTAATATAAATTTTAATTTCATGATGAAATTAAATAAAAATAAAACCTAAAAAAAATGATAAAAATTAAAAACTAAAACTAAGAGTAGAATAACATAAACATGAACAAAAAAAATAGTAGTTATCCTAGAATGACAGAAAAATTAAAAAAATTAAAGAAAAAAAAGAAAAAAAAAAGGTTGAAATGAATAAATCATTATATGATACTTTTTAATTTAAGGACTAAATTGAATCAACCAACTGGCGATACCTCTTCGACCACCATTGATTACACACATTTTACCATGTGGAAAAGGTCACGGCGGTGCTCCGATATAAATGAACATTTTGCACCACCAACTTACATTGCACGTGCACTCTGAAAGGCGCAGACGAAAGACATTTGCCAGCGTGTCTATGAGAGACACATGCATGTGCAAATATGAATCTATCCCTTGAGCTAAATCTTTGATTTTATCGTTTCTGATGGCACATCTATAGTTCATTGTGCATTTTTAATCGATAAAAAACCATGAATACTCTCAACCACAACTATTATATTTTGTCTTATTAAAAAGGTATAACAATTATTTCACCGTTCATTCACAAACCAAATATACCATTACCCACTCAACACTTTCTTGTCTGATAACAGAGGTAAAATTATAATTTTACTGTGCAAAAATTAAGAAAAAACACAAATACCTCCGAATAATCAGAAAATGCCAACCAGTCCAATAAAAAAATCAAAAATGTCACCAAGAGCAAAACTTAAATTTTAACACACTTAGAAACCAAATGGTAATTACACATCCACAATCATATATGTCTACTGCTATAATATTTACCCCCACACATATAACTCTTTCTTTAATATATTATTTTAATCCCAACAAGCAAACCACCCCTATACTGTAATAAGTGAGAAATACATTGACTATAATAATACAATATATATATCTTATCAAATCTATCTCTAGTTTGCTAATTATACACGGATTTACTTTATGTGATACGTATAATCAGTATAGAATTTCAATTATTAATTTAATTATTTTGTGAGAAAAAAACTATTTTTCTCTTGTGGTTTTATGATTATGATTTAAAAATCTATTTTGAATCAAGCAATATCCTATAAAAGTGTTTAGTTATAACTTACATTTTATTTAAAAAAAATCAAATTAATATCTTTTTATATGTTTTCAAATGATTTTTCTGTATATATATTAGATAATTTCTCTACATTTATGGTTTTAAAAATACAAAAAATATTATAAATGTAGATTTATTTTATATTTTTATTAATATATTCAATTTAAGATGTTTATATCGCATATTCATTTATCTTTTAAATCATCGAATAGTAACCAAAAACAAACAATTAGTAATTTCTTAGAATGTTTCAGAAACAAACATTTGTGAAAATGATTCTTAATCCCATGGACCCAAGATAACACAGCGTAAAGCCCATGAAGACCAAGTAGCCCGGCCCATGAAAAACCCAGCGGTTAAAGTTTCCATAATTTCAGTCCCAGCTCCACTCTCATCTCCCACTTTCTTGCGCCGGTGGCCACCATCACAACTTTTTCTCCGCCTCCTAAAGCACCTAAATGGCTAAATCCCATGATACGATGCGTTTTAACAAGCTCAGCGAGTAATAAAAACAAAATACCGTGAAATCCCCCCCCCCCCAGGGAGAGAAATCCATGAGAAAATGCACGCATCGACGACAACAATCAACGGAGCAGCCATTTCCCACTGCCTGCGCTCTTTAACTTCATCAGTTAATCCTCTTGTTTCTGATCGCCATGTCCAGGTTCATGGAATGATCCTCCTCTCTCTGAGTTAATTTGGTTTTAGATTTTGTGGTTTTTTTTCTTCTTAAATTTGAGCTATTAATTTTTGTTAATCATGCATTTAAATTCTGCAATTGTGCTCATAATTCCTTCTCCAGGGATAGAAATTATAGGATTTTTTATTGATCTTATAATGTTGTTCTACTGTATAAGTATTTTTGGAGTTCTTTTTTGAAATTCTAAACATTTTCTGAAATATTTGATGTGATCGTGTAATTTTGGTATCTCAGGTTTTTGACAATTGGAAATATTAAAAAGGCTACGCAGTTGATTTCTGGTAAACAGAAAAGAAGCGATCGGTTATTGGAAGTAAAAGAGTATGGAACAGCAGTTTCAGTTGGTTTGCATTTGCCACAATTTAGATATTACTCGCGGTATAGCTTTCCAAGTAGTGGGTGTTCGTCATTTGCATCGTGCAATGTTAAAGAGCAGTTTGCCTGTAGGTATTTTACAAGAAATTATTCACTTATGAGTGATGCGGTGACGCACAATGCCCAGCTTGCCTGGAAAAGGCTATTTAGGAAAGGTTCTGCTTGTGGCCAGAGTTTTCCTCGGATAAGTAAGATAGCTCAAGCGGTTAGCTTGGCTTTGACGCGGTCTCAGTTGGTGGTCCCAGGTGCTTTAGTGTTGACATGTGGGCAGGTGGCATGGGCACAAAGAACATTGGTGGAACCAGATTGTTATCCCAGTTCTTTGTTTATGCGTGCACAAGATGGGCATGCTTATGTGACTTTGTTAGTATCTGCTATTGTAGAAGCATTTGCGCTATTAGTGAGAGCTATATATTTAGCAATTTTGTTCTCACCCAGCTTGTTGATGGCTCCATTTGCTGATTCTTGCGGGTCAAAGTTTAGGAAAATGTGGCTTCATGTTGTTCATCGGACACTGGAGAAAGCAGGTCCAGCATTTATAAAATGGGGTCAATGGGCAGCTACCCGGCCGGATCTATTTCCTAGAGACTTATGCACCAAGCTTTCAGAGCTACATTCTAAAGCTCCTGAACATAGTTTTGCGTACACAAAGAAAACTATTGAAAGAGCATTTGGTCGCAAACTTTCTGAAATTTTTGAGGGTTTTGAAGAGGTTCCTGTAGCATCTGGGAGTATTGCTCAAGTGCATCGAGCCTCTTTGAGATTTCACTACCCTGGGAAAAAACAGACAAAGCCTATGGTGGTTGCTGTAAAGGTTAGACATCCTGGTGTAGGTGAATCAATTAAAAGAGACTTCATGATAATAAACTTGGTTGCGAAGATATCAACCTTTCTTCCAGCTTTGAATTGGTTGAGACTTGATGAGAGTGTGCAACAGTTTGCTGTTTTCATGATGTCGCAAGTTGACCTTGCAAGGGAAGCTGCACATTTAAGCCGCTTTATATATAACTTCCGAAGGTGGAAGGATGTTTCTTTTCCAAAGCCTGTCTATCCACTTGTGCATCCTGCTGTTTTGGTGGAATCATATGAGCAAGGAGAAAGTGTCTCACATTATGTAGATGATCTTGAGGGACATAATCGGATTAAAACTGCACTTGCTCACATTGGGTCTCATGCACTTCTGAAAATGCTTCTGGTAAATTCTTGCACACTTCATTAACATGTATTTGTGTTGTCTTTAAGTTCTCATTTATGAGTTGAGGACTGTTAAGTGTTTTTCAGTTAGAAAATGGGGTATTTCTTATTTCAGGTGGACAACTTTATTCATGCAGACATGCATCCTGGAAATATCCTCGTCCGGGTTTCTCCGAACAGCTCTCAGAAACGGCTCTTTAAATCAAAGCCTCATGTTGTTTTCCTCGATGTGGGCATGACTGCTGAACTTTCTCCGGGTGATCGTGTGAATTTGATTGAATTTTTTAAAGCAATTGCCCGCCGGGATGGCCGCACTGTAGCAGAATACACACTAAAACTGTCAAAGCGACAAAACTGCCCAAATCCAAAGGCCTTTATTGAGGTAGGATATTGGTGCATAGATTTGTTTTTTCTCATTTGACTGGGAATAATTGTGTTAAGAATGCAATTAGTACCTTCACTATGAGGTTGATTGAAGTTTATGTTAGTTGTAGGTTGTGGTGACAAATTGAAAAATGATATGTTATGTCATTGGTTCTTTTAATTGCTTTTCCATTTTTATTTGATTAGGTAGTAAAACACAGGTATGCTTGAAAGTTGAATCTCTCTAAGCGAAGAGTTAATATGAATATAAGTGAATAACATTCTGTCAAGGTTATTGGATAGTTTGCAGTGATTTTAAAATTTAGCATGTTTAGTGAACAGAAGTTTGTCTTAAGCAAGTAATTAATTCCTTTGAGTCGTGAACATTTTGATATCCTTCCCATCCTTCTTCTTTTGGAGCATCTTGACTTGCAATACCAACTTCTTTTTCTAACAGGAAGTGGAAGAGGCATTCACATTCTGGGGTACTCCTCAGGGTGATCTAGTCCATCCTGCAGAGTGCATGCAACAATTACTTGAGAAAGTCAGGCGGCACAGAGTTAATATTGATGGCAATGTTTGCACTGTCATGGTCACAACTTTAGTTCTTGAGGTAATTTAGTTCTTTACTATTGCCATAATGTTTCATTACAAGGACACCAGCAAAGTTTCTTTGATGATTTAGCAACAGGGTAGAGAAAGAACTGGTAGGCAAAGCAATAAAGTGGTTTTTATGAAGAAAGGCAAAAGATGATGTTAATTATTCAAGAACTGTATATATCTAAGACCAGTTAAAAAAATGATCCAAGACTTGTGTGATAAATCTTTGTGAAACTTGGGAATTGTGGAATGTGTTTGAAAATTGGGTTCAAGTATGAATCACTCTCCATGACTATACTTTTTTTTTGCTTTTGTTGCATATGTCAAAGTGATCATGATTTGTACAAGTTAGCAAACTGGAATCAATTGATATTCAGTGGAATAAGTCATCAAATTTATCAATGGTTTTTTAAATTATGAATAATTTAACAAATTCTCATTGCAAGTCCTTAATAGCTGTGATTTTGACAAGTTAGGTCCAAGGACTAACCACTGAACTATAAAATTCACTTACATGGACTAGATTATTTGTTCTCTTTTCTAATTATAATAAAAGAATTTGAATCTTAATCACAAAATCAAATCTAATCAAAATAGAAAGTATACATTATTGACTTGGACAAACTTAAGGGGAATTAGTTAGATAGATTCTTGAGTTGTGATTTTCCTTGAAAATGCAAGAAAGAGAATAATTTCAAAACCTCAAGCTTACAAGACTGGTATTTTATATTTCTATATAGTCAACAATCATACACTAGAATCAACTCAGAATCTTATAAGCTACCCATGTATTAAATATAGAGGATGATTCTTATTAGTCTTATTAAGTTGTATACCTGGGATAATTGATTGTCATATTAGAAAATAATGTATGTTCATGTATAGAAGTCATGAGCCACTTCATAATTATGTCTACTATATCTAAATGGTCACACGAGTATGAAAGGTCTAGCACTAATGCTAGAAATTAAAGAGGATTACAAAATTCTTTTTTTTTTTTTTATGTTAGCAACAGGGTAGGGAAAAGTAGGCAGGATAAAGTGCTTTTTATGCATACAGAAGGTGTAGAGTATAAGGAAATACTGCATATATCTAAGAGTTCTGTTATAAAAAAAGATCCAAGACAGAAGGGGGAAAATCTTCAGTTGGTTGAGATCAGGGCCAGGTTTGTGAAACTTGGGGTTGTGGAATTCGATGTTTGAAAATTGGATTCGGATTTGAATTGGTGATCATGGCTATAACCTCCCCCCTCCTGTTTTCGGCTGTATTGTATGTACTTGAATTGAGTATTCAAAACTTGGAATTATGGAATACAAGTAATTGTACTGCAAATTTTTTGATGTTTTCTTCTTCACTCTTCAACGTCCTGCTTTCCTGCTTTCCTTGACCATATAAGATTTTAGTTTTTGTTTATTGATTTCTGCACAATGAAATTAAATTTGGTGTTGGCCAAAGGAGCCCTGGAAGCAGCCAGATAGTGATGTGTAATGTGATATCATGCTTCCTAGCTATAAGGGGACCTCTGCAATATATTAGTGATTGTTATCATGAAAAAGGGTTTAATTTAATGTCTTTACTTTTGGTGTTTTTCCAATTTCTTCAGGGATGGCAGCGGAAGCTAGATCCAGGATACAATGTGATGCAGACATTACAAACACTGCTTCTTCGAGGTGACTGGGCTAAGTCTCTTTCCTATACAATTGATGGGTTGATGGCCCCATAAGCAGGTTTTTCTTTTTCACGTTTCTGTTTCTAAAAAGACAATTTTGACAGTCCAAGGACTCGGAAATTATACCACTTTTAAGAAATACTCAGAGCTGACCATTTGGTTTCCCTAGAAATCACCAGCTTCTTCACTCTTTCCGTCAAATTTTTTCCTGTATTTATTGTGCTGAATTTAACATATCATTTCTCCAAACACAAAATGATGATGGAGGAGGATAGGGCAAGAAGGGAATGTAATAAAGACTCGACATTCTATTCATTACTTTAGCTTTTCATTTCATTGTAAATTTAGCCTCTCTTTCCTTTCCTCACGATGAACTAAAACAAAAAAGAAGTAAACTCATGTGTAGATATCTCAAACAATTATTTGCTATTCAATTATTTCTTTCGTTTGTATGCAATGAACACACTACTTGAAGTGGTTTCTTAAACTTGTAGCCAACATGGCATTTTGATGGTGAATGCTGACATGACAGGAGACAAGCTACACATAGCAAGAAGTTATTTTGAATTTCTGATTTTTTCATTTCTTGTGGCATCGTTGTTTCATGGTTCATATGACATTTATTCAATTTCCCAACTTCAGGATACGAGTGAATATGTAACTAGAAATAGATGAAATTCGGATTTATTCAGTTGACCACCAACAACAGTAAATGAAGATTCACTCACTAGAAGTATCTGTTTGAGCAGCACTGATGTTCTTAAATACTGCAATATGAGCACGTTTTCAATCTCGCTGCTTCCTTTTTCTCTTTTTCTTTCAATGATTTCATGCCCCTGTGGCTAATCTCGTTATTTAATGGTTCAGTTGGAGTCGTCGGAGCTTCAAGTGGCCTGTCTCTGGAGGGAATATAACTTCTCTGTTTGGAAGAAAGTTTGATATATAGGTGATGACTCGATGGGTGGCCTAATACGCTGAGGCGAATCAATTTTTCACTTGCACAATAAAAAGAATGAACCAAAATCTAGTATAAAATCTATATGAAATAAAATATGGAGGGATGAAATTAACAAAAAAAATAAAATCAAATGATGAGGGACAAAATCGAAAAAAAACCAGTTCCTCCCAGGGAAGCAAATAATAATAAAAAGAATTAAAACCAAAATTGATATAAATACAAACCACCGACAACACAAATTTAAATTTGAAAGGGTTGGCATGAAACCCGAGACCACGAGGCAAAAAAAGGGGATGGAAGAAACATAGTCCAGTGAAGCCAGACCACCGGTTACCCCTTTGACATGTGACCCATCACCCGAAAGATATAATTATTATTTTAAAATATTTTAATGCATTGCTTCTGATGCCATCGCAGAAAAGCAATGGTTGAAGGCTGGAAGGAAAAACTATAATTATTATTTTAAAATATTTTATATTTATTAAAATACTAAATTGCCCGTAACTAACTTGATTATAATAAAAAAAATCAAGTGAAAAAAAAGAAGTGAAAGCCACTGAATACAAGCTTAATTATTTTCTCTTAAAGATAATTCAGTGCTTAAAAAAGTGAAAGATGAAAAATCCCCTATACATTATTTTTTATTTTGTTTGCTTTTAAAGGTTAGCTAGCTATTTCACCGTGTAAAAAGACTGTTTTGACCCTGATCTATTTACTACTAATACTAAATAAGTCCTTATATATATATATATATATATATATATATATATATATATTACACTCCCAGAACCAATTGTGAGGAGCAAATAACCGTTACAATCCATAGTAAACGGAAGATGATATCTTTTGGTTTCTGTTTTAATTTTAATTTAGCATGCAAGATGTTTTGAGGATTTCATGCATTTCGCTGGCAACCACTCCGTGTTCTTGGACGTAGCGGGTCTCTCTCTTGTTTTGTTGCTTAAATTCGTGATCGAATCTCAATCAATTCGTCGCTGAAACCCCAAACCCTTCATTATAGAGCTTTTTTCATGCAGTTTGTCTAGCATCAGATGATGCAGTATGAGGAAACTCTCACAAGTTTGTATATATATATATATAAAAGAACTAAAGAATCAATCATTATTACAACCAAACTGATTAGTCATTATATACAGTCGAGCAGATCGATCATATAAGCGTGCTGTTGCAGCAAGGGAGAAGATGCTAACCTTATGAACGCATGTACAAGTTGTTGCAGTAAATGAGAAAATCAAAGAAAATTTATGATAACAAAAAGTTGGTGTTTTTCACCATGAATGAGAGATCTGCGAAAACTAGCTTTTTAATCATCGAGGAGACGGCAATCTAATCAAAATTTCTGCATGCAAAATAAAAAAAGCTGTTGCAGCAGAGACCAATACCCTGCACGATTCATCTTGTAACAGCAGCAGAAGCTCCACGCCTCCACGTTAGATTCTTCCCTTCTATGCATTATCTTTCCATTTTCAGTCCTTGCAGTTAGCCATTGAGGTCCATGCTGGCCCTAAATTATGCAGCACGTATAAATTTCCTGGACAGAAAAATCTTGCGACACACGCTACATAAAGTTCTTAATATCCATTTGAAGCATAACATGTGTTAGTATCATGCTTACAAACATGATTGGCACTCGTGTCATTAAAAAAGTATTTTGAAGATAAACCCTCATTCAATTTCTGGGGAGACATAGGTGTAACATGTGCATCAGCAGTTCATCTGAATGCATAAACAAAGGGATGGATAATAAATGCTTAAGACAAAACTAGGAACAAACATTGACACCCTGTTTTTTATTTTATTTTATTGAGAATGGATCGTCAAATTTATTTGATCCCATGATTCTTGTCCATCACAAGAATTTTGACATAATCTCCCTATAAAAGTGTTCACATATTAGCAACCATCAAAGATATTCATACAAACAGGTTCTAGTTCATTCTCCTGAACATATACAAGCTATGCTTCCCAATCCAGGTGATGTGTATTGACAATATATACAGACACCGCATCTGATTTTCACTATTAAAACTTGTTAAATTTCATGCACAACGTAACACACAATCATGAAACAATGTGGATATCTTAAATTATTTTTTATGACCAACATACCAAGAAAGATTGAAGAAAAAGAACAGAACTCATGCATTTCAATGTTAGCGCTTACTCTGCCCGTGTAAGCTTATGAATTTTTCTGACTGCTCTACTGATACTGTGCAATGCCATTTTCTTCACCTGGTTTTCGCCAAAAAAAAAAAGTAAGGCCATATTCATCACATGGGCAAGAATGGAGAGGAAATGTGTACACCTTCATGTGTAATTTACCTCTAAACTGTCAACTTTGGCCTTATGGTTCTCTGGAAGTTGTCTTAATTCATCCATCAACTGGATGCATTCAGTAACATTTTCTGGCGAGAGGAAGTCCAAAACCACACTGACGCATGACTGCAATTCGCATGAAAAGTCAAATGAACAGAATTAGAAATCAATATTGCAAAGAAGTTAATGCAGATCCAGAAACCAGATCAGAAAAATTTGACAATAAATCAATTTGAACATGACAAAATAAAGTATGTTACAAGCTCTCTATATTCCTATCTTCTTCAGATTGCAAGTAATGATAAATGTTGGAAAATTGGTAAGATTTTTATGAGAGAAAACATAAGGAAATCTTGACAAATATACTTAAACCGTGGTAAAAGAGCCTTAGAGCAGATTTTTAAACTGCCAACAGTGGAGTATGAAAGGATTCTAACAAAATTGGGGCCTTGACAAGAAGATTTCTAAAACACAAATTCAATATTATTGCACATATTACCTTGAGATTTCTAATTTGGTATGGGCATCCAGCAGGGACAATCACTGCTTCTCCAATATGTTGCTCAAAACTCCAGGGTTCAATTTCTGGAAGCATCAGGCAAGGCGGAAATCTAAACAAAACTTCAAATTTGTCATCGTAAGAAAAGGGGCATATAGAAGTTTTACTTACTGAACTCCTCCTTCAGTCTCATTTTATGATATGCATCAAGAAAGAAATTCTGATCAAGTATTGGATGAACCATCTGCATGAGAGAGACAAGTAAATAATCCACTCTGACCTGCTAATAGAGGCTGACATTTTATTCAGAACTTACATGCTTTTGGAAGCCGTCTGTGTGAGTGAACTCATTAGAGTGCCTTCTAAGGTATTCTACAAGCTTGGGAACATCCTGTTTACGAAAGACATCCCATTGGGCACCACAAGACTCAGATCTGAAATGATTGGAAGTCTCTGAATGATTCCCGTGAAACTTAAGATTATCTGATGACCTTGAACTTTTAGCAGGTCCAAAGAAAAATTTTGAGACTTCAGTATCAGTATCAGTGTCAGAATCAGAATCCGAATCCCCGTCATGGAACACGCCTTTATCTTTCAGACTTGAAGCATGAGCTTCATGCCTTGCAGCAGAGAACCAGGATGCTCTAGCAACTTTCTTGTTTACTAGCATATCTTCTCTGAACATATCATGCAATTCCACTTCAATGTTTTCCTCATCTAAAGGTGCTTCTCCACTCTCTTTATTCTGGTCCTTGTGCTTTGTCATTAACTTTCTTATGTAATTAAGCTGTTTTGTAGATACAGGGACATCAGTAGCATGTGCCAAAATATTAACCTGAAATTAGAAAGACAAAGGAATGATGAAGACCTTCTATGCTTTTTGTAAACTGTCCACAGAAAAACAAGTTTGCAGAAACCATTACAAAATATGCTAAATTGTGGGGCAAGCAAGCAGGAAGCTGTGGAAAATAATGATTCAAGAGGTGCTAAATGAGAAAAAAGGAAGGCAAGTCACTGCATACAGAAATTATAGAGTAGACTGATTACAATAATCTTGGTCTTTGCTTGGCTCACCCTCCTAGATGATGAGACCAATAATTGATATTACTTCGAAACTATATATAAGCACAAATTTTGAATTGTTCTGGAAAAAAAGTTATGAAATAGGTAGCAATCCATGCTAACATGTTACTTGGACATTGTCACATACACATTGCTCACAGCACAAGGAGAAATCAAGGAGATGGTTCTTTACAGATTTGAAAGCATAACAATTTCTGATCCTTGCTTCTCAGAATGCTGCATGCTTTCTAAAATGGTTTAGAAAGCAATAGTGTACTAAGCATGCATCTTGCATGTGTGGGGTCAATCAAGAAAAAGAATAGGAAAAGGAAAATCACAAAGTAAATTGAGATCGAAGCTCAGGGAAAAACCTAAAGAGGATTAGACTGTGATATAATTTAAATAGAGCCATACTTACCACATCATATGAATTATAACGCAGTTTTTCCACAGAATCAGCATGTGAAAGATTCTCACCACTTCCATATGAGATATAAAGACAAGGACCCAGATCAGGCTTTGAGGTTTCCTGCCCCAAATCTGCAGCAATGTTTAGAACACCTGAAATGGGGTCCATGTATTCTGGAAGTGGCAGAGCCTGAAGGACATGACTATAAAAAGCTGGAAAATGTTCTTGGAATAAACAAGAAGAAAGAAAACCCTTCAATTTCAACTTCTCATGCCATATGTTGGCATTTGTCAGGCCTTTAAAAGACCCCATAAACATCTGTCTTATACCAATTTCTACCTGCCATACCAAAGAAAAATTGTTGACAATTAGAGTTTGGTCTCAAATTCTTGACAAAAAAAACAGCAGCAGGAAATCAGAATTGCAAAACGTTCATTAATGTGAAAAAGGGAAAATGAATTTTCAAAGAAAAGGTGTTAAATGGAAAACACCCAGCAGTTCTCAGGAACATAGAATATAACGCAGAACTAAGTTTAGAGTCCAAATCAGTCTAATTTCTTTTCATGAAGCAAATATAATGTATATGAACATTTTCCCTGAAGACAGCCATTAGCACAAGTTTTTCCATCACAATCAAATTAAGAGGAAGAACACTGGCATTTTGCAACTTAAAAAAGAATATGTCCTGAAGTTGGATAAAGCAGAATAGAGAAGTGAAATACCCCCTGAAAGTTTGGAAGCTAGATTATGCTGGTTTAACAGTTAGCTGCCAAACTCGAGAAAAAAAAATGATATTTTGAAAAATATTCTAGATTCTCTAACATCCTCTAGGAATCTTTCAAGGCTAGTAGCTACATTTATTTAGGTCCTCCAGAGCATTGAAAATCAGAGAAATTGGGCAGGAACCTTCCAGCCACAAACAATTAATTATTGTTTTCAAGGAATTTTGTACCAGCATATTTCTATTTCTCTTATAATTTAAAGCTTTACAACTCAGGAAAATAGAGCGCAGAGATTTGTTTTTATATTTTTGCATGTACAGAAACATTAAACACTCCAAATTTATAACGTAACCAATTTTCAATGTTCAATTCCAACCCTAGTAAAATCAACAGGTAACAGCTCAGTAATGTACACGAGATTAATTTGTCTTCTAATAACTCATATGTTCACCAGAAATTGAAGAGAAAGCCTTGATATTATTTTGAACTATGCTGGTTTCTTGGTACAGAATATTCACACTATCTGATATTTGACATTTTAAAAAGAGCACACACTAGGTACATGCACGACCATACAGCATATTAACACAGCAAATGGATGAGGAAAACACTAACCTCAAACCAATCCAAGCAATCTGTAGCTTGTTCATTTTGAGATCTGGCAGCATTATTCTTAAGATAATTGCAGAACATGACTATTGGATCCCAATTCAAATCAGATGTACTCTGAAGCACATTACGAACTATCACAGGCTGACCTCTGCCCCAGTGCTTCTGAAAATGTTCTAGGTTATCACTGCGAACATCCATGATGGTTGGATAATATAAAAGGTTATCACCAGAATCTTCTCTTGCAGCTGCTTCTTGCAGCTGTTCAATCCCATTAGATTCACAATCCATCTCAACACATAATGAGCAACATGATCGAACATCCAAGGTTTCTGGCAACTCATAGCAGCCAACTAATTCTTCTGCACTTACTTCCAGCTCTTTTGTCCAACATGAGGGGAAAATGCAACTCAAATCAAGTAGGCTATTACCACAACCACCAAATTTTCTAGGGGGACAAGGTATACCACCATTATGATCTGCAGCACCCCGACAAGGTGAGAATGTCGAACCAAGATATTTGCTGCCATAACTAAACTTTGTGGCACAAAGTGATTTCATTTCTGAAAGTTGTTTGCCAGATATACAAGCTTTCCTTCCATTTGGACATTTGCATAAACGATTTTTATCACTTCCACGTACACCCCCATGCAAAATATCCCGACAACAACTTAAGCAAAGGTTATAGGAACACTCAGGACAGCTCCTATGGAAATCCACTATGGAAGTCTTGCAGTTATTGCTGCTCCAAAAGTCATATCATGCACCAGAGAGCAGAAAACAAATTGAAATCAGATATTATAAATATTAGTACACCATCAAATAAAATTTGGAGGCAGATTATATACCAGAAACATTGCTTATTGCAGCTCACTTCAGCCTGCTGGATTTGAACTTCAGAAGGCTTCTGGCCTATTACAGATCAAAGGATATTATAAAAAGACCTTCTATGGACATTCCACAATAAACTATGAAAAGTGGAAGTTAATTGCAGAATATCAAGTAGAACTATGATCACTACCTTTTATTTTCGCCTCTATTTCTAGCTCAATGCTATGATCTTGATTTATTTGTTTCAGTATGGGAAGAAGCATACAAATCAAATAATGAAGATGTAAAACATTGTCTACTTCACTTTTCTCCTTGGACAAGTCCTGAAACATAATAGTTTTTGCATATATTTAGACGTCATGATTCAACAAGAAATATGAAAGTACAACGTCTAGCTTGCTTAGCAGAATTAGAAGTCAGACCTTACATGCAATGTCCCTACATTGAATCGCTGAGCAGACCTTACAGCTGCAAGTTCCACGACACATAGGACATTCCATTCTAACTTCTTCTTGTGTTTCCAAATACCTAAATTCATTTCAAAATCAAGAATCACAAGTCAGATTTAACTCCTAAGGACAGCATTATGCTGAAATCATAAAATCACTGCTTTCAGCACTAGCTGGAGCTATATATAGAAAACAGTTGGCCTAAAGGATACAATTATTATTGAACAGTCCACATTATTATAACCAGTGCTTGTTCTATGGAAAAATGACAACTTTTTGCACATAAGCTTCAAAAGGGAAAGATATCAGGCACCGAACAAAGAATACAAGTTAACATGCAGAAACAACATACTGCTCTTTGATGCAATCCAAGCAATAATACTCTTTCCGACAACTGGAACACCTGATCAATGTCCTCAATCCACTCCTCCTACACCAGTGGCACTTCTTCCTCTTCCCCTTCCGCAATCTCACTCCATCCCTCTTATACGGCAAAACCTACAAAAGCAATCAATCAAAAATTGAAATGCAAAAACTTTCAAACATAACTCAAATATCAAACAAACAACAAAAAACAACCTGCAATTTCCCAATTGGCATTGGCTCAATATTTTTAGACCTAAAACATCTTCTAGCAGTACTAACCCCATTAAGACCATCTCCTCCAATCTTAATATCACAATGTGAACTAGAACAACCCACATTGCCATTCCCAAAATTCTTAGCAGGTGATATTGCCATGAACCCATTTGGCAGATTTCTCATTAACTCTTCTCCTTCTTCACTCTCACTACCACTACAGTCGTTCACATTATCATTATCATTATCAGTATCATCACCATTATCAACACTTACTTTCTCTGAAAAACCTTTCCTTTTCTTTTTCTTCCTCTTCTCCATTTCTTTCTGTAAAACCATCCTTATCAAATCCATCTGTAAATCCCCTCTCTTCAATTTCTTTCCTTTCTTCTTAAATCTCCCTAATTTCCCCTCTTTTGAAGAAACCCTAATTAGGGCTTCAACTTTAGAACTTGATGTTGTTGATTTCTTGCTCTTTTTTCTCTGCAATTTCAAAGTTTCCGGAACTTTCCTTCTATACTGCCTATGGCGGCCTTGAAGGTGGTGAATTTCACAGAGCTTCTTATCCTCCATCACCCGCCGGTTGCACCGCCATTGCCGGCCGTCTGTCCTCTTGCACCGGAGGTGGTCCGGTAGAGGCTCCATTAAAGGAGAAAGTTTGGAAATTTTCCCGGAAAACTCTGATGTTTCTCGGGAAAGTGACAGAAAGCTGGGTTTTTATCAGAGAGAGTGAGCAAGAGAGTAATACTGAAAAGGGTTTTTTTAGAGGGGATTTATTGTGGGGTGCGGGAGTGGCAAGCAGTGTAATTATGAAGAAAGGGAGAGGAGTGTTAAGGATAAAAAAAAGGGGAAACCTTGAATTATGGTCACGAGAAGGAGAGAGATCTTGACAAGTAATGGAGTCTGATAAATAGGTGTTTTTATCTTTCGAACTGATTGAATTGTATTTTTGGAGAAAAAAAGAAAAAAGAAAAGTCTTTCCTAGATTTTGCTTGGCTTTTTTCCCCTTTTCCTTTTCTTGTACACTTGACATGGATATCTCTGCAGTGACTTTCTGTTTCTGTACTTGGGTTTCTGTTTCTTGACTTCTGCTTTTATATCAAGTATTTGACTGTATATTTGCATGGATTTTTGGTTCATGGGATGTGATTCTAGTCTATGTTGATGCTGTCTGTTTTTCTAGATTTTATGTTTGATGTAGGAATTGAGACTCGTTAATGTTTCAGAGCTTGACAATTTCAGGATTCAGGATTCTCTTTGCTGTCCATTGTGCAATGATATATAATAAGCTGGATTTTTTGATGTAATCTTAGATTATGCTGTCCCTTTTAGATTTTCTAGAAGATTAATGTTTCAGAATTTGGCAATTCAGGGTGGTTAATTGGGGTCAGGATTTTTGGATTATATGGTCATCAGATAGCATTGGGGTCAGAATTTGGCTGCAGGGTTTTTCCCTAGGAAATTTAGCTGCATTTTTTGATTTTATAGCAGTAGTGATAAATAAATGAGACTTAAGACAGACTATCTTCGTAGTGCAATTTCCTGTTTTTGCTTGTACACCAAGGTTTTTTTTTTTTTCTATATAAAAAAATTGTAACCTTATTTATTTTTCTACGTGGTCTAGTCTTGGCTTAATATAGAGCTATAAAAGTGGCAAAGGATCTGCATATTTTTCTCTTGTTTTCTGCATTAATTTCACTTATTATTCACAACAAAGTAACTTTCTGTTGATTTGCTGTGAGGCTGTCAGTTCTGATATTGATTCATCTTCTCATCCCACAAAATTCATGGTCCAAAACAAGTTCTAGCAGTAAGTTTCTTTTCGATGGATGTTTTCTGCATCATTTTTAGTTCAACTTGTAATGTCGGCAAAACGAGCAGCCAACTACAAATGTATGCAACGTCACCAAGTGAAGTTTTGTGTTTAGATATTTGTCCTAGGCTTTAAAGAGTGTCCTAGGTCAAGAACGATGTATATCTGTCAAGAGTTTTTAGGGTTTCAAAACAGGAAATCTCCATGTTGAAACAGTAAACAAACACTATTTTCAATCATTTCATGTTTTGCAAGCTTATCCGGGGCCGAAAAATGGGTGAATGAAACGAACAGATGCGGTGGGATAGAGACGGGTGCGTTTGCTGTGCCCTGCTCGAAGCTTATACAGGTCTCGAAAAACTAAACTAAAAATACTTCCAGATTTGACTTGTCTGATTCCATTGGCCCTTGTATCTCTGAACCTCAAAAACTGCTGAAATCTTCACATCTTCTTGAAACTTTTTAAATGGGAATGGACAGAAAAAATAGATGAAAAAGTTTGTCTAATTTGTGTTAATTCTGATGATCAGTAAATAAGCCTGCAACTGGGTTTGTGGCTCATTGGACCTGGGTTTGGGTTTTGGGCTGGGGTGAAAGAAACTGGGAGTTGAACTGGGTTCATTCAAAGAAAAAAAAAATGTTCAGAAAAAAGAGACTACAAATTAGTCCCCCAGCTATAAATTTTATCGCTTGGATCAGCAAAGTTATCATACATTTCTCAATTGGGTCTCTCATTTAAAATCCTCCCACTTTTTCTTAAGCAAAGGCCAGAGTTTCCTCAATCCACACCTATACTTTGTGTCATATATGCAGCTTACACAACTAACCATCAATAGACAATTCAGAAAATTGATAGTTTAGGGACAAGTATGTGGTTTGCGCAAAAGAATTTTAAGAAAAGTTGTGCATTTTATGAGTGAAAGAGTGTGTGAAACGAAGGGCTGCAGAAATAACATGAAATCATTACCCTGAAACTACCAAATTCGTCACAAACAAGGAATCCAATCTTGTTCAAAACAGAGGGAAGGGAATGCCCTTTCCATGAGTTTTACCTTCTTACAATTATAGAAAGAAAATGAATCAAGGCTGGGCTACACAAGAACAGCTACAGCTCCCTGTAGACTTGGATCATAAGGGTTAGAAAAATTCATGCAGAACCATGCCTGGAAGAGTTAGAAAAACATGATTGAATGCAGCGCTGGTGAAATGATGCCAAGCTCCATAAAGGGCTGGCAACAATTTCATAACACAAAATATAGGATTTCATCAACGCTGCACTCAATGATGGTTCTCCAATCCAGGAAGCCTCCCCTAGCTAGCTCACTTTCAACTGCGATGGATCTGCAGATCTTGATTCATCTGTATAAATAGGAAAGCATACAAAATGTAGTACATTTTTGCTTGTACTGCAATATATACCAGCAAAGTTTTGATCCTACATTCGTGTTCTCATGTTGGCTTCTTGGAGTCCTCAAGAAATGTAGTACTGCTGGTTTTTTTGTACTGTGATCTTGTACTGCATGGATCATTTATCAACCTCCATGTGAGGCATGGAGTTTTTTGGCCCAACAAGATTTGCCTTGCGGTCTTTTCATGCGGCATGATGTTGGAATTTTCATGCTGTAACACCTTGATGTTGATCTCTTGATTGGTGTGTCAGAAGTTAGATGCCTAATTTTCAAATGATGCTTGTCGTTTTTCTAAGTCAACTAATTTCCACATCTCATCTGTATATGACGAAGAATCTATATGATATATTAATATATAAATACTTGATTAGTTGGTCTTTGTATAAGTGCAAAATATACATATATTTTACTCTTATTATATTATATTTTTAATGTGTTTATTTGAGGTTATTGAAAGTAACTTTATGAGTTTGACAACTTGGTAAATTAATTGCTCAAAGATAAAATTCTTTTTTGTTTTGAACTATACTTCTTGTAACAAGTTTTTCACCAAGTTAGAATTACAGAATGTGAAGGAGGCTTTAATCAAAGTCAGGAAAGTATAATGGGAAGAAATCTCATTTTATTTGGATCTCTCATCAAACCTCCATAACCATGTCAAAACCCTATTTGTAACAGGATTATCTGCTTTTATATTAAACATTCAAACGAATATTCGATGAGCTTTAGATATCAAAATTAAGCGATTCAAAAGTCTAAATTTATCCACACATCCAAGGAAACAACATTAATTAAAGGTTTCAGGAAATATAAAATCATTTTCAAGATGAAAACTAGAATGCAAGCTGAAGGATGAGTTTTGTCTCCTGATATGATGGGAAACTAAGAGTCTTATCAATGGGAAGAAATACGACGGGATCAAATGTATTTCTTCTACAACATTAAACCTCGTATCTTTATCCTGATCTTATCATGAAGACTTTTATTGAGATACAAAAACATGAGAAGACCAACGTGGCATACACTTTCTTTTGCTGCTGGAATTTTTCAAAGACCATGAACAATTAATTCTTAATTTTGATTTAAAGAGAATAAACACGATCTCCATTATCAAGTTTTGAGATTTCAGAATTATATGATTGATTTCTATTCATGACATGAATGCTTTTAGTTTTTTTGAATCTAGGGACTAGAGTTATAAGCAAAAGTATTGATTTGCTCTTAAGACTTTTGTCGAGTGAATGAAAATTATTTTTCAATATTAAATTTTCCTTGATGGTAAGAAATTGATTTGAAAGCTTTGACTAATTAATCTATCTACTCATAATCTCCTTGATTTTCCTTAACTTTAAGGGAGTACGAATTTATTTTCTTGAATTGAAAGAATATTTATTTTACTTTGATGTTCAACAAAAATATAAGAATAAATGTCTAGACTTTTGAAATGTGTTGATGCCATATCAATTTGTCATTCTTTTTTTCAGAATTTCTCTTGTTTTATTTATTTCAATTTCTTATACAAAAATTAAATAAAATTTCTCTTGGGTTCGACCTGTTGTTATAAATATATTACAAAATTATTTTATATGTGATAATAAAATTAGAATTATATTTTGGGGGCTTGAACTACCCGCCAATTCTCTAAAAACATGATTCACAAGGCAGTTTTTGAGCTGTGGAATAATCAATTTCACGTAGCTAACTTGTCTTTGTGTTTTCTTACATCTAACTAGTCTTTTTTTTTCACATTACTATCCACTAATGACTTTGAATCTCCTTCAAGCCATACGTTGCTCCAATCATTGTCTAACCCCAACTCGAGGCCTCTTTGGAGCGCAGCTAATTCGGCAATCATGATAGAAGTCCTGCCTATTGATTCAGCATAACAGAGTATGAACTCATCCAAAGCTAGCTTTTCCTGCCGAGTCTTTGCAAGAGCCATCAAAATTTAATTTAGTCCAGCCTATCTGAGGCTTCTCCCATGCCATTGGAATAGGATCTCTGTGCAAATTCCGTATGAAAATACGATCTGGGCTTTCTATTCTTCTTCTTTGGCACCTCAAAATGTTAGTAAATGACAACATTGTTTACAACTCAAAGAGAATATGAAAAGTTAGAACCTAAAGAATCTCCCATGGGAAGTGTTGATCTGAAACTAACCTTTACATGGTTACTTCAACCCTGAATTATGAAGATGGAGTACAGAGAAATCAAGGTAGAATATTCCAATTTTCACAAGGAAAGACAAGATTTTTGAAAGCAATGCTAATAGATAATGTAAATGGCCAGGGAGGTTACTTCAGCTATCAAACTTGCTCTGTTAATGGAGTTTTTAAGAAAGGGTTGACTGCATTTATATATTTATATATTTATATACGAAGAAGGATTGCACTGCAGGAGAAAACAAGAGTGATTCCATGTTGACCATGAAACTATAACTGTCATTACACGGTTTCTATCCATAGATCAAAAAGGTTACTATATTTTCCTTGCGGCAGCTTGTGCACCCTAGAATTTTGGGATGCCTATCACTTGGTATAAGAACCCTGGGAAAATCTTGACCTGTGTTTTCGTATAAGAACCCTAGGAAAATTGATAATGTAAGCACATGAAACTAGAAACAGGCCAAGTGCAAAATCTGTAGTTTGAAATAATAGTTGTCTATTGCTCAAACGCTCGAGGTTTTGATGTAGGAACAAGTGGCAGAGGCATACATGCTCAAGAGAGAACATCTAAAATTCAAAGGCAATTGAATTTTCTAGCAGTATCGGGCGTTGAAGTCATGAATGACACGAAAACTCACTCAGTTGATGCGTTTTGGCGAGTTCGGAAATAGTCAATAGCTTGCTATTGTTGCATATCGTTTTTTCGCCGAATTCCGTCGTTTTGGCTCTGAAATCATTGTTTTTGGCATTTTAGGAAAAGTTTTGTTTTAGCCATAACTCTTGATTTTCAAGTCCGGATCGACTTCCGTCAATTTCTAGCTTGCTCGATGATTTCTAGTAGTTTCAATTTCCACAATTATCTCAATTTTGCTATTTCTGGTAATTTTAATAATTATCCCGTTTTATTGTGTTAGGGTTTTCGCTTTTTAAATATGATTGTAAGTCTTCTGGCTAAGAAACTGAATTATTCAATAAAAAATCGAACTTTCTTGAGATTTTCTCTCATTTTATGGGGATCCCAGAATATTGATGTTAGTCGTATTCTTTTGTGTTTTTCCGCTGCATCAGGTTTGTTCTCAGCTTCACGGCAGCCTGCAACAACAGCATGAAGTCACAACGGTTCAGAATCTCAAAATTTCCTTGAACATCACTTAAAGTGGAACCTGGAGAAAGTACTGATTTTCCCAGCCAAAACTGGCTTGGAAAATAAAAAGGAAAGTCGCAATACTTCCTGGTTTGCAGGTTTCAGGATGCCAGCAGCTGCTAGGTCAGCTGAAACAATCTTTGATCCTTCTGAGGCTGCCTTTGAGCGGTAGTAATTCAGTAAATACTGGCAGTTTAGGAAAGAAATATGCACACAACAGAACACACAGAAATTCCAAGAAAGTGGAGATTCCTAGAAATAGCACTGCAAACATTGGAAATAAAGTAATAATCATGAATCAAATCTGCTAAAGCCTGAAGGCAAAGCTCCATGCTCATGAAATATCTATCTATCTATATACATATATTTAGTATCAGTAAAAGTTATATATCTTATCAAGATGAGCACGTAATAGAAGTGACGGGCTCGAGTTTTTTTTGTATCCATCGTTATAAAACCAAGCCCAACTACAAGATACTAGAAAAACTTCAGACCCAGAACTTAACTCTAAGCTAGATTTTTAGTTTAACTAGTTTTAATAAAAATAAATAACCTGTTGCAAGTCACCTAGTGATTTAAGCTTTTTTTCAAGTTGGTCTCCAAGCAAGAAAGACAACTATCAACTATTATTTTATCTTAAAAGAAAGGTTGTATCATGGTATGTAAAACAATCTCCTGTTGTATTAAAATGGACTGCAAAGTTAAAGCAATTTAATGCCTTGGCTTTAAAAGATTATTAGATAATAACATAAATTATATTTTATAGACTCACCTTGCAGCATAAGTTCTTAGATAAGATAATCTCTTCTCATGGTATCAGAACTTTATTGATTCAGTAATCACAAGTTTGAATCTCGCTATCCTCATTATATTTGATAAAAATCAAGTACAAGATAATGTAAGTTCGTCCAAGTTTCAAGTCCAAAGAGTTTTTATTTGAGGATACGTGTTAGAGAATAATATAAATTATATTTTGGAGTCTCAAATAATAATTTAAATTTTTAGATAGAATAATTACTTAATAAAAAATTCATAGAAAAACCAGGAAATTAATAATTTTGATCACTTTTAATTTTCCAGGGTAGAGTTAATGTCTCGTGAACGTCCCCCATCATTTGTTCTGGGCACTGAGTTTAAATGCTGGAATTAAGCAATCTTTCTACACGAAGAAAAACAGGTTTAAGGTTGTCTAGGAAAGTTCTTAGGTTAACAGAAAAGATTGACTTAATTAAGAAACAATTAAGAGATTCTGAGAAATTCTGGACAAACTTGGGATGTGAAAGCAAGATGTGCTAAGAGGCCGTGTCCATGCGAGTGCATCCCCAAAATAAAAGCTGCCCTTATTAGTAGCATAGAATAAAATTTAGAGGGAAAATGCTAATTATGAAAAAACAAACGAGCTGTCGATGTGAAAGCAAATTTCATTACCGGTCTGTTTGGGAAGTATATATGGTTTGCAGTTGATTTTTGAAAGTATTTTTTTATTTAGAAAATATATTAAAATAATATTTTTTTAATTTTTAAAAATAATTTTCAACATCAACAATTTTTGAAAAGTAATCCAAAAGACATCAAAAATAGTAGCATTTGAACACAAAACTCAACAAATTCTCAATTTTTTTATAAACATTTTTGAATGAAACTGGTGCCATAGCTCTAGTCGTTTAAATCTTACTGTATTTATAGATACGAGCTCACATGACTTTCATCGATTATGTTTGGTAGAAATTTGGGTGTAATCGGTGTCTATATTTATAATACTTTTGCAATAGAGAATAAAAATGAAATTATATAGATGTTGATGTGATATGATATGATAGGTTGATTTGACAAATTTAAATACAATTCAAATAAATTTGTAAAAATATAGTTTTATTCTATTTAAAGAATATAATAATCTAATATAAAATAAATAAAAATAAATTATGAAAACTCTCCGTTCTTAATCAACTCAATCTCGAGGGAAGAAATTAAGAACATAAATTAAATAAAAAAAAATAAAAAAAGATTTAGGACCAAAAGTGATTGGTGGCGATTACAAAATAATACGTTTCTTCAACTTGAGTTGGGTGAAGAAAAAACATAAAATAATTTATTTATGTATTTATGAATTTAATGGGTTTGATGTCTTAAACTTTTTTTTTTGTATACGATTTATATTTAACTATCTCTTATGACTTATGTGTTTATTTTTTGAGATATAATAATATACATGGTATTATTTGCAATTTTTTTATTAAATAATTGTCATGAACATGCTTTTTTCTATCAATTAACAATAAGTTAAATCATGCGGGGAAATCACTGTTACTCTTCACATATTTTCACATATTTTACTGTGGATTGCAACAATGCTTTCTTTTCTTCTTCTTCTTTTTTGATTTTTTTTGCTTTTTTTTTCTACTTACGTTTTTTTTTGTTTTTTTTTCCTAATTATTCTCTATTATTTTTTTTTTCGTTTATTTTTTTTTTCTTGCTTTTTTTTTTTGTACTTTGTAAAACTGAGGCTAGCCGGAATCAGGAAAAGCCCACAGCATCTATCAGGAAAGGCACCCTATCCTTTTTGTGTGGTCTCATTGATGTTGACCGAAGCTTGCAGAATGTATTTTGTCAACTAATTAACTTCAAATAAATGACAATTATTGGTTAGGAGTCGCTCTTATCAATGGTAGCTGATCCGATCGTGCATGGTGATTGTTCATTTGGAAGATGCTACCTGATTTTTAGCCTAATATCTATTTTGGAATTGTCCTGATTGAAATCCCTTTAGTGTATTTTAGTTTGATTAAATAATTTATACAATGTTCACTTTTATCCATGTTCAAACTTTTATGATTATTAATATAATAATTACTGGAAGTTTATATGGTTTTTAATTTTCATAACCCGTAAAATTAATCGAGATGTGTACAAAGCTAATCCGATCATGTTGAATTTTAACTCACTTTTTATATTAGTAAAAAAAGAAGAGTGAATTGAATTTTTAAGTTGGTATTTTTATATATATTTAAAAATAAAATAAAAGATGTACAGCATCATTTACATCATCGCTCAAAAGTTATGTCATCTATATTTTTAATTGAATTTCAAAAACTCAATTATAAAAAATTGCAAAATACAACCACTACATACGTTATTATCAAAAAAAAAAAACGAGCCCATTTATAGAGATTTCCTTTTCTACAAAATGAGCATAGATTTTTCATTTTCCTAGGACATCATCATGCTAACATCTTTTTTTCTTCTTGCTAAACGATAAATTAAATTATCTTCTTAGGGCAAAAGAAGCAGAAGGTTGCCTTCAACGTCTCTTTTTCATCTTTTAGGGTTAGCTTTTCACCCTGCTTTCATTGGCCCAGTACGCTTTATGCATTGGTTTCTTCCTCCAATGGCATCTCAGGCAGTCACCGGCCAACATGGACAACGCCATCGAAGTCCACTTTTTCTTATCTTTTCTGCCACAACCATAGCATCAATCTCAACTTGCCATAACAAACTAATATTAAATACATGCATTTCAACATCATTCAAAATGAGACGCAAGTAGTGGCCATTCGTATCGAGAATAATATCTTCGAGTCTGGTGGTTGTTAATATAATGAACATCAGAGATTTATATGATTGTTAATTTTAGGATTTGTAAAATTAGTCAAAGTACAAACAAGGTAGCCGAACATTCATATTAATTAAAAAAAAATCCAAGACATCACGTTCCATAAACTTGAATCAAATTTGATTTGAGGAATCATGTAGCAAAAACATAAAAACAATACAAACATGGTTCGAAATTAATTCATATCTGCTTGAATTAAAATGGTCATTGCATTACTATTTATTCTGACTAGAAATTAAATGATTTGATATTCGTATGGCGATGGTAACCAAATTTTAACACACAAAATACAAAATGACTTTGTTTTCGTTGTTTTGCCCTTTTTGAACAACGACAAGGAAATAGTGGTGCATTCACTTTATGAAAAGAGAGGGAGAGCATATTATTAAAGACAGACACACAGATTACAATAAATTTTCACCCATCTGGAAAGAGCAAAAAGGTGGGGGCAGTAGAAAACTGAAAAAAAAGAGAAAAAAACACATATTTTATCTTCGATAAAAAGCTTTTTTTTTAAACGAGGAATACTGTAAGTGTATTGCCCTAAAACTTTTTTTTCTCGCCGTAACCACAATCATACTCCCCAAACAGTGACTTAATTTAAACTAAATGCACATTATATTAATTATATCCTTCATTGAAAAAGTAAAAAGGAAAAAAAACGAACGACTCCGCTTCATCTTCCTTACTTTATTTTATCCCAGAAAAAGAAAAAGAAAATTTTTAATCAAGGTTTGGTTATCATGACGATGGCCGATAGGGCATACTTGCCTGCACGAGTGGACAGCAAACGGGGAGACCATTTCTTGCATCTAACAATTGGCGGGGCTGGCTAATGCATCCTTATCTTCTTCTTAATAAATTATCTTGATATGCTTATGAAATAAATTAAATATTCTTTTTAATTTTAAAAATAATTAATTAATCCCTATATTTTAATTTGATCTTTTTCACCCATTTCATGGTTTTTCTTCTCATTTTTTAAGAATAAAAAATAAAAAAAATATGAAAAATTGAAGAGAAAAGAAATTTGTTGAAACAAAAATAAATAAATTAAGCTTGGTTAGCACTAATCAATAAATGAATGAATTATTCGTTTAAACTAGAATGATTATGTAATTGATTTTGCAAAAAACTAATTTATATAATTTACTCCATACCATTAAGTGAATGGAAAGTCAGTGGTATCGTTGAAGCAATCGAGTGGGGATAGCATTATCCACGGAAAAAAAAATGGTGACTAGCCACCACGTCACCTGTACACGTGTGCGACTTCAATGAGGTGTTCTACACTGCCGGAGCTCTTCTGATTGCGCTATTTAATGCATACGTAATTTTTATAGTATTTTTAGATTATTTTTATGTATTTAATATCAAAAAAAATTATTTTTAAAAAATAAAAAATATTATTTTAATATATTTCTGAATGAAAAACATTTTAAAAAATAATTTTAACCATATTTTCAAAACATTCATTAAATGAGATATGGAAATGTATTAATGGTTATTTTTAAAAAATATATTTTTGTTGGTAGATTTATTAAAATAATATATTTTTAGCTTCTATAAAAACTAAAGTAAATCATTGAATCAATAGACCTTGGAAATGGATGATGACAAGCTCTAAAGTAAGCCCCTTTTCACCTTATGTTAATCCTCTTCTTGTTTTTTTTTTTTTTTTGAAAGAAAGGTTTGTTTATAAATATAAATATGTTAATTCTTTGCTAGGATAGGAAAATGAATTTGATTAAGATCATGCCAGCTTAGAAATAAAATGCTGAGCACATCACCCCCACAAGGATCTGCTAACTCCCCCTTTCATTATACTAATGGAGAGAAGCAAACTACTTCCTGAATTATTTATTTCTGATTAGATTCATGATTGAGTTGCTATAATAATCATATACTAAATTGATTTGGATTAGGAAATCGTCCATTTCTTGATTGTTGTATGGACCAAAACCTAGCTGCTTTGGCAATGCCAATTTCTGATGTATGAATCTTGACCAAAACCAAAGCATATGAGATATTCCTTTGCATTATATTATTATTGCTATTGTTTGACATAAACTTTATACAAGAAAAAAAACAATTTCGAGCAATTATCCCACCGCCCAAACTCCCACCACCAATCGACCATCAAAAGAAATGAAAACGTACGATCAAATCCCATCAATCGATGAAACCCTCTTTCCCTAAAAGGTTAGGAGCATCGTCATCAAGATGCTGGTTTTCAACTATCGAATGAAAAAATAAATCCCAAATCATGATCATATCAAGTAGGTCGGCCCCCGACCAAGTCATCCTTCAATCATCCTAAATAAATTCAAACCAGCAGAACATTGTCTTTCGTTTCCATTTAAAACATCACAGGATTCTTGTTTTTCTAGCAAACTCACTGTAATAATATTCACCAGGCATGTCATCACTCAATCCATCAGGACTGGACTCAGGCGCTGCAGATTCTGCCGACCCTTCTCCCCGGTCCGATTACCAGGTGTCGCATGATCCACGAGTGCGCTTCATGTGCAGCTTCGGAGGGAAAATTCTACCCCGTCCACATGACAACCAGCTCCGATATGTTGGTGGTGACACTCGCATAGTTGCTGTCCACCGATCTACAGCTTTCTCTACTCTCATCACTAAATTATCAAAACTGTCAGGTGCTTCAAGTTAAAATTGAGTTCTCATTTTTGTTTTTTCATGCTTGAAAGGAATGATATAAATATTCAGTTTATAATACTATTTGTTTCAGGAATCGGTAGCTTGAGTGTCAAGTACCAGCTACCAAACGAAGATCTTGATGCTCTGATATCTGTTACCACTGACGAGGATGTTGAGAACATGATGGATGAGTTTGATCGTGTTTTCCATGATCAAAATCCTCGTTCGGCTCGGCTTAGGCTATTTCTGTTCTCGACAACAGACGAGTCGAGAGCAAGTAGTATTAGTTCACTTCTTGACGGATCAACTAAACGGGAAAACTGGTTTATTGATGCTTTTAACTCCGGCACTAGAAGGCTTGAACGTGGAAGGTCCGAGGCTTCTTCGATTGTTTCTGAAGTGCCCGATTATCTATTCGGTTTGGAGAATTCGGACGAGGGAAACATTCCCCGAGAACCCAAAGTGAAGTCCAGATTCGTTATGAACGATAATGTTTCAGCTTCTGACCCGGGTTCTCCTGCCCCGGTTGTTTCCTCCCCATATTGCTCAACTTCATCAGTTGTGCCTGCTGTGGTTTCAATCCCGGATCTTCCACCCGTTAAGACCAAACCCGATGAAACGATACGTGTGAAGCAGAATCCGGTCGAGGGTTATTCCGAGCCGATGGAGACACAACCAGTCACCCAACCAACTGGATATGCAAGCAATCCATTCATGCATTACATTCCGGATTCTCGTCATTCGGGTGGTCCTGTACAACAAATGCCGGTTTATTATGTTCCAGGTACGATTCCACCGGGGAACGTTCCGGTTCATCCCGTTCAAATTCGGGCCCCGTATGTTCAACAATATCCGGTTCCAACGGAGCAAATGTCAATTGGGTACCACCAAGCAGTTCCGGGTATGAATCAAGTGTACAGTGGCGTGGCAATGAGGCCCGTTGCAAAAATGGAGCGGTATGATGCTACTACAAGAGTGGTTCCAGATGGAATGAATCAACAGGTTTATTATGGGGCTCGTAATGCAAGTTCGGGTATGGTTCAGGGGTATTCGGGTATGGTAATTCAGGGAGGGGGAGATTTGAAAAGGACTGCATCCGATATACACCCGGGTCGGGTCTCTCCATACTCTTAATATTACGAGTATGAATATCCGTATTCTTCGCTCTTTTTAAAAGAAAAGGGAGAATTTCACAAAATCAACAAAACAAAAACATCCAGGTAAATAAAACAAAGATGAAACTTGCTTGTTTTGGGGGTTTTAGAAGTGTTTTTAAAAGAAATTATTATTATGATTTTCAAATTATTAATTTTGTGTGTGTTTTAGATTGTTTGAATATACTGATATTAAAAATAAAATTTAAAATACATAAAAAATATTATTTTTATATAAAAAATACTTTAAAAAACAACCATTACTATAATATAAAATAAGCGAGAATTCTAGTTTTACTATGCTATAAAAATATCTTCTTCTTTTTTTTACTTAGTCACGCCTAGTTATGTAAATCTTGTGTTTTAATGATAATGAGCTATAAATAATTTGGCTTGTAATTAGCATTTTTGTTGATTTTATATTGTGAGCACATTAATAAATTGGAACGAGTAGTGTACGGAGTGGCGTGCTTAAATTTCCTATATAAAACTACTCAGCTTTTGAGTCATCAATCTTCCTTGTGTGTGTGTTATTGCTGCTTGAAGTTCTTATGCACAGAAAAGAAGCATGAACATCCATCCATTCATAAAAGGAATATTTGACAATGGATTTTAAGTTGATTTAGAAAATATAGTGATAATGTAGTAAAACCTAGTTTGATTTTTTAATGATCTTTTTATCTAATAGAGCCAAATAAAGTTAATCCCAAGAAAAATAATAAAAATAAAATAAGATAGCTTAATCTAAATTAAGTTACGAGTTCATACAATAATTTGATAATTTAGCATCGTTTTTCATTTAAATTTTTTTTAATGAAATCAATTAAGATATATGTGAGTTTTTTATAGCATAAAAAAACATGCCTTTTTTTTTCTCAGTTCATGAATCATTATTAAGGATGTCCATGGGTGCTCACATATTCATTTTTTTTTAGTTTTGAATTTTTATTTCTATCCCTATCTATGATGATTAGCACCTCGTGAGAAGATGGACAAAAGAAATACAACGGCAAGTAGTCTACTTTAGTCCCTCGTTGGACCACATTTGAATGTTGAGATGGGCCTGAAGCCCAGCCCTGCAGTCCAAGTAAATATTTGGGTCTTATAATATAGAATCCTTGCGTTGGGCAATTTTCATGATTCAAAGAGATAGCTAATAAATTTGAAGATTATGTTAAGGTTCATAGCTTTTTGATTGAGAGCTTTGGGTTTGCGATTGTAGATGAAAGTTGGAAAGGGTCAGCTTTTCAATTTTATTGTTCTTATTTAATTATTTTTCAATTTAATTCTTCAAAATTTAACGGACTATAAGTTGAGGTTTATAAATTTTTTGCTTTTTATGTGATTATCATAATCTTATAACATAAATTATGGATTAGACTAGTTAACTTGATTTTTTTTTAATTTTATCATTGAATATGAGGTTGATTGAAAATTATGCTTTTTATAATTTATTTAGGTTTGCATTCTATCAAGTGGTTTTTTAAGTTCATTTTTTAATTTGATTTTTTTTTAATTTTATTCTTTAGCAATAGATTGATTGAGAATTTAGTTTCATAATTTATCTTGATTTTTTTCTTTCTATAGAGTTATCATGGTTTTATGATCCATGTTTGCTAGGTTAACCTGAGTTGATTCAACTTGTTTTCTTAGTGATTTTTGATTTAAAACTTCATCTTTCAACATTAAGTTTATTAAGAATTGAGTTCAATTAAAAACAATATTTGCTTTATATAGGGTTGTTATGGTCTCATAACCTAGGTAATGGATATAACAAATTAACTCGAGTTGATCAAAATCGATTTAATATGTTGTTGTTTCAATATTTTAAAAATAGATGTCATCCTAATTTTTTAAAAATCAAATTGTATTTTTATCGATTGCTTGATTTGTTTTTAAATATATCAAGTCGACTAGGTTTATATCAATCACTATACAGTTTAATTTATTGTACTAAAAAAAACACAATACAAATTTACAGCACCTAAATACTTGCATTAATGTTTTGATATGTTAATGAAAACAAAGTAATTGAAAACAAATACAAATATTCACAGGGCACTCTCTTAAACGAGCCGTCCATCGAGTACTTCTCTTTTTGTATTATAGCATCGTAATACAATATCCGTTTATCATCCTTTCTTTTTCTGCTGCCCTAATCTTTTAGACACGTGCTTTTATATGCAAAATAATGAGTATACAAGCAAGTAGAATAGAAGTCAACGGTTCTCCTACATCGCACTACATGCCATGCATAACCAGCCAAAAGGGCGAAAAAAAATAATGGTGGGAATTTCATGATTTTGTCCCAAACAAACAAGAGACCAGATGAACAGGGCTTGACTTTGACTGTGTCTCGCACAAGAACGTTAATAATGATGCTGCTGTGCTGTCTGCATGGGTTGAAGGGCGTGCAACCATTCACTCATACCCTCACATGAATGTCTCTCGCCTCCAAGCTTCATCGATCTACGGGTGTTTTGAAAATATGTTTTAAAAATGTTTTTTATTTTTTTTTATTTTAAATTATAAAATTTTAGTACTTTTTATATCATTTTTATGTGCTGATATTAAAAATAATTTTTAAAAAAAAATAAGAAAATATAATTATCATTTTAATATATTTCTGAATGAAAATTACTTTTAAAAAACAACTTTAATCATATTACTAAACAGTAACCTAATCTCTCTCACTACCAAATATATAGTAACCTAATCTCTCTGTTTCCCTAAAAACAACACCATGAAACACCCAAACGAGGTATACTTTTCTCTAAAATCATGGCAAGTAATGACGTTCAGCTATTGCTGGACACGAATATTAGGATGTATGAAAGCTTGGTTTGCATATGGGAAGAGAGAGGGGTGGAGAGACAGAAAAGGAAAAGCAAAAGTTGATTGGTTTCCCAATGAGTGTAAAACGGGGATTTTTTTAGCAGCTTTAGGGCTTTCTCTTGCATCAATGAGCTGAAGAGAATCATCAGGGGAACAAAGAAGAAAGACACTCAATATATACATAAGAAATTAAAGAGCAAAGTAAAGGGTATAATGTAACGAAAGGTCCATTCTCTATGCTAAATTAAAGTGATTTGAGTTATTTTTTTGGATTATTCTCTGTTTCTTACCTTCTCTCATGCATGTGTTTGCCCATCAAATCCCACTTTACCTGGTTATCATACATATATAGAAAATGATATCCCTTGCATTATTCGATCATTTTTAATTTATGGTCGCATATGAGCATCACTTAGTGTCTAGTAATTTTGTTCTTATCAGTCAGCATGGTGGCCCTTTGAGATGCCAAAATCATTGTTTGTGAATGGAATTTTTGAAGTTATATTCGTTTAAAAGAGTTTTTGGCAGACTAGTGGATCAATCCAGATTGGAGAAGCAGCAGCAAGTTAATTATAGGTTTTGCCAACAATATAAACCTTGACCTTTCTGTTAGAGTATAATATAATCATATTATGGGGCCTCACTTACAAGCTTAAGCTTTTAGGTGAGATGGTTCCTTAACATGGTATCAGAGCCTGGTTGACCCAGCGGTCACGAGTTCGAATCTCACCACCCCCATTCTATTTGATGAAAATCAAACACAAGGTAGAATGAACTTGTGTGCAAGTTTCAAGCCCAGAGGGCTTTCACTTGAGCGGGTGTGTTAGAGTATAATATAATCATATTATGAGGCCTCACTTACAAGGTTAAGCTTTTATGTGAGATGGTTCCTTAACACTTTCCAACAAAAAGGAATAGATGAAGATCTTGAGCCAAAATCATCAGGGAATGGAGGTTATGATCTATGTTTTAGCCATTGATTGTGTTGAAAGTTCATTTCGTTGGTCTTCATGCACGCTCTCTTGGGCTGATATATGAATTTTCGAAAAATAATTGCAGTAAATATATTACACAAGTTTTTCATTCAATTGTTTTTAATTATATTTAATTTCTCTCTCGCATCACCTTTTTCATTTAGCTAACACTAAGTGACCAACTTTTATAATGCAAAAAACCTATATTAATTACCTGATTGAAAAGTGAAGCATCCAGATGACACTAAAACATATAGATAAAGTGTTAATTTATTATAATGTATAAGGGCATGATGATATTTTATAATATAAAAACAGATCCCGAATGATGATCATTTGTAACATTTTCTTAGCGATGTACAATCATTTGAATCGCTAGAACTTTTTGTAAGCTCACCGTTATTTGAAAGTACAATCAATATATAGTATCAGTAAATGATATGGATAGGTTGCATGAGACAATATTAATGGTTATTTTTAAAGTATTTTTTTTTTGAAAATACATCAAAAAAACAATATTTTATTTTTGTTTAAAAAATATTTTTTCATATCAGCATGTTAAAATGATAAATGACATTATCCATTCCGACATCATGTTTTTTTTATTTGCATGATCAATCACTTAAAATCTCAGTTCAGTCTTTGTTTTTTTATCAATACTTTCTAATATTTAATGCACATGACGAAGCTGTATCACCATGTTTGTGGTAGATTTGTCAAAAAGATTTACAGCGTTAATACCGTTTCAAATCAATCAGGCATCTCGTGTGTGTCGTTACTCTGTCATTGAATTTCTTCACTGGATCAACGACAAGTAAATGCACAAAGAGAGAGGAAGTACTTTCAAGGTGGGTCGGAGATTGATTTACTTGCATGGATGATAAAATGAAGAAGAGAAAAGAAGAACTTGGCCTGTGTGTACAGAATTTATTGGGCCATTCATTAAACACTATGACATGAAACCAAGCTGTCTTTCTGCCATGACAAGGAAAGATTATTGACAATAATCTTATCTTCTAAATGTAAGGATTCTTCTGTAAAAAAATTAAATTTTTCTCGTGGAATGGCCTGTGTGGTTGATTGTGCAGTTGCAGGATCATATTCTATTCGTCTTTCACGATATATCATTTATGAATAGAGAGTCTAGAAGAAACCGTAGCGTAATGATAAAATACTTGTGATCTACACAGCATATCTTGAATTTGAATTAGTGTGTTCATCTTTTATAAGAGCCTGGAACAACCAGGATTATACTCGCTTATCTGGATGAATAAAATACGCTTTATTGGGAGTGAGATTTTCTTGCACTGAAAAAATAATAATTTATGGATAGAGGAGTCCCCTCATGAGTGTCTGTTTACATCTGTATTGTAATCTGGAAGGTAACATTTATTGGCTGTGCTTAGGCTTTATGCCCTGCTAGATCTTTGATTTGTCTTCAAATGATCATCCGAAATGAAAAGAATGTATATATGGTAAGGAAATCAAACCCCATGATTTGTTTTTTCTAGCAATTAAAGAGCTTGCCTTTTGAATTAGGAAATTTCTGCGACTCTGCCATGGTGGTGGGGTTGTGCTGATGATATGATGTGCACGCTACAAGATCGAGCTGAGAAATTGCCCATGAAAGATCACCACTTGTCTTCTAATCCATTAATTGCAGGAAACTTAACTCCAAAGAAAAACAAATAGCCTGCACCAGATTTGGCATTTATAGAACACACGTGAGCGACATGCAGAAGAATGTTACGTGTAATCTGATGGCCCGGTAGTTTATTTGCCAAAGATCTCCAACATGATGGGTCTCTGCTGTATCCTTATCTGATACATGAACATGTACAGTTGATCAAGTAAAATCTTGACAATTTTAAATATTAAAAAATAATATAAATTATATTATGAAATCTCATCTAATAGCTTAAATTTTTAGTGAGATAATTTCTTGATATGGATATCAGAGCCTTGTTGATCCGATGAGTCACGAGTTAGAATCTCACCATCCCATTCTATTTGATAAAAATTAAACATAAGTTAGTTTGGACATGTGCAAGTTTCAAACCGAAAAGACTTTTCACTTGATGGGAGTATATTAGAGAATAATATAAATCATATTCTGAGGGATCTTACCTAACAGCTTTAAACTCTTTAGGTGAGATAGTTCCTTGACACCAGATTCTTACAAGAAATGTACGTCCAGACTCGAACTCGAGACCTCCTATACAGATCTCAAACCCTTTGTAATCACGCCACGTCTCTTGGGATCTAAGTACTGATCAACTCGTTCCTTTCTGATTTCAAGACGTTGAGTTCATTTACATTATGTTATTGTGACTCAACTCACTCCCAAACTAGCTGGAGTAGATCCCTTCCGGTGTAAGAAAAAAAGTGTTTAAGAGTTTAGATTAATAATATAAACTTGATATAAAAGAGCAGCAGTAATATATTTAGGGCTGACAATCCCTCTAAAAGCCAGCAGCGCTTGTCGACCTGGATCAGAGGAAAAGTATTAACCACAGCAGTCTCTAAAATCTATGCCCAATCAACTTCTATTTAGGGACCACGCTCACTTCAGCAGCAGATCATTTACCTTTTTGATTAAATTAGCTTTGATTTTATTGGGTTATAAAATCATACTCCTTTTTAAAGCAATTTATATATATAATTTAAGAAAAAGAAATCCAGCCATTTATGCAGCCCAAGCAGCTAGAATTTCAGCTCGGCATCGATCTGGTTTTTGCAGTCATGTTCCGGTATATTTCTCTATGCATATGTTTAGGGTTTATAAGAGTTACAAACTTTTCATACACATAATTTTATTGAACTTCACACAATAAAATAAATAACGTCACAACTATTTATATTAATAAAAACATATAATACGAATCATTTAGTAGGTATCCCAGTAGTAAAGAGTTTGAGACTAAAAAAGATTTGTTTTTTCTGTGATTTTAGGTTCGAGTCCTGTGATTGTTGACATGATAACTAATGAAGACTTACATGATCATTAACTTCAGGATCTGTGAGATTAATCAAGATACATGGAAGTTAATGATTATATAGTAATTTCTCCACTAATAATATATTTTTTTTCTTTTTTCCATGAAAAAGAATCTAAAAATCTAGATGTATAAAAACACCTCATCACGGGGCAAAATTCATATTCCATTCTTGTGCAGATAGAGGCATAAAAGCTAGGTCAAAATCCTTGTCCATGCAAAGGCACCAGACAATGCCACACAGAAACTAGAGTCACGTGAGCGTACAATATCTAGTTAATGTAGGCTACACTTAGATATGTACTGTGTATAATTTTATTTTATTTTTCTCTTTTTATATATTATTAATCTAGTAAATTAAGCATTACAAAATTCCTTATTTTAAATAAATGATTTATATTTTCATTATATATTCATAAAAATAAAAAAAAATCATATGTATTTAGAGATCAAAACTAGCCACATGAATGAGTAGAAGAAAACGGATAAAATAAAAAAGAGCATTCAATATATATAAAATATTTGCTAAACATATACTCAGTGATGAACAATAAATTTAGATGTAGAGTTCCGTGAGTGAAGAACCCATATTAATAAGGAATGAGAAGTTAAAATATATATATAAGGACCGACTTATATAGTTCATTAATTTAGGTTTTTAATTTGAATGTGATATCCATTAATAAATAAATAAATTGTAAATGTTCTAGGTGCAGACCTTTCAAAATATGCTCAGGCCAACCGCATTGAATTAAATAGGGAAAATAAAACATTTTTTTATTCATTTAAAACAAACCTTGTTACGGTTTGACTCAGCTACACGATTCATGTGCTCATCTACTTTTTCATAGAACAAATCTGTTAAATAAATATACTTTGGTGGTGACTTAGTGTATGATTGGTAGTGTAGTTGAGGTCATTTTTTAAAGTGATTTTTGTTTAAAAATACATCAAAATGATATTTTTTTATTTTTAAAAAATTATTTTTAATATTAACATATGATAATAATTTAAAAATACCAAAAAAATTAAATAAAATAAAAATATATATTTTTATTTTTTTTCAAAAATATTTTTGAAATAAAGTTACAAACAATATTCTTAAATGTCTCGACATTTAGATTTCTAAATGGTGAGTGTATAACATATTTTCTTAAATAATGACAATTTGCTGTTCGTAGACAAAATATTGGCAGAGCAGACTGCCTTTGCCATTGCTTTCTGTGCAAACATTCCTGTCTCTGTTCTTGATTTTTAATTTTCTTGCAATTATTTTTCTGTAATTTGCCAGTATTAAAAAATATACATATCAAATTCTGACTCGATGTATTCCGCAGAATGGAACAAGTTTACTCTAAATACTTTTTTAAAAAAGCATATCATTTGATTTATTAAAAGAATTAAATGAATGTTTAGTAAATCATAAGCTAATTTACTAGATAAATCGAGTGAATTGGTTTTCTTAAATGGCTTATTCGGATCCGAAATTTATCCACTAAAACTGGGGAGGGAGGGGGGGCAGGAAGTGAAGAACAGAGTGTTTCTTTGTATTTTCTTTTCAAGCACAGTAAGCGAAGCTTCTCTTCCCATCATTATTACTCCTCACCTTCTTTGCCTTACTTTTCTCACACTCCCTCTCCTCTCTTCTTCACTCTCTTTCTGTCTCTTTTTCTTACAAAAACACACACTTTCATACACAGACACGACACAAAAGGTGAAAAATGGAGTTCGATCTTGAAAACCCTTTGACGAGCTTGAAAGAATACCTATCTGATGAAATCCCAGATCTCTTTCTCTCCGAATCTGATCACCTGCCCTCGAAAAACTTCCTGCGCTGCTTGAAAACCTCTGCTGATTTCTACGTCTCGTTTCGTGAAGAGGCCATTTCTTGCATTTTACAGGTGATAAACACCGCACTAACCTATGTGTACAGCCTCATTTGCTGATCTTGGGTTTTGCGTTGTAATAATGCTGTCTTAGCTTTTGGCAGGCACAATATTCCTGCAACTATGACCCCTTCATACCCTACCTTGCAGTGAATTACATGGATCGATTCATTTCCCGGCAAGAAATTCCGGTATGGAAGCGGGTTACAATATAAGATGTCTCTTTCTATTTTGCTAGAATTCTCGATTTAATCTTGCTGAAACTCTTGTTCTTTGAAGCAAGGGAAGCCATGGATTCTCAGACTTGTGGTGATCTCTTGCCTTTCTCTAGCTGCAAAGATGAAGAACAAACACTTCTCCATCTCCAACTTTCAGGTAATATATAAGCCCCGAATTTCCTCGTATTCTGGCTGACTATGAAATTCAAAGTTGGCCATGGAAGCTTATGTTCATAGTTTAAACAATGAAACAGGAAGGGGAAACTGGTTTCACCTTCGACACGCAAACAATTAATCGCATGGAACTTGTCGTTCTCGATGCCATGAACTGGAGAATGAGATCGATTACACCTTTCTCTTTCGTTCATTTCTTTATTTCTTTATTTGAACTCAACGATCCATCCTCCTCACAACCTCTCAAAGACAGAGCTACAGAGATCATTTTTAAGGCTCAAAATGGTACCCATTTCTCTCATAAACTTTTTCTTTAATCATATCCCGCTTAATTGTTTTTTTATCAGCATTCAATTCTATGCATCTGCTGCAGAAATCAAGTTTCTAGAGTTCAAGCCATCCATTATTGCAGCATCAGCCATTCTTGTGGCATCCAAAGAACGATTCCCATCGCAATTCCCTTCTTTCCAGCGCTCAATCTACTCTTGTCAATTTGTAAATGAAGTACGCAAGGATTAAACAACTCCCCAAAATTATATGTTCTGGTTTGCTTCTTATTTCGCTCAGCATTGATGGTAATTAATTAATGACTGATCATGGATTGTTCAGGAGAACCTGCAAAAATGCTTTCATGCACTGCGAGAAATGGTAGAGATGGAATGGCACGAGTCAGTCTCAGAAACAATGTCATGCACAGGAACCCCATTGAGCGTGCTAGACAGGCATTTCACAGGATCAGAAAGTGAGATCATCACCCATGGCAGTGCAGTGCCAGAGATCAAACGGCGGAAATTGAATCTCCACAGCAACAAGTGGTAGACTTCAGTTTTCTTCTCAGTTCTGATATTATTGGGACTCTGCAGCTGGTCCATATCTTAGCATCATCAATGTCGCCACCATAACAGAACCCCCCGAAAAAAGAAAAAAGCCAAAAAGAGAAGAGAAGAAAGAGCTATGATTTCGATCTATACAGATTTATTGCGAGCTCAGATGGTTGTCTACACAAAAAATAAATAAAAAAATACATCTTGAAAATAAGATTTGGTTATTTTTCTATAGATTGGGACCATGAAGAACAAGACAGAGCTTTGAATGTTACTTGCTACATCTGTTTGTATCTGTTGTTTATACATTTAAAAAAATACCTCTTGCTTATTTTTTGGTCAGCGCATAGGGGAAAGCCTGTAATGGATAATTAAAAAAAGAAAAAAAAAAAAAAAGAGGCGGCCAAGAACTTGGAGGGAAATAAATGAAAGTGGTAGCAGCTGGTGTGTAGATTGAATGCATGAGAGAAGAAACAACGTCCAAGACACGTAGCTTTCTTTAAGATTATGGTATCTTTGTCGAAAATACAAGCCATTCATGTGCCTCAAACTTGAAAGCAGATTGGACTTTGGACCATGTTACAGTTTTTTTTTTTTCTTTTTTCTTTACCTGTAATTTAATGTCGTTAATGGGTCGCCTTGTTTCATTCTCATTAGGGCATCTTCGGTACTCCATTTTAAAAATATATTTAAATATATATATATATATATTAAAGTATTTCTAAAATAAAAACATTTTAAAAAGTAGTGCATTACAAACACTAAGACTCTTTTCTTAAATTATTTTTTTTAATATTTATTTATTTTACTTTAAATTTTTTTTTTAATATTTTTAAATTATGTTCGTTAAAATAAAATATTTCAAAGTGTAGATTTAAGGTTGAGAATCGATGACTTGAGGCTTGCAATTGTTGTTATTGTAGAATGGTCCTCCTATCCATGATTAGTGTGGGTGGGTGCACGAGCCACGAGGGTGTAGAATGGACCAGTATTTACATTGGACTGGACCAGTCCCACTGCTTGATCCATCATGACTTGGATTTGGACTCCCTATGATTTCATCATGCCAATTTAAAAATATTTTTTATTTAAAAATATATTATAATTATGTTTTTTATTTAATTTTTTTTTATTATAAAAATAAAAAATTATTTGTTTTTTATCAATAAAAAGTAACCTTTACAAATGAGAAGTGACACCAAATTAATAGCTAAGTATCCACGCAATTTAATTGAATTATTTTCTCCAGCATAATTGGTAAAAAACAAAAACAAATGACAATAAAATAAAATAAACCCAACAAGGAAGACTGTAGCAAGTCAATGAACTTCAAAGTTCGCCGGAAAAGAGATTCCGACAAAAAATTGAAAACTCACCTGCTGAAGAGAGGTCAACACTCAGGGAAAAGCTTTACCGCCTCAACAACTTTTTGGTTGAATGTCAGAGAGCATCGTTCTTATCTCTTGAAGGAATAATTTCCCTGTGGAGAATCAGGAATTCTTTGAAAGAAATCAAGGAGGAGCTTAAATCGAAAGACTTTAATGGAAACTTTAGTCAGCAAAAGGATGGCCAGGGGTAGATTCTTAATCATCTCATCTAAGAGCTTAAGTTGTCAGTTAAATCTCTAAAATATAATTTATATTATTCTCTAATACACCCCTTCAAGTAAGCTTGAAACTTGCACATATCCACGCTAAGCTGAAAAATAAGTAGACCATAAAATCCTATGATCATTGAACGGAAATGATATTTTTGGAGCCCAAATGTACTCAGACTCTCTTTCTTTTACACACAGCAAACAACCTTAGGGATGTGATGAAATGCGAAACAGAATCTAAGTTCCAAATATCTGCCCGAAATGTAGAACATGCTTTAAACTCAAGTAGAACTTTTGGAAAGGAAAGACCATGTCGATTCTAATTCTTCCAACGGCTGGTTTGCTAGCTTTTCTCTGTCAAACCACACTCCAGTACCATCACAAGGGAAGAAAGTCATTTTAGGACATTTAAATTTCTCCAAGTAAATCAAATGCGGAAATGCATCATGCAGTACTCTCTAATCCATCCTTAGTTCTTTCAAAAATTTGAGACGCAGTATCTTGACATTCCACTTGTCATTCCCATCGTGAGTTCGACCAAGAGCACTGAGATACCCACCTCTGATGTAGAGTTTCTGAAGGTTTTCCAAACTTCCAGGTGACAGCCAAATAGGAGCCTTAGTCTCAGGTAACACTGAAGATCCAGCTTCACCAAATGTTCAGGAAGGTAAGGAATCACTGCAGCGTTGCTCTCTTGTCTGAAGCCATTGATCCTCTTCAGTTTTCTTCAGTCTCCTCTGCTTCATTGTTCTTCTTGTATGAATTCCCCCATCTCCCCAAGCAAAGAACATTAATGTTTCTCATCCTGGAGAACCATTCTGTGTTTAAATCTGGATAAGGATCGTTGACATTGAACAAAGCGTGCAGTGTCTCTGGTTTCGACTCCAAATCAGGCAACACCTGCCGAGAATACTTCTCTCGAGGTTTGATCAAACAAGCCCTCTGACTGGTTGAAAAGTTCTCCGTGGGATTCCCCATTGAATCAAAATGGAAGAACCCCACTCTTTCAGCCACAAAAATAACCGCATAACGAATCAATGAGTGCATCCTGAACCCAACCAGTCTACGTTTCTTGATCTCAGGCTCAACAAACCCTTCCTCCAAGAATTTCTTCAAAATGCCATCAGCAACTTCCTCAGGTTTGTCACCATCAACTTTTGGGTCTATGAAATGTTGGGTTGGGTTTCCCTCCTAAGTAAAAGATGACCCATTATGACCCATTACTTGTGTGGATCTAGACCACATGAAGAGACTATTTAGAAAAGTAGAGTTTCATGACCCCACCTCTTTGCTGCTAGAAAGTGACAAAAAGAGACAAGAAAAGAAAGTGAGCTGCCCAATAAAAAAGAAAGAAACAGAGTTCTCGGATTTTTCTGTCCAATTTTGATTAACTAGTCCGATCAATAAATATTTGTGGTGCGATTGAGCTGAAATTTTAGAGGGATATTCATGACATGTGAATCCTCATTGTGAACGGTGAAGATTGGATTTTGAGCACTTTGCATATGTTTTTAAGCCCATGAACAGTGAGCCTCTATTTTTGGTGAGACATTCTTTAATTCTTTGATTTGTGTCAAGAAATTGTATATCTTAAAGATAGTTTCTGTTTATATGCATTTAGTTGAGATTAGAGAAAACTCATATATTCCTATTACTATTGATAGTAAAAGTGTTTGAGTAGAGTACGGTCTCGTGGTTTTTTCCTTCTCATAGTGGGAAGGTTTTCCACGTAAAAATTGTGTGTCTTGTGCTTGCAGTATTTGAATGTATATTTTCCGTATATATATATTGCTCTAATTTGTAGTTTCCTACATATTTACATACAGAGGGAGTCTTGAGTATTGTTGTTTCTCCCAACAAGTGGTATCAGAGCTAGATATGATCGAACGCCCTAAATATCTTGTTTTGAATAATGGAGGCTAATCTTAAGTAGAATGGTGTCTTTGAATGGTTCAAATTATCATATATGAAAAGGTCAAAATGGAAGATGTGAAACAATTCCATTTAACTGTGTTTGCGCTGAGAAACCAGAAAATAAATTTTATAAATAATGGACTTTGATGCATAGACAAGTATGTGGATATCTTAGGCAGTGGGTAGATGATAATGTTTTTGAATCATATTGAGTGTGAGACACATGCACACACACTTTGGAAAAAAACTTGAGGAGTTGTATGCTCGTAGGACCGGACATAGTAAAATGTTTTTGATGAAGCAATTGATGTATTTCTTGAATGATGCATTAATAATGTCTTTGGAAAGTTTTGCTTGCAACATGTACAAAATAGAAAACTTATGGGCTCCATGAATAACCATAACACCTCTAGTGAGCTTCCACTGACCATTATGAAAGGTGTTGAAATACCCATCATCATCAAGTTTACCTATAAATATGAAAGGTAAATATGAAAGGTATCAGAGCCTTATTGACCAAGCGGTCACGAGTTCGAATCTCACCACCCCCATTCTATTTGATAAAAACCAAGCACAAGATGATGTGGGCTTGTGCAAGTTTCAAGCTCAAAAGGCTTTATTATTTTTCTTGTTTTCCAACCTTTAACATCAGATATGTTAAAAATGAAGTTATTGTTCTCATAATCTAATTTAAGGGTTTAACAAGTTAACTTGACTACACTTAGTTTTCTTTCTAAATTAATATTTTTTTTATTTCATGGTTAATATTAGGCTAGCTGAAAATTGAGCTTCATAATTGTTTTATGAGTTCAAGTCAGGGCGTGTATCCCTTATAAGAGTCTCAGACAACCGAAGTTTTACTCGCTCACCTAGGCCCTATAAAATGCATTTTTCAGGGAGTGAGGTTTCTTTTAATAAAAAAAAAAAGTTATATCGATCTCATAACCCGAATTGTGAGTTTAATAGATTAACTTGGATTGATTTGAGTAAAGTTTTTCTCCCTTTATCAATTTAATATTTTAATTTTAATTTTATCATTCAGCACTAGGCTAGTTAGGAATTGACATTCATAATTTATTTTAATTTTCTTTCATTAGAGTTATCACGATCAGATTATAATTGTGATAAGGTAACGTTGGTCAATTCAACATGTCATCATCTCAATATTTGAAAAACATATTATATATCATCCTATAAATATGTTATCATATTTTAAAATTATGATTGACATATTTTTTATTAGAAAATAAATTAGCAATAGTTGAATATTTTATTTATATTACGAAAAATTCATTCAAGCCACGACAAACGAAACGAATGATCTACTACTAATTCTAATAACCTCATTCAATGAGTTTCAATTACTTTAATTTATTTAGTTATAATACTGTAAAATGATTAAAAAAACTAAAGTATAAACCCTGGCGCATAACACTGAAAGCTAGCAAAGGGTCAACGGTTCAAATCATTTTAAATGCTTTATGTAAAATCAATGGGTTAAACAAAATAAATTAAAGAGGAGAGATGAGAGGATCATATATCTGGTTGGTCGGGGCAGAAATTAAATTGACATATTGTTTTGGTTTCATAGACGAGGTCCTTTTTTTAGTGAAAAGTATAAGAAACATTAATTTATGATGTCTGAAATCTAAAATCTGCATGCACATAGGGTCGATCGGATCTTATCCTAGCTAGTGCCAAAAAATAATTGGTAAAACCTATCACCATAAATAATGGGCGGATTCTAAGGACATGTAATCAGTAGGGGTGATAATTTAATCTAAATTGAAATGAATGCTTCTGTTTTTTTGTTAGTTACTTTACTTGATGGATAATAAATAAGGTATGATTATTATCAAAATTGATACTCGTACACACTTTGCTATTTTATAAAGTAATTTTGATGATCTGATCTAAAAACATGTCTTGATGCTGGTTTGGTATTTAGTTTTGTGATCATTTAATTTTTATTATCATACAGTTAAAAAAAATAGTCTTAAAAAGAAATTATAATCATAACGAAGTCCATAATCCAATCTATGAGTTTGACATGCTAGCTTAGATGACTCAATTCTTCTTTTTTGTCCTTTATTTTTTTTTAAAAAAAATTCTATTTTCATTATTCAATATTAGATTGATTAGAAAATATGCTATATGATTTATTTTATTTTTTTCTATAAGGTTTATTACAATCTTAAATAAATGTTTTTGTTTTGAGGTTGGTGTTCAATTTTTCGAGTATTTATCTTTAATATATAATGAACAAAATAATTATTTATAAAAATAATTATTGAACTCACTAGAGTCTATGACCTAGTTTATTGAGTGAGGTATCATGAAATGGTTTAATTATGTTTCTGCCTCTCATTACATACAGGTATCTTAAACATATATTGATGATAGTATTAATAATGCATGGACCAATTTGAGTCCCAAAATTTACGAGCAGTGGTTCATATGAATCTGAGAAAACTGGGCAATGCATTGCCATTAATATGTTCTGGCCATCAATTGAATGCCCTCATTTTCCAGCTACGTGTCACCATCGGTGATGGTGATTGGGGTGTTGCTTTGGTCAAACTTTCACACTTGGTGCATGGAGCACGTGCACTTGATCATGTGACACAATGGATGGTAAGAAACATGTTCCTTCTGAACTCAAAATAACAACAGCAATGTCGTCGAGAAATTCTAAATGTCTGAAATTTTATTCAATAGAGAACCAGCAAACCAAAAATAACTTAGTTAGGCAATGACGAACTGAAAAATAAGATTTACACAGAATCTGAAATTAACATGGGAGAAAACTATGATTTTTAAACATGAAACCATCAAGCTAGGCTTATCATGCGTATCTGAATCTGAAAAATGGACTGAAAAACACGTCTTTAAGATGGATTTTGACCTCCAAAACAACCTCTAGAATCGATGAAAACCTGAATCAATCAAGCACTTTGATCCAATCTTATGATCGATCAAAATAAGAGTTTTCTTCGAGTTTTTGTTCATATGATCCATGAAATCTCAACTAAACGTACGTTCCATGGAATAATGGGGTTCTTGTTCATGACTTCGTATCTAACATTGCCTCTTGTCATTCGTTCTCCACCATTTCTTGCAGCGTATCGAAGCAATTAAGCAGATTCTCCTAAACCATGATTAATAGAATCATTAATTGCCACCAACAATGCCGAGCAGAAAACCTGACGTATAAGAACAAACAAGCTAAAGAATGAAATTCTGAGCTTACTTCATCTACACATTCAAAAGCTGAGATTGAGCACTTGAGAGAAGGGAACTGCAATGGGAGTAGTTCATTGGATGCTAAGAGAAGGACTGATGCTGCAATAACAGACGGCTTGAACTTGAGTAACTTAATTTCTGCAATGACAGACATGGATTTACGAATCAGAATCGATGTAAACACAGCCAAAGTAAACTTTTTGAGAAAATTTAACGACTACCATTTTGAGCTTCAAGGATAATCTCCGTAGCTCGGCCCTTGAGAGTTTGAGCCAATGCTGGGTCGTCCTTGAGCTGCGATAAGGAAATGAAGAAATGCAGAAAAGAGAAAGGTGTGATCGATCTCATTCTCCAATCCAAGGTATCAAGAATGAGAAGTTCCATACGATTAATTGTTTTGTTGTCGAAGATGAAACCAGCTTCGTCTCCCTGTGGTGTTGTTTAAATTGATCATAAGTATATCCATGACCAACTTTACTGTCAACCAATAAATGGGGAGATATGATGACGGCCTATCACCTGAAAATTACAGACTGAGAAGTCTGTGCTCTCCATCTTTGCAGCTAGAGAAAGGCAAGAGACTGCCAGAAGTCTAAGAATCCATGGCTTTCCTTCCTTCCAAGAACCAGCAATATGAACAACCAGAATTGAATTTTAAAAAATAGCAGAATACAAATCATGTAGATGTTTTTCCCATACCGGAATTTCAATCCTGGAAATGAATCGATCCATGAAATTAACTGCGAGGTATGGTACAAAGGGGCCACAGTCGCAGGAATATTGTGCCTGCAAACCAAAAAAATCATTACCAGAACACTAAATTCAAGAGCAATAACTTTTAGGATTGTGCATTTACCTGTAAAATGAGGGAAATGGCTTCCTGACGAAAGGAGACGTAGAAATCACGTGTTTCTAAGAGGTCAAGTAGATTTCTTGAAGGCATGTGATCCAATTCAGAGGCAAAGAGATATGTGATCGTATCAGATTGGTGTTCTTCCGAGCTTGCCAACTGGTTTCCAAGATCTAACTTCATTCTTAAAAAAAATTGTACCTTTGTTATTTCAGTTCTTCGTTTTTTTTTCTTGTTTTGTGTATGAAAATGTGTTTTTGTAATAAAGGAAAAACACGGTCAAGAGAAGAGAAGCACAGCGAGTGAAAAACGAGCCACGTGCTGCTAGTTTTTTTTTAAATTAATGATGCAACAATTAAAATAAAAAAATATTTAAATTTTAAATGAAAAAATGTATCACGATAGTTGAAAAATCATCCTTTTCTATTTATGCACTTTTGTTTTGTTTTTAATAATAATAAAAAAAAAAACATCAAGGTTTTTTGAATAAAAATTTGAAGTATTTAATATAAATATTGATAAGATTTTTAATCATTTAATTTAAAATAAAAAAATATATATTTCTCTATTCGAAACTCTCATTTCTTTTTATTTAGCTGAAAAAATATCCTTTTTTTTTTTTATTAGCAACATGGTTTCTTAATCTTTTTTTAAAAAAACCTATAATATGAAAGTATGTTGTAATAAACATAAACATGCTCTTACAATTTTAACATGGCTATATGATAAAAAAGAATAATTCATCAATTTAAGAAAAAAATATAAATAATTTATAAAAAAAATATAAAAATAGATATTTTATCTTTATTGAATATTCATGATAAATGATTTTAAACAATTCTACATATTAACTTTAAATATAATTATTTATAAAATGATTATTAATATTATCATAAAAAAAACTCTATTCTATATATTTTCAACACAATCTAATAACAAATGTAGAATATTGTAGAATGAAGTAAACTAAATAGATTTAAAATATAAATGTCATAAACTAATTACTCTTAAAGATGGAAATGCTTGTAAATCTCCAACCCAAGTCCTTCACTTGCAAGCATGTCTATCCCTCGTAGAAAACCTCTTCTTGGCTCAGTATGGCTCCTAGCTGTACGGGGGAGCTTGAACATTTTTAACAATTTCAAGTTCTCCAAAAGGTCAAGGACGACTATGCATGTGACATTTATAGCTCTGTGAACTGTGATCCACTAAATGTTTTCTTTTTCCAAGTTGAAGTTTATTGATTAAAAAAACATATCTGAGGATGTGTAATTGGCTTCTCTACAACCAGCATTAATTATATGTGGAAACAACAACAACAACAACGAATAATTCATTGGCTACTTACATTGCTTAGACAAGGTTCTATATATGTGTGTGTATATCCAATGAATAAAAATAATAAGAGAGATAGGGGTAAAGATTTTAATTTACCCCCAAGACATACCGTGATGGTAAAATGTTTAAGATTTGTTTTATAGGTCGTAGGTTCAAGTCAAGATATACTTATCTTGCAAGAGTCTAGGACAGCACAAGTTTTACTCGCTTAACTTGAATCTATAAAGAATGTCTAGAGGGGATGAGATTTACTCGAATCCAAAAAAACAAGTAAAGATTTAATCCTAATAATTACCCCGAATTTGAAACATACATAAATATGCATTAATAATTCAATTATATCTTATTATTATCTAGCCATGCAAGCATAAGAAGAAATTAAAAAAATGCAGTGAGAAATACAAGTAATTATTAATCCAGTACCTTGAAAATAATAATGAATTCTTAGGTGAAAAATACACTTAAATAAAGAGAAATAATTAAAGGTAAAAACGATCTATAAAAGTCAGGTTTTTAAAGAGTGTGCTGTAATGATAAAGAGTTTATAATTTATATAACAATTATTAAATACAAGTCAGAACATGAATTTTTTTTTAAAAAAAAAAAACTAAAATTTTATTTGATCAACTGAATCAACAAAATATAATTTTATAGAAATTGCTTCCCGAGGATGGTTTCCCACGGCATCCGAAAGACCTATAAAAGTCAAGCCATGATGTGTCAGTGGTACCAAACTCGAGAAAAAAAAACATTAAAGATTTTGTAAGAGCAGTACTTTCACGCATTTCCACAAACCTTTTGTTTTTAAGAGCCAATCAGTAGTAGTGACGAAGTTCTACTTAGGTCATCATTTTAACCTCCAAGAAATCTGACGTGGACCACATAACATTAACTATTGCAAAGAACGTGTGAGAATTTGAATAATATTGTTGATGTGATTATTTTTTAAAATGATTTTTATTTATTGTTTTTAAAATTATTTTTAATATTAACACTTGAAAATATCTAAAATCACTAAAATAAATTAATTGTAAATGAAAAATAAAAATATTTTTTTTTTCAAAAGCATTTCACAAACACATTTCCAAACACCCACTTCACTCTCTTCACATATATATTTTTTTAGTTTCAATTAACATACATCAATTTAATTAAAAAATTTATTCTTTAAGTAGAATAATTAAATAGGAGACCTTTTACTTTCCATATTTAAAAGAACTTTTTTAAATAATTCTTTTTTTTTGTTTCAATTTTTTAATATTTTTAAATCATTTTGATGTTCTGATGTCAAAAATAATTTTTTTAAAAATAAAAAATATATTATTATAATGCATTTCTAAACAAAAATAATCTTAAAAACCAATCATTACTATACTTCAAAACACCTCCTTAAATTTCTTTTCATTATGCCATTGAATCAATAATTTATAAGGTTTCTTTGCCTTTTTCCTTTTAATATGATTTGTTTTTCAATTCATAAACAAATATATATTAAGATTGCATTTACTTAAAATTATAAAACATATTTTGTTGGAGGGACGAATATTGTCTACATGCAATAACTAAGGCACCATTTTTTTGTATTTTAAAAATGTTATGAAAAAAATTAAATTAAATTTTATTTTTATTTTAAATTAAGTTTTTGGTGTTTTCTATATCATTTTCATATGCTGGTATCAAAAATAATTTTTTAAAACATAAAAAAACATCATTTTAATATATTTATTAACAAAAAAATACTTTAAAAAATAATATTAATAACATCTTCAAACCGACATTAATAACACTTGCATTAACGAGGAGTGGGAGCACAATTATTAGCCCATATTCCCATATAACCAGCAAGTTGGTCTGTCATTTGGCAGTCCACCATATTTATTACTGTTTTTATTCTTTTAATTTTGAGCATTTGAGGTAGTAATCAAGAGAGCACAAACTTCAAAATATATAAAACCGATAGAAAGTACATTTTAAAAATTATAAGAAAAACATTAATGGTAATGCACCCAAGAAATGTTTTAAAAAATATTTATATTCATTGAATAAAAAAATAATTATAATGATAAAGTGTTCTCAACGAGTAAATTTAATTACTACAAGATTGATTTTAGAAAAAATACAATACCGTACAGTCCGTAGCGAACATGGCTGGCGCCCATCAAGAGGCCTAATTATCGTCTCATCTATTCGAAGAAGAAAGCCTCCTCCTTAATTAATCGTAAGTATCTCGTAGGTATATACAAGGTTGTCAAAATCCCGATTTTAACACGAAATGAAAATAGTTTCTGAACTTGAATTGTAAAATTAGAATCATAAAATTATACCTGAAATTTTACCATATAAAAATCATAAAATCGTATAAGTAGAAAAATCATAAAATCATAAGTAAAATATTTTCAAATACAATACAACATAATTATGGCCATAAAACTTTATTAGTTAAGATACATGGTTTAAAATAACTTAAAAATACATTACAAAATAATTACATGGTCAACCAAATTTGATAGAGTTATAAATTGAATAATTAGATTCGACATAAAGATTTATCTTAGAGATATGATGATTGTCGTCATTGTTTTTTTAATTATGATATTAAATTAACTGAGATTATTGAATCAATGATTTGGATCCTAGATTTTTCTTATTCCTTTAAAAATTATTATATCATTGCTTGGGTACTTTTTTTTTATTTTTAAAAGAATTTAACCCAACCTGAAATATCTATCTAGTTAATACTAGTCTTTTTCATGATACATAATAAATATTTAGAAAATCGCCTTGTACATGAATTTTATATTGGTTGTGGTTTCCTGTTTTTTTTTTTCAGTCCTCATTTTTTAAGTTTTTTTCTATTATAAATTTCACCAATAATTCATTGAATTGTTCACGAAAAGAATAAATAAAAAAATCAACTAGATATATAGAGAGGGAGATTAATGATTTTGAAATGTACAAGAATGCAACTACTACATATTGTCTGCAAGGTCAAGATTAACTTCAGGTTGTGTTTTAGAAAATAAAATAAAATAAATGATTATAAAACTGTTAATATGAGTGATTATGAATTGTTATTTTTTTTTCTAATAACGGAGAATTAGCCTTTTTATATGCTTAGAATGCACGCTAGGTTTACATTGACTGTATGCATATGAACTAGACAATTATAATCACTGGTCTAATTCTTCTGTAACAAACAGCAGCAATAACTCGGCCAGTGTGAAATAAATAGTGTTGCTTCAAATTCATAGAACAAATGTGACTGCAATATTTACAACTTCAACCACTAAACAAAGCACAGTAAGAACAGGGTCTAACCAATAACCCGACAATGTTCATCTCTTTCGTCTCCATGGACCGCAAACATTTTCTTTATCAGATAATCACAAACAGGTTATCTTCCCTGATTCGAAAAGGCAGCAGTCCGAGCATTCGTAGCAAACGCATGAAGGTGCCCTCTGGTGCTTCTGGCAAACAAGATTGGGTGACGCAGCCTGCGTATCACCCTTTTCTTCATAAAATAAATCATGTGGAAGCTCATAACACGTTGGTTCGGAGATGATGGTCTCAATCCCAAACATCTCAAGTTGAAGGTTGGTCACTGATAATGGTGTTTTTTGCATGCTGCAAACATCAGGGGATGCGACGGTGGGAGGCGGGTGCAGTTCCAGGAACACTTTGTTTCCTTCAGTATAACTACCCACACATATAGTGTCACCCCGGCCATGCCAGGTACCATCTTGGACATTGTTCATCTCCAATGTCCTGGATTCCTGCTCCATTATAGATGAAATGCTTAAAATTAAGTCTCATAGAGGTCAGTCAAGGGCGGCTATAATTAACAACAATCAAAAATTATACTTAGGCTGATAGTAATCGAAGAATATCCAGTAAACAAACCTGGGATAATGTGCAGCACGGGCAGATGAGGTGGTAGATGCAATCATCCAAGGAACTATCGCTACCCTGAAACGAGCACATTCATAAAAGAGAAAAATTAGTCTGTGATTTAGCTTCAACTTATAATCTCCAAGACGAACGCTTTAGAAACAAAAGTAAAAGAATCAGGAAGCCTCAAATAACTAATGATTAATACCCCCACTGAAAGAATGAAAGATGAAATATTTCCATAATCTACACATGGATTGTGTTAAATCAAACTAAAAAATAAATCTGCTTGAGAGAAGCTTGGTTCCTCATATGTATTTAATTTGGTAAAAACACAGGATAATCTGACCAAAACTTGTAATTGATGAAAATATTAATGGCAAATCGGGGGGGATCGCATTAAAAGTAGAAATGCCAAAGACAGTTGGGAAATGTACTGTAAGCATTGTAATCTTTACTATGGACAGAACTTTTTAAAAGTAGAAACTTGAATTAAAAAAGAGCTACTGCGAAATGAAAAAAAGCAAGTTTCATTTTTGATTCTAAGTACAAAAATTCAAGTCAATCCTTATAACTGCACCTCACATGCACTAGCAATTGAATGTTCCAGAACAGCAACAAAAATTGCATTATTCTCATAAAAGCCAATAACCTTTGAGCACTTATATATGAAGGTCTTCCATCAAATTCCCATTGCATTTGACAACATAAATTAATGGTTTTTGTTTTTATTTTTCTTTTTTCATTGTCATTTGAGGCCAAAAAGTGCTGAAACAAATTATGAATGTCGGGATGCGACCATGCTGACAAGAGGTTAGAGAATTCAGATGACTGTTTCAGATTGGGAAATATTCTTTCGATGGATTTGCCACAAGCTTGGACAAGTGTTTTATGATATCATAAGCATAATTGATGATAGAATGGAAAGAAAAAAAAACAGAATTCTTGTCTAGATTTTGGTTCCACACCTTTCTTTCAGTTTCATCTTTTCATAAACTTAAAAATTGCATAATTCTCATTAGAGCCGGTAAGTAACCTTTGAGCACTTATATATGAAGGTCTTCCATCAAATTCCCATTACATTTGACAGCATAAATTAATGGTTTTTGTTTTTATTTTTCTTTTTCATTGTCATTTGAGGCCAAAAGTGCTGAAACAAATTATGAATGTCGGGATGCGACCATGCTGACAAGAGGTTAGAGAATTCAGATGACTGTTTCAGATTGGGAAATATTCTTTCGATGGATTTGCCACAAGCTTGGACAAGTGTTTTATGATATCATAAGCATAATTGATGATAGAATGGAAAGAAAAAAAACAGAATTCTTGTCTAGATTTTGGTTCCACACCTTTCTTTCAGTTTCATCTTTTCATAAACTTAAAAATTGCATAATTCTCATTAGAGCCGGTAAGTAACCTTTGAACACTTGTATATATGCAGGTCTTCCATAAATCCCCATACATTTGACAATTCACAGCACAGTGCATTGAATGGTCAAAGTTTGATTGAATAAAGGGGATAGCTAGCTAATCTGAATATCAAATACAAATGTGAATGGTCATAATTTAAAAGTTAAAACAAGAAAGCAAAACTCTAAGAATATAGCATTTCATGGTGCAACTATATCAAATAATCGGCAAAAGTTAAAAGCATAGTGAGACATGAATGCTCACCCTGATATTAAATTTCTTTCTCATCTGTGCGCGGAAGAAACCCATATATATTCCTAACAAGAAGGTAAATGCAACTGACAAGTACAGAAAGCAGCGTCGCATTGTCACAGTAAAGGCAATGAAGTTGAGAAGGGCGCTAAGACCAAAACTGTAATATGCAGTTCCCTGCAAAATGACATTAATGAATTTTCAAAATCTTAATTCATATAATGATCCCATTTCAGATTTGTAAAGCCAAAGTCCTACTTTAGTTTCCTAAAATTTAAAGAGTTGCAAGAAAATGTTACCTGAAGGAAACATGAGACCAAAACCAGCTCGTTTCATGTTCTTTCCAAATCTATAGCATGGACAGCTGCAACATCAAATACAAAAGTACGTTGAAAGTCAAATCAAAATTCAAACACATCATATCAATAAAATAAAATGGAAGACCTTTTCTTTCCTGAAAAAACTCTATGTTCAATGACCCAAAGACGGCATAATTGACTAGTATAAATACACCAGCATAGAACATAATTCACCATAACACAACAAGTATAAAAATAAATAAATAAATAAATCTCTTTAGAGCATTGCCTCAAAGTCTCAACACCCAGAAAATTAAAACCAATATCCACAAAAACAATTTCTCTAATGAAAACAATACGAGTAGACATCTAAAGATACAACCATAATTTTCACCTCATATTACACAAATTTATTATAGTAGCAACATGTAGAAACCAGAACTTTACTGAAACTATTTATTTTTAATACTCATTTAAATAGGCCATCTTAAAATTTTCATATCCAATTGAACTCTCAGAACCCATTAACATTAAAATCCTTCAAACAAACGTAAACTAACTAAAACCATATTTCATTAAATTTAAAGCATGGCAATAATAACAAGATCACGACAAAAAAAGGACCTTTTCTTTCAGGGTTTAGCTTTAGAATTCTAATCATGGAACCCATAGAAATCAGAAGAGAGAGAGGAATACCAAAGAGATTCAATGGCAATGCGGCGGTCATCAAAACAATCAAGAACTTCACCTTCCCACATCCTGAAACCACCACCTCCATTACTGCAATGATTCAAATCATCATCTTCTTCTTCATTGCTTTCAAGTTTGGCCCAATATTTGCCTTGTGTTTGCATAGCCACGGTAGAACACAGCATATCAAAATCCAAAAACACTCATCCCTTCCATTAACAGCTTCTCCTCTTCCTCAGCCTCCTCCTTCCCTCCATTCAGCACCACTTGCTTTTCCAAATCCCCATTTCTAACAAACAAAGAAAAACTTGACGAATCTTAAAACTTGACGAATCTTTTACCAGTATACAAACGAACACACCAAAGCTTCCCTTTCTTTCTCTGTGTTCTCTTTTTCTTCTTATCCCTTGTGTATTAAAAAGGCATCCGTCCTTTTATAAATGCAAATGCAATGTATTTTCTATTTTGTTTCTTAGAGGACAAACTCTATTTTAGTCCCTATAAAGTAAACAATGCTCTACTTTAGCCTCTATATGTTAAGATATCATGATATTAGCTCTCAAGTCTTGAGAATTTTAAAATCCATCCCTGTCTGTTAATTACCTAAGGTTATCCATATGTTCTCCATCTTTTTCCTCTCTCTTTTTTTCATGAATATATAGTGTGTATTTGGTATTGTCATTCATTGTGTTTTTTTAAGAGTATTTTCTTGCATGAAAATATATTTAAGATTTAAAATAATTATTAAAGGTGATGAAAACTTGTACATGCATATTTTATAACCAAGTTATTTTTTTTAATTTACAAGGTCAATTTGTTTTTCTTAGATATTCCATGGTTAGAGTTGATTAAACGTTTTTTAAATTAATAAATATAAAAAACAAAATTATACTATAAGGACTAAAGTGAAACACCTCTTAATGTATAGATGCTCAATTATGATTTGTCTTGCTTCCGATTCATGGAGGCAGTTGCTTTTTGGGTAAGTGGGAATTAATGGGAAGTGGGACCCGATTGCATTATTGGACGGTGAGACTGTTGCCACGTAATACTTAAATTTTAACACCCGCCGCTCCACTATCCAATCCAACGGTCTACACTGCACTTGTTTAACTAAAAGTAAAGAATATCTGAAACCATCAAAAAGTTGAGAAGGGATTTTATGATTATATTTTATCAGATTATTTGCCGAAAATCAAGCATTGAGTGATTATGTTTAGATTAATGAAATCCTTTATGCCATTAATAGCTAACCTAATTATCAACAACCAATTGGCAATGTTAGTGGTTAAATTTAGAAGAGAAATTATTATCTATTATTTGGAATTATTAATTTTAGATGTCTAATTCCAAATAAAGTATCAATTTTATAGTTCTTTAATTTTTATTTAATTTTAAAACCATAATTTATTATACAAATACTACATCGATATATAAATACGTCTTTTAAACTGTCTAAGTAAAAGACAGATTTTGTTTAATATATAAAATAATTTTGAATTTTAAATCTTGTCATTTTATTCTAGTCTGAATCTGATAAAAAATGAAAATTATATAAATATACCACCCCAATTTATTAGATGACCTAATTGAAAAATAAGTAATTAAACCCCTAATGCATGAACAAAAAATGAAAACCAATATACAAATGAATCAGCCATTAAAATAAAATTATAATTTTCATAATGTCAAGCTGTCACCTTTTAGTCCACTGAACATGAGAGAGAGAGAGAGAGAATATCCAACTTGACATCCACTAAAACGGGTGGCTGCTAATTATGAATTTGTATTTCTTATATTGGAAGAGAATCAGTTTGAGTGGAAGGCAAAAACAGCGTGCCGCCAGGTGTCCACTGACCACCAGGCCATGCCCATGATGAGCTGGATTTACACGTCGATGCCTTATCAACATCTACCATCCATAATTAACAAACAAATCTGCTGTTAGGATAACGAGGTCATCATCAGCATCTCCATCTCGCGATTCTCACCCGTGGAGAAGTTCTTTCAATCAACTGGTGCTGATCGCACGGTGGTGGGACCTTTAGAAACTCATGCCTGCATAGGGTTTTGTCTCTTTTTTTTGGTTAGGATAAGATTCTGGGCCCCAATAAAGGTCATCTCTTTGGGCAACACTCAAGTCTTATCTCAGTTTCTCACCAAACCCATGTGCAATTTGTACCAGGTTGACAAAATCAAAGGAAATGAATTATATTAATGTTGCGCCAGGGATGTAGCCAGCATGGTGTTGCCTACATGATTTCACAAGGGGCTACAAACAAGGCCAGGCCTGAACCATGGCCAGCAAATCATTAGTTATCGTATTGGAAACAAACTCATAACAACAAATCACACTGCAAACCGAATGGATGCCCATCTGAAGCAAAAGGACCTCGGGGTTTGCCATTTATGATGATGGAAAAGAAACTACAAGAAGATTAGCATATTGTAAAGCTGCTTTGAGTTTAAGTTTTCGTGGCTGGTCTCACGAGTCCCAATCCTGAACCACTACCCAAATGCTTGAACTCTGTTGCCACAAGGTGATCCCCATGGCCAGCAAACCCTGTTCCACCTTTTTCCAAGTTCACCAAATTGCGCTCTTTACAACACTTACTGCAAGCTAGACAAACCTTGTCAACAGCTATGAATTTGTCGGCGCACTTCTTGCAGAAGACATGACCACAAGAACTTAATGCCACCAGTGAGAGTGTATTGGTGAGAGTAACCTTGCAGCTTGGACAAATGTAGGTCCTATCTAGAGAACTGGATGGTTTCCCTTCACTGGTGTCTTCTGTGAAGTAGACAGGGAACAGACTCTTCATCTTGAGCTTTTCATTGCCTTCTGGGCAGACAGTACCTGTGGAAGGGGCATCCACTTTAACAGGAGCAACTGGCGTGGCTGAGGGCAGCCAAAATGCTTTCATCGTCCGGAGAGCTTCCTCTTCATATGAAGTGACCTTCACACTGTTTGCCCCATGGAAACCATTCTTGTCTTGGCTCTGGTTTCTATCGCTGTACTGTGGAACTGCACCGTGATTTTGCTGATCAAATGCTTCAAGCTCTCTAGCCCTCTGCGACATCAATTTCTCTGCTTCCTCCTCCTTTTCATTTTTCTTCTGCAATTCATGGGAAGCTTGCTTCCTGGCAGATAGCAGAAAAACTCATTTCTCATTGCAAAATTTGTACAGCGGAGAATAAAAGAAGATAACACACTACATCAACACAGGTAAAAATAATGCAGGCAACTGCCTTTCCTTAAGGTAAAAAGGCTGGGCTAGCATAGGCTCTCTTATCTTTAATTAAAGTTCCAATCTGCCTACTTTCAGTCCATAACAGTAAAAGAAAGGGAACGAATTGCACTTGACCGCTTTTCCGTCTAAATCTTTCCCATAAAGTACAACGACCAATATCTTCACATCTTAAATTGTTAACTACTAATCAGGAAGAAGGAGCAAAGTATTGTATATGCACATCAGTGAACTTCTAAAAGTAGATTATGGCATTCCAGACTGCACTTCTATGGCGACCTCTACCAAAAAAACCAGTAGTAAATACCTTAAGCTTTGAAGACCACTTGTGATGATGAAAACATAATCACCATGAAAATTGTTGAACCTGGCTGGTAGCCTAAGATGACAAATTTTTCTGTTAAAATGACCACCCTTCTTTTTCACCATGAATTCCAGCCACTCAATTGCCTAAGATCCTAATTTCCAAATTCTAAGAAATTGTGCCAGAGTCAGGTCAATTAGAAGACCATATCCATACAACATATGAAGCAATATGGTCATAAATCTACAACAGCACACATTCAGAAGAGACAAATGCAAAAGGTGGGAAAAACTTAAATCATTAATTCCCTTCCCATCATTATGCAGTTCAACGAAAACCTTCACCACACACCATTTAAGTTCAGACACAACCAAAAAGTTCCTAACCAAATCAATCAGAGAGCTGATAAACTTCTATTCATTACAAAAACATTCTATTCACTTATCATTATTCATTACAAAAATTCAAAGAGCCTGCACTTATCAACACACAAAAGCACGGCCTGCCACAACAAAACTTCCCAATTTAACCTCCAACTCACATTTTAACCTTCCAGACAATATTTAAACAGTGATCTCTATCACTTTTCATTTCAATTCCAGTTCCCAACTTCACATTAAGCTCAAAACTCTACTTAATTCAGCTCAAATCTCACTACAAATCGCCAACAAAAGAAAACCTCACAAAGATAAACACTTAACATTGCCAAAACAAAACTCCATCCAAAAAAAAACCCAGAACTCCAAAAACAGGTTCCTCTATTACCGACATGAAATTCAAAACAAAAAAAAAATCATAAAACAAAACAAAATCACAAACAAAAAAAAACAAATGAATTCGTATAAAATAAAAGGAACCAACCGAAGTAGCTATTACCTTTGAATGTCTTTCTTTTTGGGCTAAGAGGCATTCTAAGATGCACTCTTTACAAAAGACATGGCCTTTTTGACAAGACATTGGATCTATAAATGGTTTCAAGCAGAGACAGCAAGCATCAAATGGCTTGATCGAATCCTTTTCCAAGCCTCTCCTTTTGTGTCCCATAACCCAACTTCTTCTTCTCATCGTAGGTGAAAAAAAGCTAAATCATTGTTGTTTTTTGAGTGTCTTTGCGGCATTTTTTTTACAGAAACCCTAAATAAAATATTGAATTTGAGATGGGTATAGCCGACGAAGCTGCACGGATTGTGATAAATAATTTGGGGATTTTTCGGGGGTTTTAATGCTAACCGAATGCGAGGCGACATGTCGTCGCTACTTAAAAATGATAGGAGTTGCTTACAGTCCCTGAGGAAGAATATTTAGTCACTTAACTCCTCTAATTATTTATATTACTGAAACTAAACCCTTTTCATTTGATTTACACCCACACCCCCATGGAAAGTCAGAATTCCTAATAATTAAAATTTTGTTTAGAATAAATTATGAAAAAATATATGATAAATAACTTATGATAAAAATAAGTGAAGTTAGAGATATATTAATGGTTTATGAATTAAATCAAACTCTGAAATCTATAAATTAAAAATTTAATTGAATGACATAATGATCTTATAGTTTGAAAATGATAATATTTTATATCTTTTTTACATATTATTTTAATTAATATTCTTTACAAATGGTAGCTTTCATGGGAAAATAATGTCTAAATCATTATAAATTCATCATTATTATGTAGGATTACCTTTTAAAACTTTTTGAAAGCCTAGTATATCTTTAAAAAGGTAAGAGCAAGTCAATGGTAAGAGCTATTTTGAAAAAATCAAATCTTTAAAATGGATCTTTGAATAGTGTATATATGGTTTTTTTTATTGATGTGTTCTCCAATGGTAAAAGCCATTTTGAAGAGCCATTTTTTATATTATTATTATAATTACTCCTAAAAACCTCTCTCTGCTACTCTCTTCATTTTCTCGTTCCCTAGAAAAAAATGGATTCTCATAGACAACACTCATTGATCCCTAACTTCCTCTACTCCTCTTCTTCCTTCGCCAAAACCATCTCCCTCTCTACACTCCCACACTCAGAACAACCTTCTCTTTCTAGACCTTGTCAAGTGTAATATGCGGGTATCTTTTTTTACTAGATCTGTGTTTTTTGCATTGTTTTTTGCCATGTTCTCTGTCATTTTTAGTTCAGATTTGTGTCGCTTGTTTCTATTGATGTTGCAATTTGGAGGAATTGTCTATAACACTGAACAAGTGGGCTTTACAGAATTATCTACACAACAAGGTTGAAGAAAATTGATGAAGAGTTTTAATTAGTTTGTATAGTGTTGCAACAATATATCTATATTATTGTTTTTTAGCTTCTTGGTTGAAATATGTAGAAATAGCTGTTGCGGATGAGAAGAGTCATTTTACCTCTTTAAATGGCTCCTGTGTTGGAGAAGAGAGATCTTAAAAAAAGAGGCAAAAGTACTCATTTTTGCCTTTGGCTCTTCATATGGTGCTCCATTGGACTTGCTCTAAAAGTTCCAAAAACCTAAATGAAGCATCCGTGGATAGTATCTTAAGGAAGAAAGAAAAATAAGAATTTTGTTAAACTAGACAAGAACAAAAAACATCTAAGACCCGGTTTAGATTGTGACCCAAATGGTAGTCTACAAGAATTCAATATTTTTTGCTTAAAAATATTTTTTATAGATTTTTAGATTGTTTTGATGTGATATTAAAAATATTTTTTTAAAAAAATATTTAAATGTATTTTTAAATAAAAATAATTTTTAAAAAATCAATCATAACCACACTAATTAAATCTACTTCTTCCCACACACTCAAACCAACATCAAATCCATATATTTTTCCAATTTTTAGTGTCTTAGGTATTAAAGTACCAAAACATTTAGATCATATAAAATCCTTTCTTTCTATCTAATTGTTTGATTTACTAATTTTTTTTTTTTGTGTGTGAAAATGTTGGGCTAACTCTTTACAAAATCTCTTTGAAGAATAAAAATCATTAGTCAAATTAATCCTTAAAAATACTTGAATAACAATTATATAAAAAAAAATTATATGCTTCCTATAGATTTATTTTGAATTTAATAGTGCTCTAACCTATATTTTCCATTTTTAAATTAATGGGATAATTACTTCAACTAGTGATAGTAATTGGTATTTCATTTAATTCACAAAGATATCCATTGTCTAATATGATTGAATTGATTTTTCATTCATTCAATATATAATCAAGCTCAATATTTTTATTATTTAATATTTTGATTATATACAAATATTATTCATTTAATTCACAAAGGGATAAAATTGATTTGGTTGTATTAAAGTTGGCCATCACAACCTCAATATTTTTTTTTTATTAATATCCATATTTAGATATTGTATTTCCTAGTTTATATAAAGATTTGTTTTATAATATTGTGATTCAAGGATGAAGATTTATTATTTATATGCTTTGATTTTTTAGGATTTGATTTGTGCATAATAATGATTTTTTTTTTAAAATTATTTAGTCTTTGTATTGGTGAGCATTTAGAGAATGAAAAAAGTTATTTGTTTGACCCACTTGATTGGATTGAATTAAAAAAAAGACATGTGATTCTTTTAGGTGTATTTTAACGCACTCCAACCTAACCTACATTACTAGCATTTTAAATTTTAAGTCAACTAATGTGATGTAAATTAAGTTTAATAGTATATATCATTTGTAAGTAAGTCTAATAGCTGGATTAGTTTATAAAATTATCCATTTTTTATTTAAAAATATATCAAAAAAATATTGTTTTTTAATAATATTATCTTTAAAAGATATGATTCATGGCATACTTATAAAAGAAGAAGAAGTGTAATTCACCCTTTGAATAATGGTCGAAGTCCATGATAGTTATCCATAAGAAAACTTCATCGGCAAATCAAGAAGGATCGATTCCATTGCAAGTCACTTTAAATAAAAAAATATTAATAATCATTACTCGCTTAAGAGCTCTCTCTCTCTCTCTCTCTATATATATATATATGAAAAAATATATGAAAAAAATCACCTTTTTTATAATTATTTACCATCAAAGGGCTATTAATTAATAATAGTCAATTAGAAAAAAAAGAATGAGATCTCAAGATCCAGTCTCATCTTGTAAAATATTTAATACAATCAGGGCATACTGATCCAAAAAGAAAAAAAATAAAGAGCAAAATTGAGACCTATTTTAAGTATATAAGGACAAATTTGAAAACATTTAAAATACGGGAGGAATACGGAAGCATTGATAAATCTATAGGGTCCAAAAAGTATATATATTTACCCAAATCCAATCGAGCATCCAAAAAGTATACTGTGGATAAAATAAAAACCTCCTCCTAACTTCTTTCAAGCAAAGGTACGGCCACCTCTCCACTTGTCCAATCCAATCAAGACATCTAACGCTTCTCTTGTCCTTCACATCCAAACTCAAAGAACCTTCCTTTCCTCTTCTTCTATCCATCTCCAAAAACAGCCAAAGCACCAATCTTTCTAACACAGCTTCTTCCCCAGATATTCACTTCTCAAAATCCACTAAAACAGAAACCCAAAAGCAAGAGCACTTGTTTATTTGCTTCTGTGTCTTGTTTTTCCTGTTTTGCAGCAGCTATGGCATCTTCACCATCACCTAGGAAAAACCCACCAACAGAATCAGCCGTGGTGGTTCAAGTCCAACCACCTTCCCCACGTTTACATGTCACCACTCCGACAACTGGTGCTCAAAGAAGAATAGGAATTGCTGTTGATCTCAGTGATGAAAGTGCGTTTGCTGTCAAATGGGCTGTTCAAAACTACTTACGTTCTGGTGATGCAGTGATCTTAGTCCATGTTAGCCCCACAAATGTTCTTTATGGTGCTGATTGGGGCTCGTTGCCGATTAAAGAGAATTACAATTTAGATGATCAAAATGAAGCGATTCAGCAAAAGATTGAAGAGGATTTTAATCTGTTTACAAGCACCAAGGCCAATGATATAGCACAGCCTCTTGTTGATGCAAACATACCCTTTAAAATTCATATTGTGAAGGATCATGATATGAAAGAAAGACTTTGTTTGGAGGTTGAGAGGTTGGGGTTGAGTACTGTCGTAATGGGGAGTAGAGGGTTTGGTGCTTCAAGGAGGAGTAGTAAAGGGAGGTTAGGGAGTGTTAGTGATTATTGTGTTCATCATTGCGTTTGCCCTGTTATTGTTGTGAGGTTTCCCGATGAGAAAGATGGTGCTGGTGAGCAGTCAGAGAGGGACGGTGGGGCGGCGTTGGGTCCGGTGATGGAGGAGGAGCAGGAGGTGCTCGACATGGGTGATAAACAATCAGGTTTGAGTTTGTTTGTTGTTTTGTTATGGTTAATTGACTTGTGATTCTCTTGGATTGATTACTGTCATTAAGGCTAATGGTCTTTTCATTAGGTGCGATCATTGGGTAGTTCAAGTGTGTTATATGCCTAATGGTGCTGTGAGCTAGTAGTCAGTATGATCATCTTTATGATTGTTAGCAGAAGAAATACATGTTGAATCTATGCCATTAGTTTCTTCAGTTTAGTTTCTTTCCGTTTAGGTTTAGATCATTGTATGTGATTATTCAGTCAAAAACTTGTTTCCATTTTAGGTCCAAATTGTCATCTTTATGATTATAAAGGCAATCTTATGCAAGATTGATAGTGCAGATAACTAGGAGAGTGCATTGGATAGTGAGATTTCCTTAAAATGTGGCCACTGAATAACTATTAGGTCAGAGCTTTTTTTCCTCTTAATGGTAATGATTTTGAGCTGGGTGTTTAGGACTACGCTAGGGATGATTTCTGATCAGTGACAAATGATATTGGTATGAAAGATTTTTTTGTTGTTGCTACTAGTTTTTTGGGGTCTTTTTTTTTTATTGGATATTAATACTTTTCCTTTGTGTCAATCCATACCTTATTACCATTCCAGAACAGCTTGACTCAATAACATCGATGGTGATGATTTATAAAGAAAATACATCTAATGCTTTTTTAGAGGATTTTTTATATTTAACAATAGACTTGAGATATTTCTTTTCAAATGACAAGCAAGAATCAACTTGATGAACATTATACTTCTGCATTTATTGTTTCAACTGATGATTAAGGAATAATATCAAAATATGACCACTTCAGCAACTCTTTCATAGAATTTTGATGTTTGCTTACAACATCACACTACTTTCACAATGTAAAATGGACTACTTGTGAATGCTGTGAACTTCTGTTTCTGCCAATTTGGCTGTTTTTTTTTATTATGAGAACTAAGAAAAAAGAAGACAACCTTAGATTTTGTGTCTCTTTTAATTTAGTGTGTTTCAAATAAATCCAACTGCTCATGCGTCTTTGTCGTTTCCCAACATGTTTTATGATTCACACAACTCAATAGGGGCCTATTTGTTTTTTTAATGAGTGGTGTTGTGTTAAAGGCATATTTCAGATGTTCCCTTTTCTTTTGCTCGGCCTCTTTCATTGCCAGAGTGTTATCCTAATTTCAAATGCCTTTTCCCTCGTGCTATTCGAGGCCTTAAGTCTATTGACCACATAAATTCATAAAGTGTCAACTTAGGGAACATTCCATGTTTCAAGTCTTAGTTGCTTGGTTCAATGATGCAACTTTAGGGTTCTTGTTCAAATACCATGAAACTTTTTGACCTTTAAATTTACCTCATAAACTTTTTGGAACTCAATGTCATCAGTCTGCCTTTTAGTTTCAATCAACTTGCATTTTTTCTTGTATTGTGATAAATACTGCTAGTGTTTAAGAGCTGTTGTATATATGATTTCTTTTTTCAATATGCAACACTGACAAACTCCAACTACGTTCTCAAAATGAAAAAAAAAGTACTTCTGGCACATATCCCTATCAATATGTTCAGTTTTTGGGTTGATCGAGGGCTGCTAGCAAGAAGAATAATGTGTTTGAACTTATATCTAGTCATATCATGCAGCCTGTTAGAGAATAATATAAATTGTATTTTGAAGTCTTCCTTACAACTTAATTTGGGTTGATATGGTTTTTTTAAAGCTAACTGGTAGTGGGGATATTATCACCCAGCCTGTTACTTCTGCTGGGTTTAAATACATGTGAGCTTAATCACAAACATCAAAGTGGCTGTCAGTAAAATGTAGCGTCCAAACTCATTCAAACTCCTGAAAAGCCAGTAAATCAAGCTGCTCTAAGTTAGCATTCCATGCTAACATTTGATTCAATTCTCGTGTGGTTGTATAGTGTTCCATCATGATATATGACTATTCTTCTCAATGTCTTAACTACAACATCGTTTCTCGAGTTCTTTATGTGCTACTGTTACCAGACTACAAGTTATGCTGGGAAACACATCAAAGTTCTATGATTTTATTGATTCCCCTGTTGGGGTGTATTGGGTTAGCTCATTATCATGGGACCAACGGGAGGATTCTGATACCAATGCATGAATCAATTATGACCTTGGAGGCTAAAATTGCAATTCTATGAGTGTAATAGAATCAAAGTGCCAAATACTTCTTTTCTCTAACATACCCCTCATATATAATGCACAAAAAATATACGAACATGATGTACATATAAGAAAATTGATTTCAGTATTCCTTCTCTTGCGTAAAGGCTAAATTCCAACAACCTTTTCTGTGTCTCGCAGATATGTAGGCAGCTTCTTGAAAGGGTAGATGAGGTGTTCCATGCGTCATGTTGGTTGCTTGATCATGTATTTGAAAAATGCTTGGAAGTACTGCTCTCTATCATCTTAATACTACCTTTTGAAATGTGCAGTTTTCTTAATTCTGTGGTTTGGATGATGGATTGGTGATGATGAACTGTTTCTTTGGAGGTCTTAGTGTAAATAAGTTGCACTTTTTGATGGACTGGTGAAATATCTGCTAAGAACCTCATTTACTATTATGAATATTTGGTTTTCTTTATTTCCAGTATGTTTCAGTATGTGAATTGATTGAGAAATGAACATTTCTTAGAGCATGAACAGGTGGGTAATTCATGACCTCCTAAATTAAACAAGAGTAAATTATAAACCAAGTCCATTTCAAGAAAAGAAATGAAAGTTCTGAAATTATAAGTCGGTGGGATATTATGAAACAAAAAGAGATCTTCCTAGCTATCACATAGGTCAATTAATTGAATAATTAGACAGTCCACTCTTAGTGTGTTCGAATACATGAAACAGTCTTTAAAAAGTGTGACGTGATGATAAAAGATTTGTGATTTGTATAGCATGTATCAAGTTCTAGTCAGGGTGTGCATCTATTGTATGAGCCCGAAACAATCGGGATTTTACTTGTTCATCTGGGTCAATAAATTGTGCTTTATGAGGGGATGGAGTTTCCTCACTTCACATCAAAACGATTCTATGAACTTTACTATAGTCGAGGGCCCTTTTCTTTCTCTCCAGGAGACTTATCGAATGTTCCAATCAACAGTCTCGTCCACTAAAGTTGTTCGTCAACCTGGCTTAAGGGATAGCACTAGTGGTTGGTCTAGTGGTTCACATTTAAGTAGCTCTTCCTTTCATTGTTGTTATCGTTATAATAGAGGTCATATGACTGCTGATTGTTTGAATCACACCTTAGTTTTAGAGTAGAAATATGAGAATACTGACAAATGAAAGTGCGAGAACCAAGTTATGGATCTGTGAAGTTCTCAGGAATTGAGAACTGTTATGTAGATGACTCGGAGGTAGATGATCAACATGTGTCAAAGTGCATTTTATCTACTATTATGAGTGATGATGAATGAGGACTTACTAGCATTTTCCATACATATATTAAGAGCGACAATCGATCTTGTAAGTTGAAAAAAAACATCCAATTTCTTTCGAGTAGCATGTATGTGACAAAAAAATTTGGAATTTACGATGATGTTTTATAGCTCATATTCTTTTGGGTCACCTTTAGCTCTATAATTGTTAATCACATCACTCGCTCTTTCAAGTACATGGCTAAAAATATTATCTTGGGCCTTGCAAAACTTCAAAAAAAGAATGATGGAGAGTCTCGTGTTTTAAAAATGTTTATGAAAAAAATAATTTTTTATTTTTATTTTTTATTTAAATTAAAAAAATTTAGTGTTTTTAAATCATTTTAAAAAAATTAAAAAATTATTTTGATATATTTTTGAATGAAAAACACTTTAAAAAATAATCTCAATCACAATTCTAAATAGGTGGCAAGCCTAGAACTTCACCTAAGTTCCTATAAAGAGAGAAAACAAGTTGAAACCTTAAGTGTGCTAAGGAGACTTTGTATTTTAATTCAACACCCTTTACTTCTGAAAAGCTCGTCCTTGACTTATCTATCAAAAAATAAAATGACCACTAAAGAAATAAATGCCTCGAAATTGTATTGTAGCTAGCATATTCACAAAGTAACATGTCTTTAATTTATCAACTTTGAAACTTAATTTATGATATATATAAGTAAAAGAAAGTTCCATATGTTGTACTTTCTATTCCTATAAAGTTCACTTGTATTTTAATTACACTTTCTTTTATTTTAAACTCGAGTTCATCCTTATCTATGACCTTCAATACATTAAACATTGTATGTAAAAGAACATGAAAATAATCTTCCACAATATCTTTAGGAGAATTGCTAAAAATCACCATATCCTTCATTTCCTTGTTTGCAAGATCTTCACATGTAAATAATAACACATCATCTCCCACTGACCTTTTCATTGTTAGGAATTCTTAAACAAATAACAACATGATTAACATGTCTTCAAAGAACATGACGTGATGATAAATGACTTGTGATTTATATAGCGAGATCTCGAGTTCGAATCATGACATGCACCCTTGTAAGAGCCCGAGCTGCCAGGATTTTTTACCCACTCAGCTGGGACCCACAAAATATACTTTTCGGGAGATGGAGTTTCCTCGAATCATTAACGGTGAAATGCTGCCCTCACTCGTCGACCTCGACCACAGCTGGTCTACTATTTTTCTTGGCATTCATACTAGGGAAATGCTCCTCCCTATCCTAGTGAGTTTCTCATGGCCATTCATTGCAGAAAACACAGATTGGCAAGGTGGTGTTGGAAGAAAACCCAGTAACTTTTATGGTATTTAGAATGAGTTCCGTGAGTGGATCATCCTCGTCTGTCAAAAGAGGTGAGCTACCCGACAGTCAAATATTGCGTTCTCTCCATATCTTAACCATTTCTGTCGTAATCATCGAACTCTTCTTTCAATCTTTTTATAGGGATTTTGCACATCTCAGAGTCACAAAACACACCTAGTTTACGCTACATAACTAAAATCCTGCAAGACTTGCACAACAACAATAAAATGGCTTAATTAGACAATCAATTTGACTGGGAATTCTTGACAATATTCTTTTTATCATGCAGAAACAAACTATACTTTCCACTCTCAAAAGTTCACCCTAGAGGTTACCTGCATGGAGGCTGCTTTTTTCAATCAATTTTTATACATATAGTCGAGTAAATTATCCTACCTCAGAGTGATGAGTTAGTAGAATTTGATTTGGTATATCTTTTTTTAAAAATATATATTTTTTTAAAAAGAAACAAAAAGAAAACAAAAATCATTGCGTACCTCTCCCAAACGGTGTCCAATGGAGGTGGCTTGGCATGATTCAGATTTTTTTTTTTTTTTTTTTTACTTCGGAACTCAATGCAATGCTTTCAAGAAGATAAAGATAACGTTATTGTCAAACTTGCTAGAAACTGAGCTCATCTCATTTTCCAGCAAATCATTACATCTCGGACTCGATGACAGGACAAAGAGATAGATAAATGGTCCATGCTGCCATTTGCCACTGTCTCAAAGAAGATAACCTTCCTGGGACCTCAAAAAATTGACAACTGAGAAAAAGATGCCAAACATTACTCAATAGAATTTGGATTTCTTCATTCACCTAATCAATTTTATTAGCCTCCTAGTTCGAATGACATTATGAAGTGGCAAATTTTTGAAACTCATCCAGTAAAGGGGTGACCCATGATTGATTGAGACATCATATGGAATAAGGTGGCATCACTTTGGTGGTGTGACGATGGGGAAGTGAAATGCAGAAGAGCCTCACATGGTTTATTTTTATTTGATAGTATTCTAGAGAATAATGAGTAAGAAGTGGCTATCGTTGGAAGTTACAAAGGCCATGAACATGGTGAAGAATAAATGAATAATTCTGTTTCTGGCAGATATCCATAGCGATCACGAACAGAATCAGCAAAGGTGGCATAAATATCTCTGATATTCTTGGTGGTGGATGATTATTTTTCACAAACATTCAAAGCACTATATCTATATCTATATCTATATCTATATATATATGGCAGCTATCCATAGCGATCACAAACAGAATCAAAACATCAGCAAAGGTGACATAAAAATCTCTGATATTATTGGTGGTGGATGATTATTTTCACAAACATTCAACAGCACTATATATATATATATATATATATATATATATATATATAGTTGACTTAAAAGAGACTTAAATTCAAGGAACAAAATATTTATTCTTGAGTTTTAAGTTGATGAATGCTTTAAGATCTATGTTTTTATCTTATGAGATGGAAAAATTATGAACTTCTTACTTGGATTGTTGAAGGAGTATGTATACTTCTTGAACCTTATCTTTTTAGAGAAATGAAGGGTTGTAAAGTCTTCTACTTTTAGCAATATTAATGAGAGATAAATATCTTTTATATATCATTAATAAAATAATAAGTATGGTATGTTTTTTTAAGAAACCTTGTATATACCTATAAATATAGAAGAATCATTATCTTGATATGAATAATTATTATAAAAAGATAAACATGATGATTCATCATATCTTTAATGCTCATGTAGGGGATTATCCGAGTATCAAGTATAAAGCCTTTGACCATCGGGCGTGTGGGTCGACTGATAAGGGGTCGTCCGAAGCTAACCAAGGTCTCATGTTCGAGCCTTGGTATACAGTTGCGTTAAATTCTCGGTAGGGAAAGCTTTGCCACCCTTGTTGTCTCACCTGGCTCGAATTCAGAGTAGTCGGCGAAGCCGGATACCAGATGGCTAGACCAAAAAAAGAAGAAGTATAAAGCCTTTGAATTTGGCAATACTTGGATATGGTGGGGTGCTCATCATACCCACGTATCTTTGAATCTGATTAAGTACCAGACCCAATTATTTTGGATCCGATGTGTTCGCTAGACTCGTTTTATTTAATACCAAAAAAATAGCTCATTAGTTATGTATAGTTAAGATATTTTTAAAATTGTTCTAATTTATTATTTAACCACAAATGTGTATCATGGTGATCATATAAATGTAAAACAAACCAATATAAATTCTATATTATAATTTCACCTAAATGTTTAAGATTTTAAATTAAATTGATTCTTTAATATGATATTAAAAATTCCGATGACAATAAACCATGAGTAATCTTAACTATTATATTATATTATGTATTAGAATCAAAATAACTAATATAATTTAAAACTACATAGTATTAATTGATTTATATTTATAAACGGCTCCTCAAATAGCAATGAACTCACCTTTATTAAAGCAATCATCTGTTCACTTTCATGATCCCATCTTTATGTTCTTAAATAAACCGATAATTGCTTTAAAAAAAGAGAATAATTATCCATGATCAAACAAGGCTTATGGTGGGCAGGTGGAGCTGTCGGAAAAATAACTATTATATATAATTGTAATCACATAATAACATTTTTTTAATGACCTCCAATAATCTAGCCGCAATCTGCCTACATAAACCTCCTAAATCTTGATTGTAAGTGGTCGGACGTGGTGCATTAATTTATATTATATATATAATTGTTCCATAATATCCACGAATTATTTTTCTTTTTCAAAATCAAATTATTAATAGATTCAAAAAATATTTCTTCTTCTTCAAAATCTCAAATTAAACTGGAGTAAAAGATAAAAATATGAAAAGCTAAGCTAAAAATCATCGTATATGACGACTAAACTATAGGTGACAAGGAGATTGAAAGATTGATCTTAAGCTCTAGTGGAGATCCCGATCGGAAGATCTTTCACCAGGTTACAGCCACAAATTATTCATTATTATATGGGAAACCATGTCCTCTTCTGTTGGCAGGAATGGTTTTTTATTTTATTATTTTTTAATTTAAAACCTAGTGCCATGCATGTGGCCCAGGTGAGAGGTGAGGCACCAGTCTCTCACCTGAAACCTGAAACCACTCAATTTTTTTATTACCACTTCATTAAAGAATTCAAATCAAAGGAGGGCGATGAAACAAAGAACAGCAGCTAGGACTTCAGCAACAAAACTTGTGGTTCATGCAAGAGAATCAAGGTATGCATACCACCATCACCCCCAGAGTCAACGGATTTTTTCATGATCTTCTACGTTTATATATATATTCGTTTCGTTGGTCAAAGAATCAAAACCATTTCCTGGAAGTCGATGAGAGAAATCATGGTATCCACGAGTAGGGTCCCACATTCAGCTGGGGACTAAATCTGCACCACAGAAGAGTTTTTGACATGGCCCATTCAAACACCTGGTGATTCCATTATTATGGACAATTTCTTGAAGAAAAACTGAGCCAAAACATGTAGAATAGTGCAGATAGGATTTTACAGTAGAGTTTGTGTTTCAGTTTGGAGAAAGATGTATGCATTGCTGCTGGAAGTTTTGCAGGAACTCATGATTAATGCAATACAATCGTCTTAATGAGAGGTTAAATATCAGAGAGTTAATAAAGATCATTCCGAGATTGAAGTTTTACAACTTCTATCACAGCAAAATTATCTGGCGATTACAATTAACCCAGTGAAAACTATCATTCAGCAAATCCAGGTTCTTGATTTGCTGAGCTTGTTTAGTGACATGGGAAATTCTAGCTAGTCTTAAGCTCAAGGTACCCATAAAAGTAAGTTGACTTGACCTCAACACATTCGGGTTATCTGGCAACAAGAAGCAGCCTAGCTACCCTACACGATCCTGATTCAGAAGAGAGATTTCTTTCATTACAATCTTCAATTTCGGTTCAAGATTTATAAGGGATTAGATGGAAGATTTTGATCATCAAAACTAACATCAAATACAGAAGACTCGTAGCCTAAACCTGATGAGAATTAGTAGGCTAAGGCACTGTTCCACGCCTGTGTTTCGAAGAAAATGCTCTTCTTGATTTTTATTCCCCTCCACCACTGTCGCAAAATCTGCCTGAATATCCTTCACTATTATTAGAAGGGCTCGAAACAGGCGGAGGCGGCGTAGAAGACCATGGAACTACTTGATTTTCTTCATCATCTTCACCCCCGAGATCATTTCCACCACCACCATTTTCTTCATCTTCATCACTATCTTCTTCTTCATCACCATCTTCTTCTCCACCATCACTGTCGCCTTCTTCGTCCTCTTCGCTTCTTCTCTCCTCTCTGCAACTCGATTTGCTTACGCAGTCGTTTGCAGACTGAAAGGGTAGGGCCTAACTTGGGTCCGGTTCCAGACCAGGGCGTGAGGGATTGACAAACATGACAAAGAAGTGATCTTGAATGTTTGGCAACGAGAAAATTTGCACTATGAACATTAGCATCACAGTCCCAACATAGATTAGCTTGATCTGATTCACAGTACACCTTTGCTAAAGAATCACAGAGCTCACACCTTTTCATTTATTTCCTCTCTATTTGGAGATGGACTAAACTAAGCTGCAAATTTCTATGTGCATGTCCTACTTTTATCCGTGTCTGTTTGGGCCTAAAAAAACAGAACACATGGTTCAGGACATTAGCTTCTCTGTTTTTCCCCCTCCTAAAATGACAAAAAAAGAAGAAGGAAATTTTATTTTTCAGCTTGGAATATTTCACCAACTCCCTAATTCTTGCTGTTTGATTTCAGAAATTATTGTGCTCAGATAGACTTGATGTTAGTATGCTGACTTTAATAAATCTTATTAACTGTAATCAAGATAGATTAGTACTTGTTAATGGTGATTTTTAAATTTCAGAATTAAAAGATATTCTCGTGTCAACTTTATCTTGTAATAATTTAAAATTTTAATGCTTTAAAATAGAAAAAAGAGGTCACTTGATTATCTTACATCAAAACATTATAGTAAAAAAAATATATTTAAAATATCAACGAGGATATTCTTGCATATGAGGAATTATAAAGAAAGAAGTTTCACGTTTGAATTTCATATTTGTAAATTCAAATGTAATAAAAGTAAATAACAATAATAAAAAAAGGATATTGACAAAATTTTATAGGTAAAAAAGAATCTCTTGCAATCAATGGCCGGAGTTCAATGCAATATTAAAAATTCGATCCTCTGGTATCCATCTCTCATCTCTCATTGTTTAAGAATTTATTCAAATTCAATGTAAATAATAATCGTCAAGTAACTATCTTATTTAAAAGTTTAAACTATGAGGTGAGACTCTAAAATATAATTTATATTATTTTTTAACATTTTCTCTTAAATAAAAATCTTTTATAGTTAGACTTTTACAACCCCACGTTATCTTAAAGATTATATGAATAACGTCAAGTTGCTGTAAAAAACAATCCTCAGCCAGTGGATTGTTCAAAATGGCGTGCTACAGAAAGTAGAAACTCGACTAAGCCATCGTGAGCCAAAAATATCAGTTTTTCTTGCATTTTGTTTTATTGGGTGGGGGTTAGGTTAGCTATTGGACGAGTCAGTGTCCACCAAAGTCTCACCAAATCAAACGCTAACCCAGGTCCCCGCTTTTCTTGTATTTTCTTTCTCTTGTTCATGCATCAGGTTAAAATTCAGATAAGCTTTCTTGCTGATTTATTTGACTATTTTGCTTCTGTCCTGATAAGAAACGCGATGTTGATAGAGTTGTCGTCTGATCATGTCCAGATGAGTTAGTTTTTGATGGGATTTTCGATGATTTTGTTTTTCTACACTCCCATGAAAAAATCTCATTAGAAATTACCTTTTTTATTGTTTCTTCTATGGTAAAGCAAGGATGAAGTAGTTTTCATATGTATTTCTACTGCTATTTCTAAAATCTCTGAAAGTGATTATGTTAGCATACCATATGCTATTTCCAATCCCCACTTTTAATAATGAAGCTCCATTCCTTCTTCATTAATATATAATTTAGTGGTGGTATCACTATCGATATAACCTTATAATTATTTTAATAAACATTAGATACATAAGAGATTTGATAGATTCAAGACGTTAGATATTTAAATTCGTGATAGATATCTCACAATTTTATATAGAACCAATTACATGATATCACTCCAGAGAAGTCCACTATCACATATAAAAATATCTCACAATTAAATTTTTTATAGTATTTTTAGACCGTTTTATTAAATGGATATCAAAAATATTTTTTTAAAGATAAAATAATTATTTAATATTTTTTAAAATAAAATACTTTTTAAAAAAACAACCACCAAGATCTCAATTTTGAGGTTTATACATGATTAGATGTCACAACTAAACAAAATAACATTGGATGCCGCCAACAAGTTCTTGCCCTGGTGGTCAGAGAGAGGGTTTGTCTTCCTTTCATCCCAGGTTCAAGCCTTGTTAGGCACGCCTGTCATCCTCGTGGTGCTTTACATGCTCATTGAGCTTGCAGGATATTCAGTGGGCCCAGATATTTAGTTGTGGTACGCACAAGCTGGCCCGGACACCCCAATTATATATAAAAAAAAACATTGGATGCCATTTCAAACATGTGGCAAAGATCTAATCTAGACCGTCAATTCATGTAGAAATTATGAAAGCAAGCTGTTTTTCTGTAGCCAGAAAAGTGATGTATTGGGATCAAAACAATGTCATTGTAAAATTGTATGGTGTGGCTCATCTTCCTTCAATGGCTATTTATGGATTTTAGTTTCTTCATGTGTGAGTACACATACATTGTGATTTAAATATTACTGAGTCAACCGAGTCAAGTTTTGTATCGTCAATTAAGAAAATATGTTGGGTTGAATTTTTGAGAGGAAAAATATGAAAAGTGAAAGAAAAGATGAAAAGCTTGTATAAGCTATGGTAATTATTACTCGCCAACTCCATGCACCGATGACTTCAAATTTCTAGAGATAATAACCATGCACACTAAGGGGTGTAAAGGGTGTTTGACATCGTGTTTTAAAAATAATTTTAAAAAATTTGAATTATTTTTATTTTTTATTTTAAATTATTTTTTTTTGATGTTTTTAGATCAACTTGGAGATGCATTCTGAGGCTGAAGTTTAAGCTAATTCAGACGTCGAAGGGCCCATCAAGTATTTTGCGCAGAAAAAAGTTCTGCCGAGCTGATAGAAAGCTATCTCATCACTTACCTGCACATCGAAGCTGACCTAGGCCATCGATTATTGTTTGTTGATCTTAATTTCTTCCTCTTTTAATAAAGAATTGATAATTATTTATTATAGATGGAGAAAATTAACTTTAATAGTCAAAAGTCCCTTTCACAATGGGAATCTCCGTCCCCGTGTTTCCTGCTAACGGGTGATGATTATTTCTGATTGGAATGGAGAAAATTAACAATAATTGATGCTTTTAAATTAATCTTATATAATTTAAATTATTGTATACAACTCGATTTGACTCCCCTTTTAATTATATATTTTACGAAGTTTTATAAATACAAAAAAAAATTAAAAACATATATTTTCAATGCTAATTTTTATCTATTTAGTAAAAGTTTCAACTCTTATGCTTTTCATGCACTCATTGATGAATTTTCAAATAAATAAATAAATATAGTTTTATCTTCAATAACAAACACACACACATATTAGTTTAGACAAATTTTAGCATATAATCATAATAAATATATTAATTATTAATACAAATAATTTAGAAAACAATTTTTTTTTCTATTTTTTCTTATATATAGTTTACCTCGATTTTTTCCATTAGAGATGAGTCTTGCATTGTGTTTTGATGGGTGGGAACTAGATTAAATATGGGACAAGTCACTGCCCACCATAAGCTCACCAAATCAAAATAAAATGTTAAGTGGAGATTGAAGTGAGGCACTTGTGAGGAACTACATTAAAACTTCGATTTTTGTTCTGTTGTTTTTTCCCTTCAAATTTAGTCCGTCGTCCAAATATTTTTTTATTTTTTTTAAATAGAAAAACATCAAGTCAAATCAAAGAGAAAAATTAATTATTTACATGTTAAAAAGATATAGAACTCAATTTGTTTTGAGACATCACTGAAAATAAAACAACACAAATACATGAAAAACATATTTTTTTGATTTTTTTTCTATTTTTTTCAAAAATATTTTTAAAATAGAATATAAAACTGGGTAGCAAGTACGAAATGATGGCTGATGGTTTTTTCAATCCTTACATGTAAGGATTTTGCTCCAATTCTCGCAAAATTATTATATGCTTCAGTGAGGTGGTCTCACGATTTTATCCTACTGCTTAATACAATCTGGCTTTAATCAAATTATACAACAGTCGTTATATATGATTCTGACAGACTCAACATGATATATCCGAGTTCTTTTAGGTGAGATGGTTCCTCAACATGGTATTAGAGCCTTGTTGACCCAGCGGTCACGAGTTCGAATCTCACCATCCCCATTCTATTTGATAAAAATCAAGCACAATGTGATATGAGTCTGTGCAAGTTTCAAGCCAAATGATTTTCACTTGAAAGGGTGTGTTAGAGAATAATATAAATCATATTATGGGGCCTCACTTATAAGGTTAAACTTTTAGGTGAGATAGTTTCTTAACAAAGATCACCAATGATGAATTTGTAGAAAAAACTCTAATCGATTTTGAGCCTCATAGCTGATAATGGACTCGATTGCTCCTCGATCTGATTTACATGAAAAACGAGGTCCCTTCTATGATTTGGGGATTCTTTGATGGCTAAACTTTTTGTGTCGATTAATCAGATAGATCCATGTTTAGAAAACCTCTCCTCCGGTTTTACATGTTTTAAAATTGTCAGCTTCAGTATAGAAGGAGGCTGAAAAAGTCGAACCGCATGGGCATTCAAAGAAATTCCAGCTGCATCGGCTAAGCCCAAGTGGCTAGAAACAATAAATTTCAGCTTCCTGGGCCTAGCACAAGCGGCTGGAAAAATAAAAATAACATTTTTTTGGTACATCATCATCAATAAGATTCATATTAAACTTTTAATGTGTACTATGTAATTAATGAAAATGAAAGAGAAGAATAAAATGGCTGCATTGCAAAGAATTACATGGAAACCTCCAAGATCTTGAGAAAGAAAGAAGAAGAAGAAGAAGAAGAACGATATAAAAGGCCTACATCTCACTAATAATAGCCTCTACCAGCCATTTTGTCGAGTTCATCATCAACCCAGGACTCAACCTGAACATGAGTGTACAAAATTCCATCTCATTCAGAGCTCCATCGCCATCCAAATCACCTTCTCTTACCATGCACTTCACCTCATCGTCACTCATTTCTTGCAGCCCAAGCAATGCTGAATTCCTCTTCAAACTCTCGAATGTGATCAGACCCCTGTCTTCATCCACCAACAATTGAAACCCATTTGACAGCTCCTTCATAAACCCTTCCGCACCCAACTTGTCCACCATGGCGGGGAAGAAATCCTCGAACACAATCCCATTTCGCGACGCCATTCGAAACCAATCAGGCGCAGCAAACTAGTTAGTTCTCAACTAGTTATTTGTGTGTGGATTGAATACAAGATGGAACTGGGTTTTGATGGAAATGTGGCTGGGTAGGGCTCCTTATTTATAGTCTGTAAGGAGAATATCAAGGATAGCTTCCGAGGGAAGGATCAAAAGAAGTATTCGAGGAAAGATCATCGATCGGATAGATGTCAACGACATCGAAGATAGGAAAGGATCAAAATAAGTATTCGAGGAAAGATCATCGATAGGATAGATCATGTCAATGACACCGAAGGTACAGATAATAGAGGTTAGTTGGGAAGGAAGGTTGTTCTGGCAAGCTTTTGCAGCGTATGATCCGTGACCATTTCTTCCATTAAATCGTTCTCCTTCCTCGAAGCTGCATGGGAAGGTACCGAATTTAATTTTTGGTCACGGGGTTGCTAGCTAGCATCTTCCTTACCAAAAAGTTGAGCTCGTTTCGGACGGCATTATTTCCAATTACGCCACTCAATTAATGCAAGGGTATCTTTAAAAAAATGATGAAGAATAAAATAAACCATATATAAAACACTGGTTTTGACCCACCGGCATTTTAAACCTTAAAGAATTCAAAGAGTTGGCTTCACAACAAAGATCGTAGGGAAGCATGAAATGATGAATGTTGCCTTGTAGGGCTTGAGCCTTGAGAAAATCTTTAGCAATCTAGGTATAATCCCTTAACCATCAAGTCTTTGACACTAAGCGAATACATTAATTCCAGGGTCAACATGGTTTTTCTTTTTCTTTTGTGAAGTATCTATCCTCCCCAATCACAACCATGTTTTTGTCTTTTGGAACAATGGTTCGAGATAGCTTCCTTTCCTTGTCTTTTTCTTGAAGTAACTTGGGATTTGTTTTTGGGTCTAGTCGATATGGCAAACACAAGGAAAAGTATGTTTGAATCAAAAGTGATACATGAAAGACTTGCTAATGATAAATGGTATTATATGAATCATTTATTTGTTTTGTAGAATATTAATATTATTTATATAGTAAATATTTTTCACAGTTTTGTTTCCGATTTATCTTAGTTTTTCCTCCATCCCTCGTAGACCTCGTTTGGGAGTTCAATAATTTATGTTTTTAGATGTTTTTTTTTCAAAATATATTTGTTTTGAAAAATATCAAATTGATATTTTTTAGTATATTTTAATGGTTCTAATATGCTATATAAGAAAAATTAATCTAATATATTTTCAAGTACACAATTAAAGTCTACAAGGAACGTGACGTGATGACAAAGAATTTGTGATTTTCATAGCAGATCTCGAGTTCGAGTCAGAACATGTACTTCTTATAAAAGTTTGGGACAACTAGGATTTTACTCGCTCACCTTGATGCACAAAGTACGTTTTCTAGGAGGTGAGTTTCCTCATATCTAAAAAAAAAAATACACAATTAATATACTTATAGACCTCACTTAGACGACTCAACAGCCAATAATAAATGATTTTTGTTTTTGTTTTTGGAGGGGGATCATTAGACTTCAAATTTTCTAAGATTAGCACCATTAAATAGTTTCGAATTAAAGTTAGCTATAAACAACAGAGAAGGGGCGTAAGACATAATAATTAATAAATCCGTCCTTTTTTAGTGGAATATAAATAAAAAAAAATCGATTATGTATTAGAATAAAAACCAGATTGCTATCAACTTTCGTAATCTTCATCATAGATGATAAAGGCATGTATATAATGCAGTGATACTATTCCTCTGGAGCAGGAGAGAAAAAATTAAGAAAACAAATTAAATTTCTTTACAATAGATATAAAATATTTATTTTTGAATTCCAGAAAATCTTATCTTTTTTTTAGATATTTTTTGTGAGTTCAAATTAAATAGTAAAATTTCGGTTATTCCAGACTCTTATAAAATAAACACGTCTTGATTCAAACCCAAAACTTGTAAGATATATCTCAAATTTTTTATCATCATGCCGTAAAATTTTAGGCCAAATATTGATCTCTTCTAAATCTGAATTCTCTCCTACAACTTTCATGTTCTGTCAACACCACGTACGGGAAAATGATCAACGAACACATACGGTAAGCTCCAAACATTTAGGCAAGAACATATGATAAACCCTTGATTAATTTGTCTACAAATTCGTAAAGAGGATGAACAAGGGAGCCTGACATGCAGCGTACGTCGTATATTTTTTGGCTGTTTATTGAAACAAGAGCAATGCCAGGTAAAGGGCGTTATTTCTCTGAAGTTGGGTTTTGGACCTTTACAAATCGTGAAGCTGCTCGTCCAGGGAATGATTGCCAGAGAGGGAGTGAGCATGGACAACACTTCCAAAATGCCCGTTGCTTCGATGAAAATGGGTGCGGGTGTAGTTTCTTCTTTATAGTTCGTGCATTGCAGGTACTTTTTTGAGAATTTAATTAGGATTAGCAGTACCGGGAGGTAGGGTTTGTTTGAGATTTTTTCACCTGAAAACATTTTAAAATAATATTTTTTATTTTTAAAAATTATTTTAATATAAACATATAAAATGATCTAAAAATAATTAATTCAAAAAATTAGAGAATTATTTTTTCCGAGTAGAATTAGACTTAATTTATGTAAAATTAGTCTTATATTACGAATTTACTAAATTTACTGACATGAAACAAGTAGAAATTAAAATCAATCTTAAAATCAGATTTTTTTGAAAAGTTATTAAGGAGAAATATTCAAATACCATATCGTTGTAAGAGTAGGATGCATGTATAAGTTGAATTACAAATTCATAATTAGCAGGAATAATTGTTTTTTCATAAACTATTAAATAGAAAACACTACCATGTAGCTATTTAAAGTTTTTTACAATTTGTTTAAGAGAAAAGTGAATGGAGACTGGAGATGATCAAAGGGAAATTGAGGATAATGACATCCTAAACCTGTTTTGAAATGAAAATACTAATAATGGAGAAAGGTAATGAAGGTTAGAGTGATTATTTTCGGTTCGGTTCGGATTTGATTGAAAAATAACCAGATTGATTTTTTTTTAAAATTGAAAGTTAAAACCAAACCACAAATAGTTCAAACCAACCGACTAGTTTCCTTTTTGTTTTGGCTCAATTTATCTCGTTAAGAAACTAGCAAAACCCGAAAAATAATAATAAAATATATCCTTTATCTTAATGGATTGGATCCAAGTATGAAATTAACACTCTCAAAACTGAATTATAAGCATACATGATAATATCAATAATAAATAAATTGACACAAATGATAATAAATATGAAGAGCAAGACAATAATAAGCAATAACCACAATTTGCCATCTAGCTAGTAAGAGTCTTGGAAATGTCACTCGAAATAAAATAGCTTACACAACTTAGCTTTTTTTCTGCAATTGAAATGAAGATTTAACTAATAATTTCGGATCTACAAGAAGGAATTCCTAATCTTTTCTAATGATTTAACTAATCTAACCACTTCCTTATTTATTTTTTTAACTAAGAGACTTATGTTTAACTTTTTTATTCATAAATCCAAGAATCTCATCTTTAACTATATATGAATGTCTCGATTATTTCTAATAATCATTACTTTGATTCAAAAAGCTAACATAATAAAATTTAAATTGTGTAATGTTTTTCCATGCTAATATATCCAAATATAGATTTGTTTTAAGCACTCTAATTTTTTCAAAATAACAACACCAATGAAACCAGATGATAGAAAATTTGACATGATAGAAAATTGAGCGATTTTAGTTTTTTTTTAAATAGAAAAAGCTTGAAATGACATTTTTTTAAGAGATTTTAAAAAATGCTCAAGTTAAATTAGATTAATCCATCATGTAATTGTAAACCTTAATCTTATAACAATGATTTAAATAACGCATACATCCTTGACACTTGTGTTGGAGTGTATGTGAACCCCTGGAGATTCGGCTCGGATGAAAATGGGCTTGGTATCTACTACGGTTAAGGAATCAGGCCTGCAAGAGCCTGTCAAGACGAGCCTAGGCTCACACAGCAAATCATTCAATCACAACTAACAAGTGTCATGTATTAAGATAAAGACACCACAACACTTCCAATTAAATAATAAAACATGGATACCGAACAGGTGCTGGCCCAGTGGTTGAGGAGGGCGCCCCCCTTCCTCGGGAGCCAGGTTCGAGCGTCCCTGCTGCTCTTTGGGGGTGTGCCTCCTTCATGTGGCACCTGTCGCTCCTGTTTGGTATGTCTGTCACCCCCGCGGTGCCTTACTTGCTTATTGGGCTTGTAGGATGTTCAATGAGCTCGGGGAATAGTCGAGGTGCGCGCAAGCTGGCCCGGACACCCCGGTTATCTAAAAAAAAATAAATAAATAAATAAAAAAATAATAAAACATGGATCTCATCAATGCGTTGAATATTACCACATGTCATAAGGGTTTTTCAAGAATTAGATAGGATAGTTTTTTTTAATATTACCCTTGTAATTATCTATTTTTATGCAATAAGAACCCTAAATAAATTCAATCTCTCCCATTTAGCAAAAATCATACCCACATCCGATTGCCAATTCCTTTCAGCTTTACAGGTTTGCCACAACTACTATTTTTTCTTAAGTCGAGATGGATGTACGTCAAAATAATAATAAAAAACATAAATAATAATAATAAATTTTTAAAAACTGAGTTTTAACCACCCTCTCCTCCTGGCGGGAATGCAACCAGATCCGTGGAAAGTTCCTTTCCACGTTAAGTTGGATGACTCCCAATCAGAGTTGATATAGTTGACTGATTAATTAATTCGTTCATAAAATAAGACCATGATCGGAATCATTTTCTTCCCACATAAACTAGCGAGGCATTCAGTCCCATAAAGATCAAGCAATTACCCTTTCTTGTTGTTTTCACTTTTGTGCTCTTAAATTGACAATGATGGATCTTGGCAGCTGCACATCCATAGTAGCTCTTCTTCTAATACTACATTGTTTTTGTTTGGAATTTGGAGCTTCCGGAGATACCATTACATCATCTCAGTACATCAAAGACCCAGAAGCTATAGTCTCTGCTGGGAACAAGTTCAAACTGGGATTTTTCAGCCCTTTTGATTCCACAAATCGTTATGTAGCTATATGGTACATTAATGTTTCTATTACAACTCCAGTTTGGGTGGCTAACAGAAATAAGCCACTCAATGATTCTTCTGGGAGTATGAAAATATCTGAAGATGGTAATCTTGTTGTTTTGAATGGGCAGAAAGAAGTGGTTTGGTCATCAAATGTCTCGATTGGAATCAATGATTCAAGAGCGCAGCTTATGGATTGTGGAAACCTTGTCTTGAGGGAAAATGGGAACAACTTATGGGAGAGTTTCCAGGAGATACTTACATTCCAAAGATGAGACTAGCTGCAAATCTCAGAACTGGCAAGAAGACGTTATTAAGATCATGGAAAAGCGTTTCGGATCCATCCATCGGAAGCTTCTCTGCGGGTATTGATCCTTCAGGAATTCCTCAGTTTTTAATTTGGAATGATAGTCGTCCAATCTGGCGTACTGGTCCCTGGAATGGCCATATTTTTATTGGAGTTCCTGAAATGTTTTATAATTACCTTGATGGATTTAATCTTGTAGATGATGGAAATGGAGGTCTTACTCTCACTTTAGGTTTTGCTAATGAGTCTGATATCACCAATTTTGTTTTGAGTTCTGAAGGGAAATTTGGACAAGCATCTTGGAATGATAGGGCTTGGAAGGAGGGATCATGGCATTATGAATGGGCAACTGCTCAAGATGAGTGTGATGTTTATGGAAAGTGTGGGTCATTTGCAAGCTGTGATGCATATAACTCACCAATTTGCAGTTGCTTGAGAGGTTTTGAACCAAAAAATTCTGATGAATGGAATAGCGGAAACTGGACTAATGGTTGTGTTCGAAGGAATGCGACGCTGTGTGAAAGAATACAATATGGTGGTGAACGGGGAAAAGAAGATGGATTTACGAAGCTGGAGAGCGTGAAAGTGCCAGACTTTGCTGAGTGGTCATCTTCGATTACTGAACAAAATTGCAGAGATGACTGCTTGAATAAATGTTCTTGTATAGCTTATGCCTATTACAGTGGTATATCTTGTATGTTATGGAGGGGAAACTTAACTGATATAAAGCAGTTTTTTAGAGAAGGGGCGGATCTTTACATTCGCCTTGCTTATACAGAACTTGGTAAGAGTTTCATTTTCTATTTAATTCTCATTTACAATGTTGCGTCCAATCCATTTTCTGCTACAAAAAATTACTGATAAAAATTTGTATTCAAATTTGATCTTCTGCCATATTTCATTTTCTATTTAAGGTGAAGAAACTTGATCTTCTGCCATATTTTGCTTTGGCCATATTTGTAGCCAATGACATGCAATAATTCATAAACTAGGAAGGCATTCATTCCCATCAAGATCAAGCAATTAGCCTTTTTTTTGTTTACTTTTGTGCTATTAAATTTATAATTATGGATCTTGGCAGCTGCACATCCATAGTAGTTCTTCTTCTGATACTATATTTGTTTTGTTTGGAATTTGGAGCTTCCGTAGATACCATTACATCATATCAGTATATCAAAGATCCAGAAGCTATAGTTTCTGCTGGGAACAAGTTCAAACTGGGTTTTTTCAGCCCTGTTAATTCCACAAATCGTTATGCAGCGATATGGTACAGTAATATTTCTATTACAACTCCAGTGTGGGTGGCTAACAGAAATAAGCCACTAAATGATTCTTCTGGGATTATGAAAATATCTGAAGATGGAAATCTTGTTGTTTTGAATGGCCAGAAAGCAATTCTTTGGTCATCAAATGTCTCGATTGGAATCAATGATTCAAGAGCGCAGCTTATGGATAATGGAAACCTTGTCTTGGGAGGGAGTGAAAACGGGAACAGCTTATGGGAGAGTTTCCAGGAACCTTCAAATACTTACATTCCAAAGATGAGACTAGCCGCTAATCCCAGAACTGGCAAGAAGACGCTATTAAGATCATGGAAAAGCGTTTCGGATCCATCCTTCGGAAGCTTCTCTGCGGGTATTGATCCTTCAAGAATTCCTCAGTTTTTAATTTGGAATGGTAGTCGTCCAATCTGGCGTACTGGTCCCTGGAATGGCCAGGTTTTTATTGGAGTTCCTAACATGAGTTCTGTTTATCTTGATGGATTTAATCTTTCAGATGATGGAAATGGAGGTTTTACTTTCAGTTCAGGTTTCGCTAATAAATCTTATTTCACCAATTTTGTTTTGAGTTCTGAAGGGAAATTTGGACAAGTAATTTGGGATGATAGGAACGAGGGATCATGGGATTATCAGTGGGCAACTGCTCGAGATGAGTGTGATGTTTATGGAAAGTGTGGGTCATTTGCAAGCTGTGATGCTAATAGCTCGCCAATATGCAGTTGCTTGAAAGGTTTTGAACCTAAAAATTCTGATGAATGGAATAGCAGAAACTGGACTAATGGTTGTGTTCGAAGGAATGCGACGCTGTGTGAAAGAACACAAAATGATGGTCAAGTGCTCAAAGAAGATGGATTTTCGAAGCTGGAGAGAGTGAAAGTGCCAGATTTTGCTGAGTGGTCATCTTCGATTACTGAACAAAAATGCAGAGATGACTGCTTGAATAATTGTTCTTGTATAGCTTATGCCTATTACAGTGGTATATATTGTATGTTATGGAGAGGAAACTTAACTGATATAAAGCAGTTTTCTAGTGGAGGGGCAGATCTTTACATTCGCCTTGCTTATACAGAACTTGGTAAGTGTTTCATTTTCTATCTAATTCTCATTTACAATATTGCGTCCAAGCCATTTCCTGTTACAGAAAATTACTGATAAGGTGAAGAAACTTGATCGTCTGCCATATTTTGCTTTTGCCAAATTTAAATATACCACAATTTGTTTTCTGCAGATAATAAAAAGAAAAACCTGAAAGTAATTATCAGTTTAACAGTGGTTGGGGGAGCCATTGCCATAGCTATCTGTGTGTTTTATTCGTGGAGGTGGATTGCTGAATACAAAGGTAAATTGCTTATTAGTATTAGCTTGGTGGATTTTCTTAAACATTCTCAACTTTCATTCAAAACTAAAATGAAATGCACAAGTGATGCTTACTTGTGGATTTAACCAGAAAGGAAGAGGAAAAGCAAGGTATTATTATCAAAAAAGAAGGGAGGTTATCCATTATCATCAGATGAAAACATAATCCAAGACAACTTAAACAGAGTTAAACTTCAAGATCTACCTCTGTTCAATTTACAAATGCTGTCTGCTGCAACAGACAACTTCGATATTTCCAATAAGCTCGGTCAGGGGGGTTTTGGTCCAGTATACAAGGTAATGCTTGTGTTGTAGATTAGTTTTTATGGTCAGTGAACTGAACAGCTAGATATTGGTTTGGTTGAACTTGCAGGGAGTATTGCCAGATGGACAGGAAATAGCTCTGAAAAGACTGTCAAGAGCATCTGGACAAGGGCAGGACGAATTTATGACTGAGGTAGTGGTGATTTCAAAACTGCAACATATGAATCTTGTGAGACTTCTTGGTTGCTGTGTTGAAGGAGAAGAGAAGTTGTTGGTTTATGAGTACATGCCAAATAAGAGCCTGGATGCTTTTCTTTTTGGTTAGTGTTCCTGCCCTAATTCTTAAGTACATTCATTACAGTTTTCCAGATTTCCAACCAAACATGCGGCTCAAATTATTAGAAGCAGATTAACATCTTTCATGGAGTCTTCATGCTTAGCCTCACAAATTTTTGCGCTGCAATTTGTCCAGATCCTTCAAGAAAGCAACTTCTAGATTGGAAAAAACGTTTCAACATTGTTGAAGGAATCTGTCGAGGTTTGCTTTACCTTCACAGGGATTCTAGGCTGCGGATTATTCATCGAGATCTGAAGGCAGGCAACATCCTACTGGACCAAGCACTGAATCCAAAAATCTCAGATTTCGGAATGGCTAGGATATTTGGTCGGAACGAAGACCAAGCTAACACTAGAAGGGTTGTTGGAACATAGTAAGTACCGTTATTAATTCCTACCCTGTTATCTATCCTTTTTCCCCACCCAAGAAATCTATGTTTTTGGTGGTGCAGCGGCTACATGTCCCCTGAATATGCCATGGAAGGTCGATTTTCAGAGAAATCCGATGTCTTCAGCTTTGGAGTTTTGCTGTTAGAGATTATAAGTGGAAGGAAAAATACCAGTTTCTATGGAAATGAGGAGGCTTTGAGCTTGTTAGGATATGTATGTGCACCCAACTCGTTGTTTTAATGATACAAAATTATTAAAACTGCAATAACTTGAGCATATTGTTTGACTTTCCAGGCCTGGAAATTGTGGAACCAGGGTAACATTGCAGCTCTGGTCGATCCTGGAATTTCATATCCTTCTTTTCAAGAGGAAATTTTTCGCTGTGTACACGTTGGTTTGCTATGTGTTCAGGAATTCGCAAAAGACAGGCCAGCTATATTCACTGTCATTTCCATGCTAAAAAGTGAAATTGTGGATCTTCCCCCTCCCAAGCAACCTGCATTTTCAGAAAGGAGGAGTGAGTTAGACACAGAGTCCTTTCAGCACGACTCGAGACCAGAATCCATCAACAATGTCACCGTTACACTTCTTTCTGGCAGATAGACAAAATTCATGACATGATTAGTTTTCTGCTGGGCTCATCATAGCTGATCGGCTACTTGTAAGAGTTTCAACGATGAACTGTTTAGACATAGCAAAGTAATGGCATGATTTTGATCATATGCATCATATTAATTCCATTTCTTTGTTTATAAAAAAAATCCATTTGTTTGCAATAAGTTTTCAATTTATTTCATCTTATCAATGCATCGCTCTCACTCTCCATCTTGCTTTTATACCGGAATTAACCATATGTTGGTTCGGCATGGTCTAAATCTCTTGTTAGAATTGAAGCATTTCTATTCGATAAAGTCTTTATTTTATTAAGTCAAGCCCCCTGATTTTGAATGTGGAAATTGCTTACTAATCCACTTGAGACATGTGGCGTGTTTTTCATGAAAAAAATTAAAGATTTTTCTTGAGATTTCCAATTTGAATCATGTGAAGCGATCTTGACTTGATAGGTGGCTTTCAAGGTACAAAATTATTTTGAAAAATGGGTTGATTGATCCGAAAAATAAAAAGGGTTAGTTTTTTCTCTAGTCTTTACCTAGTTGGGTGCAAAACGTTAGACAAGAGGACAATATGTTATTAATTTTGATTTTATTTAAAATAATTAAGCTGTAAAAAACAATTTGCCTTCTCTTTAATAAAAAAATATAGACAGCTGTTGGTAATAATCTAGTTCTTTTTTTGCAAATTCTAAACATTCAACATTTTATTTTTTACAGATAATAAAAAGATTAACAAAGTCAATTAGATCATACCAAATCATTGTTAGATTCAATTGAGTAAAATCCCGGTTATCCTAAATTTTTATAAAGTAAATATGTCCTAATTCAAATCCAATACTTGGAAGACAAATCTCAGGTCATTTATCACCGTATCACTTCGCTCGGGAATTTTTTTGCCAAATATTGATCTCTTCAAAATCTGAATTCCCTCCTACAACTTTCATCTTCTGTCAACACTACGTCCGGGAAAATGATCAACGAACCTTGACAAATCGTGAAGCTGCTCGTCCAGGGAATTATTGCCAGAGAGGGAGTGAGCATGGAAAACACTTCCAAAATGGCCGTTGCTTCGATGAAAAGGGGTGCGGGTGTAGTATCTTGTTTATAGTTCGTGCATTGCAGGTACTTTTTGAGAATTCAGGAGTAGGAGTAGCAGGGGGTCTTTTTGAGATTTTTTAATAAATTATTTTTAATATAAACATATAAAATGATCTAAAAATAAATTATTAGAAAAACTAAAAAACTATTTTTTCCCAGTTAAATTAGACTTAATTTGTGCAAAATCAGTCTTATTATACGAGCTTGTTAAATGTTTTGACATGAAACAAGTCAAAATTAAAATTGATATTAAAATCGGTTGTATGGAAATTGATTTTTTTAAAAACTTTATTAAGATGTAAGAGTAGGATGCATGTATAAGTTGAATTACAAGTTCATAATTAGCAGGAATAATTGGTTTTTCATAAACTAATAAATAGAAAACACTACCATCAATACTCTAACTTTTTAATTACAGTTCGGCTTTCAGTTAATTGAAACAAACAGTCGATAGACTTTAAGCATGTAGCTATTTAAAGTTTTTTACAATTTGTTTAAGAGAAAAGTGAATGGAGACTGCAGATGATCAAAGGGAAATTGAGGTTAATGACATCCTAAGCTTGTTTTGCAATGAAATTATTAATAACAGAGAAAGATAATGAAGACAAGGGTAAATATTTTCGGTTCGGTTCTGTTTGTTTTTTACTGAAAAATAACCTAATTAATTTTTTTTTAAATTGAAAATCAAAACCGAACCGAAACTAATCCAAACCAACTGACTAATTTCCCTTTTGTTTTGGTTCAACTTATCTTGTTTATATTTTTAACTAAGTGACTTATGTTCAACTTTTTTATTTTATAAATCCAAGAATGTTACCTCTAAAATATGAATTTCTTGATTGTTCCTATAATTATTACTTTGATTCAAAATGTCTTGATTGTTCCTATAATTATTACTTTGATTCAAAAGGCTAACATAATAGAATTTAAATTCTATAATGTTTTTCCATGCTAATGTATCAAAGTGTAGATTTAATTTAAGCATTTTATTTTTTTCAAAGTAACAACACCAAAGACTTAACCCGACTAGTTAAGGGCATGAGTGCATTACCAATATAAGAGACAAGACATTCAGTTACACTTGAAGCAGACTAGTTGAGATCGTCTAAAATTAAACTATGAATTTTTTAACAGCAACAACTTAAATATACAATATTAGAACTAGAATATATATGGTTGGTAGAAGTAAACTTGTCTTTCAACTAATTCTTATTAAATGATTTAGATTGTACTGATTCCAATCATCAAACTTAAAGAAACTAATATTGTTATTTATTATCATTACAGATTAGATAATTTTTGCCCGTATTTCTTTCCTTGAAAGTAGTAGTTGTTTCTCAAACTCCCTCTTCAAAATTATAACAATGATTAAAAAAACCCAAACATCCTTGACACTTGTCGATTTTTTTTCTTTTCAAAGTAACCGTAATCCAAGTCTGGTGTATGTGAACCCCTGGAGATTCGGCTCGGATGAAAATGGGCTTAGTATCTACTACAAGAATCAGGCCTACACGAGCCAGTCAAGACGAGCAGAGGCCCACACAAAAAATCATTCAATCACAACTAACACGTGTCGTGTCTTAAGATAAAGACACCATAACACTTCCAATGAAATAATAAAATATGGATTTCATCAACGCGTTGAACATTAACACATGTCGTAAGGGTTTTTTAAAAATTAGTGGATTGATTTGGAAAAAAATAGCTAGATAGTTTTTTTTTTATTTTTAATCTTACCCTTGTAATTATCTAATTTTATGCAATAAAACCCCTAAATAAATTCAATCCCATTTAGCAAAAATCATACCCAAGTCCGATTGCCAACTCCTTTCAACTTTACAGGTTTGCTACAAATACTTTTCTTCTTTTTTTTCTAATTCGAGATGGATGTACATTAATTACACTTGCGATAACTTCAGCCATCATATGAAGCGACTCGAGGATGGTACTTTTGACACGCTTTAAGAAGATTTCGTTTACAATTGTTGAATAATCTAAGCTGCTAAAGCTGACTTCTCTGTTTTGTATAGAGGTTGACTTACTCGATAAATAATACATGATAACTATTATTTTTAATCTACAATTACATCAAAATACTTTAAAGTAAGTCAAAATAATAAAAAAAAAACATAAAAAATAATTATTGTTTTTTAAAAAATGAGTTCTAACCACCCTCTCCTCTTGGTGGGAATGGGAACAGACCCTCGGAAAGATCCTTTCCACGTTAAGGTGGATGACTACCAATCAGAGTTGATATAGTTGACTGATTAACTAACTCATTCATAAGATAAGACCGTGATCGGAATCATTTTGTTCCCACATAAACTAGCAAGGCATTCAATCCCATAAAGATCAAGCAATTACCCTTTCTTTTTGCTTTTACTTTTGTGCTATTAAATTGACAATAATGGATCTTGGCAGCTGCACATCCATGGCAGCTCTTCTTCTAATACTATATTGTTTTTGTTTGGAATTTGGAGCTTCCATAGATACTATTTCATCATCTCAGTTTATCAGAGATAATGAAACTATAGTCTCTGCTGGGAACAAGTTCAAACTGGGATTTTTCAGCCCTGTTAATTCCACAAATCGTTATGTAGCTATATGGTACAGTAATATTTCTACTACAACTCCAGTTTGGGTGGCTAACAGAAATAAGCCACTCAATGATTCTTCTGGGATTATGAAAATATCTGAAGATGGGAATCTTGTTGTTTTGAATGGTCAGAAAGAAGTTGTTTGGTCATCAAATGTCTCGATTGGAATCAATGATTCAAGAGCGCAGCTTATGGATAGTGGAAACCTTGTCTTGGGAGGGAGTGAAAATGGGAACAGCTTATGGGAGAGTTTCCAGGTACCTTCAGATACTTACATTCCAAAGATGAGACTAGCTGCTAATATCAGAACTGGCAAGAAGACGCTATTAAGATCATGGAAAAGCGTTTCGGATCCATCCATAGGAAGCTTCTCTGCCGGTATCGATCCTTCAGGAATTCCTCAGTTTTTAGTTTGGAATGGTAGTCGTCCAATCTGGCGTAGTGGTCCCTGGAATGGCCAGGTTTTTATTGGAGTTCCTGAAATGAATTCCGTTTATCTTGATGGATTTAGTCTTGTAGATGATGGAAATGGAGTTTTTACTCTCAGTTTAGGTTTGGCTGATGAGTCTGATATCACCAATTTTGTTTTGAGTTCTGAAGGTAAATTTGGACAAGTATTTTGGGATGATAGGAACGAGGGATCATGGGATTATGAATGGGCAACTGCTCGAGATGAGTGTGATGTTTATGGAAAGTGTGGGTCTTTTGCAAGCTGTGATGCAAATAACTCGCCAATATGCAGTTGCTTGAAAGGTTTTGAACCTAAAAATTCTGATGAATGGAATAGCAGAAACTGGACTAATGGTTGTGTTCGAAGGACTGCGACGCTGTGTGAAAGAACACAAAATGATGGTCAAGTGCCCAAAGAAGATGGATTTTCGAAGCTGGAGAGAGTGAAAGTGCCAGACTTTGCTGTGTGGTCATCTTCGATTACTGAACAAAAATGCATGAATGACTGCTTGAATAATTGTTCTTGTATAGCTTATGCCTATTACAGTGGTATATATTGTATGTTATGGAGGGGAAGCTTAACTGATATAAAGAAGTTTTCTAGTGGAGGGGCAGATCTTTACATTCGCCTTGCTTATACAGAACTTGGTAAGTGTTTCATTTTCTATCTAATTCTCATTTACAATGTTGCGTCCAATCCATTTCCTGTTACAGAAAATTACTGATAAGGTGAAGAAACTTGATCGTCTGCCATATTTTGCTTTTGCCAAATTTAAATATACCACAATTTGTTTTCTGCAGATAATAAAAAGATAAACCTGAAATTAATTATCAGTTTAACAGTGGTTGGGGGAGCCATTGCCATAGCAATCTGTGTGTTTTATTCGTGGAGGTGGATTGCTGAATACAAAGGTAAATTGCTTATTAGTATTAGCTTGGTGGATTTTCTTAAACATTCTCAACTTTCATTCAAAACTAAAATGAAATGCACAAGTGATGCTTACTTGTGGATTTAACCAGAAAGGAAGAGGAAAAGCAAGGTATTATTATCAAAAAAGAAGGGAGGTTATCCATTATCATCAGATGAAAACATAATCCAAGACAACTTAAACAGAGTTAAACTTCAAGATCTACCTCTGTTCAATTTACAAATGCTGTCTGCTGCAACAGACAACTTCGATATTTCCAATAAGCTCGGTCAGGGGGGTTTTGGTCCAGTATACAAGGTAATGCTTGTGTTGTAGATTAGTTTTTATGGTTCAGTGAACTGAACAGCTAGATATTGGTTTGGTTGAACTTGCAGGGAGTATTGCCAGATGGACAGGAAATAGCTCTGAAAAGACTGTCAAGAGCATCTGGACAAGGGCAGGACGAATTTATGACTGAGGTAGTGGTGATTTCAAAACTGCAACATATGAATCTTGTGAGACTTCTTGGTTGCTGTGTTGAAGGAGAAGAGAAGTTGTTGGTTTATGAGTACATGCCAAATAAGAGCCTGGATGCTTTTCTTTTTGGTTAGTGTTCCTGCCCTAATTCTTAATTACATTCATTACAGTTTTCCAGATTTCCAACCAAACATGCGGCTCAAATTATTAGAAGCAGATTAACATCTTTCATGGAGTCTTCATGCTTAGCCTCACAAATTTTTGCGCTGCAAATTGTCCAGATCCTTCAAGAAAGCAACTTCTAGATTGGAGAAAACGTTTCAACATTGTTGAAGGAATCTGTCGAGGTTTGCTTTACCTTCACAGGGATTCTAGGCTGCGGATTATTCATCGAGATCTGAAGGCAGGCAACATCCTACTGGACCAAGCACTGAATCCAAAAATCTCAGATTTCGGAATGGCTAGGATATTTGGTCGGAACGAAGACCAAGCTAACACTAGAAGGGTTGTTGGAACATAGTAAGTACCGTTATTAATTCCTATCCTGTTATCTATCCTTTTTCCCCACCCAAGAAATCTTTGTTTTTGGTGATGCAGCGGCTACATGTCCCCAGAATATGCCATGGAAGGTCGATTTTCAGAGAAATCCGATGTCTTTAGCTTTGGAGTTTTGCTGTTAGAGATTATAAGTGGAAGAAAAAATACCAGTTTCTATGGAGAGGAGGAGGCTTTGAGCCTGCTAGGATATGTATGTGCATCCAACTCGTTGATTAATGATACAAAATAATTAAAACTGCAATAACTTGAAACATATTTTGACTTTCCAGGCCTGGAAATTGTGGAACCAGGGCAACATTGCAGCTCTGGTAGATCCTGGAATTTCTTATCCTTCTTTCCAGGAGGAAATTTTTCGTTGTGTACACGTTGGTTTGCTATGTGTTCAGGAATTCGCGAAAGATAGACCAGCTATATTCACTGTCATTTCCATGCTAAAAAGTGAAATTGTGGATCTTCCCACTCCCAAGCAGCCTGCATTTTCAGAAAGGCGGAGTGAGTTAGAAACAGAGTCCTTTCAGCACAACCCGAGACCAGAATCCATCAACAATGTCACGGTTACACTTCTTTCCGCCAGATAGACAAAATCCATGCTAATGGTGATTATTTTTCTGCTGGGCTCATCATAGCTAGCTGATCGGCTACTTGTAAGAGTTTCAACGATGAACTGTTTAGACATAGCAAGGTAATGGCAAGATTTTGATCATGTATATTATATTAATTTCATTTGTTTGTTTAACAAAATATTCATTTGTTTGCAATAAATTTTCAATTTATTTCGTCTTATCAATGCAGCTCTCTCACTCTCCATCTTGCTTTCACACCAGACTCTACCCATAAGTTGGTTTTGCATGGTCTCAATTAACCCTAATGTGAACTTGCCTTGGCAAATATATGTGTGTTAGTCAATTATGTAGTCTCTGACTATGAGCCGTACACACTTCGAGTTTGATAAGTCCGTCTTGCCACACATTGAGTTGGATGACTAACAATCAGGGTCTACATAATTGACCAGCACATATATATTTGCCAAGGAAAGTTGATTGGAATAATTTTGTTCCTACATCAGAAAAGTAAGAAGGCAGGAAGTCACAGCTGGGCCACAATGACATCCATATAGTGAATGGTCAATAAATCATCATATAACAAAGCTTTTATTCCAACCAAGAACAAGCAATTAGCCAAATATTCTTTTTATAAAAGAATTATGGATTTTGGCAGATTCATATCCACAATAGCTCTTCTTCTAATACTAGATTGTTTTTGTTTGGAATTTGGAGCTTCCGTAGATACCATTACATCATCTCAGCATATCAAAGATCCAGAAGCTATAGTTTCTGCTGGGAACAAGTTCAAACTGGGATTTTTCAGCCCTGTTAATTCCACAAATCGTTATGTAGCTATATGGTACAGTAATATTCCTATTACAACTCCAGTTTGGGTGGCTAACAGAAATAAGCCACTCAATGATTCTTCTGGGATTATGAAAATATCTGAAGATGGGAATCTTGTTGTTTTGAATGGTCAGAAAGAAGTTGTTTGGTCATCAAATGTCTCGATTCGAATCAATGATTCAAGAGCGCAGCTTATGGATAGTGGAAACCTTGTCTTGGGAGGGAGTGAAAATGGGAGCAGCTTATGGGAGAGTTTCCAGGAACCTTCAGATACTTACATTCCAAAGATGACAATGGCTGCTGATCGCAAAACTGGCAAGACGACGCTATTAAGATCATGGAAAAGCGTTTCGGATCCATCCATAGGAAGCTTCTCTGCCGGTATCGATCCTTCGGCAATTCCTCAGTTTTTAGTTTGGAATGGTAGTCGTCCAATCTGGCGTAGTGGTCCCTGGAATGGCCAGGTTTTTATTGGAGTTCCTGAAATGGATTCCGTTTATCTTGATGGATTTAGTCTTGTAGATGATGGAAATGGAGGTTTTACTCTCAGTTCACATTTTGCTGATGAGTCTGATATCACCAATTTTCTTTTGAGTTCCGAAGGGAAACTTGGACATGTATTTTGGGATGATAAGAACGAGGGATCATGGGATTATCAATGGGCAAGTGCTCAAGATGAGTGTGATGTTTATGGAAAGTGTGGGTCATTTGCAAGCTGTGATGCAAAGAACTCGCCAATTTGCAGTTGCTTGAAAGGTTTTGAACCTAAAAATTCTGATGAATGGAATAGCAGAAACTGGACTAATGGTTGTGTTCGAAGGACTGCGACGCTGTGTGAAAGAACACAAAATGATGGTCAAGTGCCCAAAGAAGATGGATTTTCGAAGCTGGAGAGTGTGAAAGTGCCAGACTTTGCTGAGTGGTCATCTTCGTCTCCTGAACAATATTGCAGAGACGAGTGCTTGAATAATTGTTCTTGTATAGCTTATGCCTATGACAATGGTATACCTTGTATGTTATGGAGGGGAAACTTAACTGATATAAAGCAGTTTTCTAGTGGAGGGGCATATCTTAACATTCGCCTTGCTTATACAGAACTTGGTAAGTGTTTCATTTTCTATCTAATTCTCATTTACAATGTTGCGTCCAATCCATTTCCTGTTACAGAAAATTACTGATATGGTGAAGAAACTTGATCTTCTGCCATATTTTGCTTTTGCCAAATTTAAATATACCACAATTTGTTTTCTGCAGATAATAAAAAGATAAACCTGAAATTAATTATCAGTTTAACAGTGGTTGGGGGAGCCATTGCCATAGCAATCTGTGTGTTTTATTCGTGGAGGTGGATTGCTGAATACAAAGGTAAATTGCTTATTAGTATGAGCTTGGTGGATTTTCTTTAACATTCTCAACTTTCATTCAAAACTAAAATGAAATGCACAAGTGATGCTTACTTGTGGATTTAACCAGAAAGGAAGAGGAAAAGCAAGGTATTATTATCAAAAACGAAGGGAGGTTATCCATTATCATCAGATGAAAACATAATCCAAGACAACTTAAACAGAGTTAAACTTCAAGATCTACCTGTGTTCAATTTACAAATGCTGTCTGCTGCAACAGACAACTTCGATATTTCCAATAAGCTCGGTCAGGGGGGTTTTGGTCCAGTATACAAGGTAATGCTTGTGTTGTAGATTAGTTTTTATGGTTCAGTGAACTGAACAGCTAGTTATTGGTTTGGTTGAACTTGCAGGGAGTATTGCCAGATGGACAGGAAATAGCTCTGAAAAGACTGTCAAGAGCATCCGGACAAGGGCAGGACGAATTTATGACAGAGGTTGTGGTGATTTCAAAACTGCAACATATGAATCTTGTGAGACTTCTTGGTTGCTGTGTTGAAGGAGAAGAGAAGTTGTTGGTTTATGAGTACATGCCAAATAAGAGCCTGGATGCTTTTCTTTTTGGTTAGTGTTCCTGCCCTAATTCTTAAGTACATTCATTACAGTTTTCCAGATTTCCAACCAAACATGCGGCTCAAATTATTAGAAGCAGATTAACATCTTTCATGGAGTCTTCATGCTTAGCCTCACAAATTTTTGCGCTGCAAATTGTCCAGATCCTTCAAGAAAGCAACTTCTAGATTGGAGAAAACGTTTCAACATTGTTGAAGGAATCTGTCGAGGTTTGCTTTACCTTCACAGGGATTCTAGGCTGCGGATTATTCATCGAGATCTGAAGGCAGGCAACATCCTACTGGACCAAGCACTGAATCCAAAAATCTCAGATTTCGGAATGGCTAGGATATTTGGTCGGAACGAAGACCAAGCTAACACTAGAAGGGTTGTTGGAACATAGTAAGTACCGTAATTAATTCCAATCCTGTTAACTATCCTTTTTCCCCACCCAAGAAATCTTTGTTTTTTGTGGTGCAGCGGCTACATGTCCCCTGAATATGCCATGGAAGGTCGATTTTCAGAGAAATCCGATGTCTTTAGCTTTGGAGTTTTGCTGTTAGAGATTATTAGTGGAAGAAAAAATACCAGTTTCTATGGAGAGGAGGAGGCTTTGAGCCTGCTAGGATATGTATGTGCATCCAACTCGTTGTTTAATGATACAAAATTATTAAAACTGCAATAACTTGAAACATATTTTGACTTTCCAGGCCTGGAAATTGTGGAACCAGGGCAACATTGCAGCTCTGGTAGATCCTGGAATTTCTTATCCTTCTTTCCAGGAGGAAATTTTTCGTTGTGTACACGTTGGTTTGCTATGTGTTCAGGAATTCGCAAAAGATAGACCAGCTATATTCACTGTCATTTCCATGCTAAAAAGTGAAATTGTGGATCTTCCCACTCCCAAGCAGCCTGCATTTTCAGAAAGGCGGAGTGAGTTAGAAACAGAGTCCTTTCAGCACGACCCGAGACCAGAATCCATCAACAATGTCACGGTTACACTTCTTTCCGCCAGATAGACAAAATTCATGCTGATGGTGATTATTTTTCTGCTGGGCTCATCATAGCTCATCGGCTACCTGTAAGAGTTTCAACGATGAACTGTTTAGACATAGCAAAGTAATGGCAAGATTTTGATCATGTATATTATATTTATTCCATTTGTTTGTTTACCAAAATATTCATTTGTTTGCAATAAATTTTCATTTTATTTCGTCTTATCAATGCAGCTCTCTCACTCTGCATCTTGCTTTCACACCAGACTCTAAGAGCAGGATCTATAGCTAAATTTTTAAAATGATTTTTTGAATAATGTGTATATGGTTTTTTTGTTGATGTATGCTACAATAGTAAAAACCATTTTGGAGAGTCATTTTTTTATATTATTTAAATATAGTGTAATTATTTTGTATGTAGTTTAATTATGTAAGTAATTAATTAATAGGAGTAAGTTATATAATTAAATAATTTCTTGTAAAAAACTCTCTAACAGTAATATTTTTTTTAATTATATTTAAATTAAAAAATGAATTTAAAATAATTATACAATATAATTATATTTTTTTAATTATATTTAACCCCCACTTGATTCCCTTGAAACCCTACCCTTTCCCAGAAAAATTATTAACTTTATTTACTGTCATTATTTTTTAAAATCATGTTATTAAATTAACTAAATGCTTTTAGGTTCTTCTGATTTCTTTAAAAAAATTTCTTCTATTTAAAAAAAAAACTTGGTGGTGGTAAATATAAAATCATTAGAAACCGGCAAAGGGTACGATAATTAATTAGGTAAACATCAGATTTATTTTAAGAAATGTATGATTTTCTTCTTTGCAAAATAATATATATATATATATAAACACCATAAACTTCTCTTTTACTTGAGTCTCATATATATGTATATATATATCTAGAGGTGGAAAAGGAAGCAAAATATTATTTTATTTATTAAACATTATTTTAATTTTTGGCTCTTTGGTTGAAACATGTAGAAATAACTACTGACGATGAAGATAGCCATTTTGGCTACTCAAATGCCTCCTGCGTTGGAGATGAAAATTGACTCAAAAAGCCAAAAGAAATTTTTTTTGGCTTTGGCTTTTCATATAGCTCTAGCGTTGGACTTGCCCTAACCATATGTTGGTTTTGCATGGTCTCAATTAACCCTAATTTCAACTTGCCTTGGCAAATATATGTGTGTTAGTCAATTATGTAGTCTCTGACTATGAGCCGACACACTTCGAGTTTGACAAGTCCTTCCTGCCACACATTGAGTTGGATGACTAACAATCAGAGTGTACATAATTGACTAGCACATATATATTTGCCAAGGAGAATAATTTTGTTCCTACATCAGAAAAGTAAGAAGGCAGGAAGTCACAGCTGAGCCACAATGACATCTATATAGTGAATGGTCAATAAATCATCACATAACAAAGCTTTTATTCCAACCAAGAACAAGCAATTAGCCAAATATTCTTTTTATAAAAGAATTATGGATCTTGGCAGCTGCACATCCATAGTAACTCTTCTTCTAATACTACATTGTTTTTGTTTGGAATTTGGAGCTTCCGTAGATACCATTACATCATCTCAGTATATCAAAGATCCAGAAGCTATAGTCTCTGCTGGGAACAAGTTCAAACTGGGATTTTTCAGCCCTGTTAATTCCACAAATCGTTATGTAGCGATATGGTACAGTAATATTTCTATTACAACTCCAGTTTGGGTGGCTAACAGAAATAAGCCACTCAATGATTCTTCTGGGATTATGACAATATCTGAAGATGGAAATCTTGTTGTTTTGAATGGCCAGAAAGAGATACTTTGGTCATCAAATGTCTCGATTGGAATCAATGATTCAAGAGCGCAGCTTATGGATGATGGAAACCTTGTCTTGGGAGGGAGTGAAAACGGGAACAGCTTATGGCAGAGTTTCCAGGAACCTTCAGATACATACATGCCTAAGATGAAACTTACTGCTAATTCCAGAACAGGTAAGAAGATGCTACTAACATCATGGACAAGCGATTCGGATCCATCCATCGGAAACATCTCTGGTGGTATTGATCCTTCAAGAATTCCTCAGTTTTTAATTTGGAATGGTAGTCGTCCAATCTGGCGGACAGGTCCCTGGAATGGTCAGGTTTTTATTGGAATTCCTGAAATGGTATCTGTTTATTTTGATGGATTTAATATTGCAGATGAAGGAAATGGAACTTTTACTCTAAGTCTTGGTTTCGCTAACGAGTCTTTAATCAGCAATTATATCCTGAGTTCTGAAGGTAAATTCGGAAAAGTACTTTGGGATGATTCGGAGGGGTCATGGAGATATGAGTGGCAATTTCCTAAGGATGAGTGTGATTTTTATGGAAAGTGCGGGCCATTTGGAAGCTGTGACGCAAGAGATTCACCAATTTGCAGTTGTTTAAAAGGTTTTGAACCAAAAAATGCAGACGAGTGGAATAATGGAAATTGGACTAGTGGTTGTTTTAGGAGGAGGGAATTGCAATGTGAAAGAATACAAAATGGTGGTCAAGTGGGCAAAGAAGACGGGTTTTTGAAACTGGAGAGAATGAAAGTGCCAGACTTTTCTGAGTGGTTATCTTCGAAATCCGAGCAAACTTGTAAAAATGAGTGCTTGAATATTAATTGCTCTTGCATAGCTTATTCATATTATCCAGGTTTTGGTTGTATGTTATGGAGGGGAAACCTGACAGATTTAAAAAAGTTTCACATAGAAGCGGCAGATCTTTACATTCGCCTTGCTGATTCAGAACTAGGTAACTTTTTCATTTTCTATCCAATGTTCATCTCCTTTATAGCATTATTCGTAGCTGTTGGTAATAAACTAGCTTCTTCTTTTGCAAATTCTAAACATTCAACATTTTATTTTTTGCAGATAATAAGAAGACTAACATGAAAGTAATTATCAGTTTAACAGTGGTTGTGGGAGTCATTGCCGTTGCGATCTGTGTGTTTTTTTCCTGGAGGCGGATAGGTAAATTGCATATTAGTATTAGCTTGCTAGAATTTTTTAAACATTCTCAAAGTTTCACTCAAAAGTAAAATGAAATTTACAAGTGATGCTTACTTATAACTTAACTAGACAGGAAGAGGAAAAGCAAGAAGGTATTCTTATCAAAAAGGAAGGTAGGATATCCGATATTATCAAATGAAAACACGATCCAAGACAACTTGAACCATGTTAAACTTCAAGAACTACCTCTGTTCAGTTTACAAACGCTGATAGCTGCAACAGACAACTTTAATACAGCCAATAAGCTTGGGCAGGGTGGATTTGGTCCAGTATACAAGGTAAAATTGATTTTGCTCCAATGGAGTTTTTATGGTTAATACTGAATTGAACATCTAACTATACACTAGATAGAAATCTTGCAGGGAATATTGTCAGATGGACAGGAAATAGCTGTGAAAAGACTCTCAAGATCATCTGGACAAGGACTTGAGGAATTCATGAATGAGGTTGTGGTGATTTCTAAACTGCAGCACAGAAATCTTGTGAGAATTCTTGGTGGTTGTGTTGAAGGAGAGGAAAAGATGTTGCTCTATGAATACATGCCAAATAAAAGCTTGGATGCATTTCTTTTTGGTTAGGCAATTTTCATATCTCCAAATTGATTACTATCGTATATCTAGTCATTTATTTACCCTCGTACATTTCTTTTGCACTGCAATTTGTCTAGATCCTTCAAGAAAGCAACTTCTAGATTGGAAAAAACGTTTCAACATTGTCGAAGGAATCTGCCGAGGTCTGCTTTACCTTCACAGGGATTCTAGGCTGCGGATTATTCATCGAGATCTGAAGGCAAGTAACATTCTACTGGACCAAGAACTGAATCCGAAAATCTCAGATTTCGGAATGGCTAGGATATTTGGTAACCATGAAAACCAAGCTAACACTACAAGGGTTGTTGGAACATAGTAAGTACTGTTCCCTTATCAGTTCCTTTCCTGTTATCTATCACCTTTTTCCTGAGATCAATTTTTTGGAGATGCAGCGGCTATATGCCCCCTGAATATGCCATGGAAGGTCGATTTTCAGAGAAATCCGATGTCTTTAGCTTTGGAGTTTTGTTGTTAGAGATTATAAGCGGAAGAAAAAATAGCAGTTTCTATGGAGACGAGGAGGATTTGAGCCTGCTAGGATATGTATGTTCATCCAACTCGTTGATTAATGATACAAAATTATTAAAACTGCAATAACTTGAAACATATTTTGACTTTCCAGGCCTGGAAATTATGGAACCAGGGCAACATTGCAGCTCTGGTAGATCCTGGAATTTCATATCCTTCTTTCCCCGAGGAAATTTTTCGTTGTGTACACGTTGGTTTGCTATGTGTTCAGGAATTCGCAAAAGATAGGCCAGCTATATTCACTGTCATTTCCATGCTAAAAAGTGAAATTGTGGATCTTCCCACTCCCAAGCAACCTGCATTTTCAGAAAGGCGGGGTGAGTTAGACACAGAGTCATATCAGCACGACCCGAGACCAGAATCCATCAACAATGTCACGGTTACACTTCTTTCCGGCAGATAGACAAAATTCATGACATGATTATTTTTCTGCTGGGCTCATAGCTGATCGGCCACTTGTAAGAGTTTCAACGATGAAGTGTTTAGGCATAGCAAAGTAATGGCAAGACTTGCAATCATATATTCTCACACTCAAGCCCATTGCTTTACCTAGAATATTGGTTCTTGGTGATCTGATTGGTGTGTAACTCATACTGTAATTAGTCTTGAGTCCAAGAATATTTGTAATATCTTTAAATTCTTGGATGGTTTCTATAATTTTCAAGGTATCTGAAAAAAGGTTGTCTTAATTTGCTCACTATACTCTTTTTTTTATTGCAACAATTTTTTTAATTTTATTTTGGTTTCAAATGATGAAAAATTTATATGGTTCTTGTGCTGTAATCATCAATACTTACAACATGGAAAAACAAATATAGCTACAAAAAGAGAGAGAAATCACATTTATATCCAACAAAAGTCTCCCACTATAATTTATTTCCATAATTCTCCCACTCATCGTTCTCTCTTCTTTTATCTTGAGCTTGATACATTAAAATAAATAAATAAAGAAAGAAGCTATTGACTTGGTCATGAAGAATGGTATTTTTCAAAATATTGTTACTATAAAACGATAATTCAACTTTGAAAATGATCAATGACATCATGATGTACCCAATAACATTTATAATGCACTCCTAGCTAGACATTAAGGAAATCATTACGCTGGAGAGTAGTTAATAGACATGTTCTTCGCATAGTTGGACTATGATTACATTTGTTGAAATATGGCCGTTTAGGGAAAATATTTCTGAGTGTTTAATGCGTATTGTATTTTAGCTAAAATTATATTGTAATTATTTCTTATATAAACCCCCTTGCTGTAACAGCAAAGTAACTGAATATATCGAAATTAAATCGAAGTTCAAATTCTTACAATATTAGTTAATAAAAAACAAGAACATTAATTATTATTAAAAAATTACCTATAAATTTGAAGAATTCTCAATCCTAATTGCCTGATGTATGTTCACTTCAAAACATTGATCAATATCACGGCATTTATTAGTCGAAGCCAAATATAAGTGTATTATTGAGGGGGTCTTTTTCCTCGACGATTAGTCTTCGTGCCCCATTTATTTAAATTTGACTTTTGACTTCTGGATGGATATAAGAAAATCTCCAACAACCCTGTTTGAAATTGGAGTATACAAATTTGACATTTGACTTCAGGATGGATATTTTTTAAAGCTCTAAGTGGTTTTTCTAAAAGGTAAAAATGACTTTGATTGAAACGAGAAGTTCTGTAAAAAAAAGAGGAAGTCACAAGTAAAATAAAATTCAAACTGGGATTTTTCACTATTTCTCAACATTTTCTTACACCAAACATATTAAATAACTTCAAAATCATCTACAATCAAATCCATTAAACTATTACCTAACACATTAAACCCTTAACATCTCAATCCATTCATCAATCAAACCCAAATAAAATCTTCAAACCCTAATTATCAATCCAAGCAAAAAGCTTAACTAACAAACAAATTTTTTACATAAAAACACATACACATTACCTTAATAACTTATTTTTCCTCCTTCCTTTCTCCTTTTCTCTTTTCTCTTTTTCTTCTTTCTTCTCTCTTCCCGTTTCTCTTCTCTCTCAAATTTTTCAGATTTACTTCTCTTCTCTTCCTTTTCATTTATATTTTACAAGTTACTACTATACCCTTAATTCATTTATACCTAATCTTAAGCCATTAATGACATTAATGACTTTTCCTATTCAAAGTTTTTCAAAACCCTATTGTTGGAATATGTACAATAATGTTTCTTCATCTGATAGTGACCAATATGGGCTGGTAACATAAACAATCACCCTAACAACTAGGGGTGAGCAAACCGAACCGAATAACCGATTTAATCGAAAAACCGAAAAAAAAACCGAAAAAATCGAACCGAAAAAAAAAACCGATTATATTTTTTTAAAAAAATGTCCGGTTCGGTTCGGTATCAGTTTTGTAAAAAAAACCGATTGACCCGAACCGAACCGGTCCGATTCGGTTAAAACATTCCATATAAATATAAAGTTACAAATTACAATCTCATTTCTTCAACCCTAGCTGCCAGCCCCCCTCTCGCCTCTCTCCCTCTCCCTTGCTCTGATAAAAAACCCTAGCCTCCAGCCCCCTCTCTCGCCTCTCTCCCTCTCCTTTGCTGTGATAAAAAACCTTAGCCGCCAGCCCCCCTCTCGCCTAGAATCAAATTCGGCAAAGTAGGGATGTCTCAACATTTCCTCTGATCCTGTAACTTTCATTCAGGTTCGTGATTCGTGATGATTTTCTTCAATTTCCATTCGATAAATTCTTTCACAGAGACTTTTTCTTTCTTCTTGCTTAGCACTCCATGTCCCTTCGACTGTTTGTTTTGAAATATGACAAAGCTTTGCTATTTCTTAGGGTGCAATTCCTCAAATCATTGACAACACAACAGAGGATTTCTTCGTAAAAATCAATAACATACTGAGAGAGGCTGCAGACATATGCTATAAGAAAATCCAGGACATCCCCTGCATTACTTTGCCGCATAAACCAGAGGGTTCTATGTTTGTAATGGCCCAGAATCAAATTTGGTTTTTTCGGTTATTTAATCATAAAAACCGAACCGAACCGAACTGAAAATGGTCGGTTTTTAATAGGTTCGGTTCGGTTTCGGTTTTTTTTTTTAAAAATTGTAATTTTCGGTTTGGTTACTTTTTTTGATAAAAACCGAACCGAACCGAAAATGCTCACCCCTACTAACAACTAAGAATAAACTAAACATGCCAACAAGGTCTTGGCCTGGTGGTCAGAGAGGGGACTTGTCTTCCTCCAATCCTAGGTTCACGCCTGTCACCCCCGCGGTGCCTTACCTGCTCATTGGGCTTGCAGGATGTTCAGTAATCCCGGGGATTTAGTTATAATGCACGCAAGCTGGTCCGGACACCCCGGTTATCAAAAAAAAAAAAGAGAATAAACTAAACATCGAGATATTTATTTGGGATTATGATGAAATGGTCAAAATCAAAGTGAAATAATTTATGAAGATAAATTTTAAATCAAGCAAGTGCTAAAGAAATAAAATTAAAAAAGAAAATGATGAAAATGAAAGAAAAAAAGTGAAATGCAAAAACAAATAAAAGGAAAATGAAAAAAAGCCACCTCCTTCACTCTTTATAAAAACAGTGAAACCCCTCCTCGTCTTCCTCTCTCTCTTTTAATTTCATGTTTATATTTATATTTTTTTGATTTGATGCTTTTTTTACCTAATTCCATGTGCCGATGTTTTCAATTGACTTTAAGAGATAAAATTTAAAGTATAAGGGTCAAAATGTGAGAAAATTCATGGTATTTTAGAGTAGTAAGGTAATTTAATTAGCAACCACTTAAATATTGCAGGCAAAATCATCATAGACCGAGAATATAGCAATCATGTTGAAGCACGTGCAGGGTGGACCAAGAAATTGTAGCAAAATTTAACCCTGTTTATGTTTCAGACCTTTAATTGTTAAACGAGGTTTCTCTTTGAAAAAATAGTCTGTTGATTAGAATTAAGAAAAGGGACAGGAAGAGAAATATTGTTGTTCACGGCATCCTTTCTCTGAATAGCCATTAAGCCATTTCTTAGTCTTCCATTCTCATCCAAAAGTTATGGCACTTGGAAACTGCAAGGTTTCAGCAGCTCTTCTTCTACTTCTATCATGTTCCTGTTCATTTTATGGCGATGCAGGAGATACCATTACTTCTTCTCAACCCCTCAAAGATCCAGAAGCTTTAGTGTCTGCCGGAAATAAGTTCAAACTGGGATTTTTCAGCCCACTTAATTCAATATATCGATATGTCGGAATATGGTACAGTGATATATCAGCAGAAACTCAGGTGGTATGGGTAGCGAACAGAGACATGCCAATCAACGATTCTTCCGGGATGATGACTATATCTGACGAAGGGAAACTTGTGGTTTTGAATGGCCAGGGAAAGGTTCTGTGGTCATCAAATGTTTCCCTTGGGTCCAATCAGTCAACTGCACAGCTTGATGATGATGGAAGCCTTGTCTTGAAATCTGGACCGAATGGAAACCAGGTATGGACAAGTTTCCAGCAGCCTACGGATACTTACTTAACAAAGATGAGACTTAGTGCTAACGCAAGAACTGGGAACAAGACACTGCTAACGTCATGGAGAAGCTCATCTGATCCTTCAGTTGGAAACTTCTCAGCTGGTATCAATCCATTAGAAAATTCCTGAGTTCTTCATGTGGTACAATGGTCATCCATATTGGCGTAGTGGTCCATGGGTTGGTCAGAAATTCATTGGAATACCAGGAATGCCTACAAATGTTTATCTACGTGGATTTTCTGTACAAGATGAAGGCGATGGCACCATCACTCTGAGTTCAATTGTAGACCCAGTTTGGCGGTTAACTTATGTTTTGACTTCTCGTGGAAAATATACCGAACAAAACTGGGATTATGAGAAGCAAGGTTGGAATTATAGCTTAGAAGTTCCATCAACCGACTGTGATTTTTATGGCAAGTGCGGGCATTTTGGAAGATGCGACGCACAGAATTCTCCTATCTGCAGGTGTTTAATAGGGTTTGTCCCAAAAGATCAAGATGAATGGAATAAAGGGATTTGGACTAGCGGATGTGTTAGGAAGACATCGTTGCAGTGTGATAGAATACGGAATGGTAGTGAAGTGGGAAAAGAAGATGGATTTAAGAAGCTAGAGACGATGAAGGTGCCAACCTTTGCCGAGTACTGGTCATATGTGCCCTCCTCCGGCTCCGAACAAGCATGCAAAGATGAGTGCTTGAAGAATTGTTCCTGTGTCGCTTATTCATACTATAATGGTTTTGGCTGTATGGCATGGACAGGAAACTTGGTTGATATACAAAAGTTCTCTGAAGGAGGGGCAGATCTCAACATTCGCCTGGCGTACACAGAATTTGGTAATTATTCTCTGTTTTTTTATTTTTCTAACTTTCTTTCACCAGTGTTTCGGTTATCAGGTATGCAATATTTTGGTTGCAGGTAAGAATAGAAACTTAAAAGTAATCATCAGTGTGTCAGTGATTGGAGGAGCCACAGCCATCTTCATCTGTGTGTTCTTTTCTTGGAAGTGGATGGCGACACATAGAGGTAATATTTTACACGTCTTATTAGCTTACTGGACTTCTAAACTTTAGAATTTTTACAGGTAAAAAAAAACACAATTAACAAATAATAACGATATTTCCGCTTGAATTCAGAAAGGAAGTTGAGAAGCGAGGAGACCTTGTCGTTCAAAACGAGAGAAACTGCTTTTGATTTAAACTTGCCCGAAAACGCCAAGGAAGTTAAACTTGAACCACTCTTCAGATTACAAGTTCTTGAAACTGCTACAAACAACTTTGACATATCCAAAAAGCTTGGGCAGGGCGGCTTTGGTGCAGTATACAGGGTAACTCTTCTCGTATAAAGGTTCCTTGTAGTTATTTAGAGCAAAGAGGTCTTTATCAGTTTGATATGACATCATTGTAGGGAACATTGCCAGATGGACAGGAAATAGCTGTGAAAAGACTCTCTAGAACATCTGGTCAAGGGCTTCGAGAGCTCATGAATGAAGTTGTGGTGATTTCGAAACTCCAACACAGGAATCTTGTGAGACTTCTTGGTTGCTGTGTTGAAGGAGAAGAGATGATGCTGGTTTATGAGTACATGCCGAATAAAAGCTTGGATGCATTTCTCTTTGGTTAGAGCTACTTCCCTTTAATTTTTTAGCGACTACTTTTTCTTTGACCCTGTTTCTCATATATGTTTCGGGATACAATTTGCTTAGATTCACTCAGGAAAGAACGACTAGATTGGGAAAGACGCTTCAGCATTATAAACGGAATTTGTCGAGGCCTCCTTTACCTTCACAGAGATTCCAGACTAAGAATTATTCATAGAGATCTCAAGCCAGGTAACATCTTATTGGACCACGAGCTGAATCCAAAAATTTCAGACTTTGGACTTGCCAGGATTTTTGGCGGCAATGAAGTGAATACTACCAGGGTTGTTGGAACATTGTAAGTAGCTGTTTTGTTTTTTTTGCACTACTCTTACTGTTTCTCTAATTTGAGCTCAGAAGCTGAGATGCTTTTGCAGCGGCTTTATGCCCCCTGAATATTTAATGGAAGGAAGATTTTCAGAGAAATCAGATGTGTTTAGCTTTGGAGTGTTGTTGCTGCAGATCGTGAGCGGAAAAAGGAACGATCATTTTCACGGAAACGAACATGGTTTGAGTCTTATAGGATTTGTATGTCTGTCCGTCACACTGCCTTGGATACATTTTGAAAGCACCTTTCAATTTCTGATACTATTAAACTTGCAAGCTCTAACTTGTATGACTGCATCTAAATTTTCAGGCCTGGAAAGTGTGGAATGAAGGTGACATTACAGCTTTCGTCGATCCCGCAATATCAGATCCATGTTTTCTGGTGGAAATATTCCGATGCATACAAATTGGTCTGTTGTGTGTGCAGGAATTGGCGAATGATAGACCGGTCGTGTCTACCATCATTTCCATGCTAAATAGTGAAATTGTGGATCTTCCTACTCCGAAGAAACCAGCATATGTTGAAAGGCAGAGTATCTTGGATACTGAGCCCATTACACAGGACCAAAAGATAAATTCGATTAACAATGTGACAATTTCTGATCTCTACGGTCGATAGAGTTTAGAACAAGTTTACATTTCTATTAGATATTAATATAGTTGATCATTATGAAATTTTATAGCACCTTGTATTGCTGGGTATGACTTATAAGATTGGCATCGGGATGCTAGCTTTACGGTGGTCTTTGTAGACTTCAGTCATATTGAAGATGTCGCATGTCGCCGTGCTGCGTCCCAGGTGGGTTTTGGCTCTTGCAATGGAGTTGAGAAGGAGTCACCACCTGGCTGTTGAGTGTCGCTAGGAAAACCCAATTTGCACTGATCTTGTCAAAGATTCAAAGGTAGGGGACTGGTTGCGTAAAGGGAAGGTATTAGCACCCCTAGTACGCCTTATCTCAGGTAAACTGCATTGTCTATGTTGATGTGATTTTGAACGCTTCAACAGGTCTTATTTATTCATGTGAATAAATCTAGCTTTTGAAATTTTATTTTGAGTTCGTGAACCCAAAATAAAATATCAAGAAACAGATCCATGTAAATGCCTTAAAAGGATCACCTATCGTGGATGAGTTTTCCGCGATTTTATGCCTCATAAAAAATGTTCTGATTAGAAAAGAAATCGGTCATCGCTCAGAATAATCCTGTGAATTTTATTGGTTATTTCTAGATATATAAATGCTAGCCTACTTGTAGTTTCTTTATTTACCACCTGAAATTAACCATTAATCCTCATGAATTAATTTCACGATTAGTCAATTCATAAAAAAATCGATCACCACTCAGAATATTCCTGACAATTATGGTGGTTATTTCTTAATATGTAAATGTTAACCTACGTGTAAATCCGACAATTTACTACTTGAAATTAACCATTAATTCTCATGAATTAATTTCGCTATTTGTTTTAATATAAGCCAAATTCTCAAGATTTAATAAACTTGCTATTAAATCTAAGGTAAATTTTCGAAAATACGCTTTGGCCGTTGCAAATAAAACACATTTTTTATTTTACTTTATATTCTTTTTTCTTAACAAAACAACATAAAATTGAATAAATAAAACACAACACACAAACACACACACACATTCTCTTTTTCATTTCTTTTTCCATCTTTCTCATTACATTTTACAGGTAATAATTAAAATTACAATAAAAATTCAAATAAACACAAACATAAAAATATTACAAAAAAAAAGACCTCAGGTACAATTCTGAATAGTGGTGGCAACGGCAGGAGCACTGGTGGAGCGGCAGGGAAATCTGCCAGATGGGCAAGAAGTAGCGGTGAAAAGACTGTCAAGAGCATCTGGGCAAGGGCAAGAAGATTTTATGAACGAGGTTGTGGTGATTTCTGAACTCCAGCACAGGAATCTTGTGAGACTTCTTGGTTGCTGTGTTGAAGGAGATGAAAAGATGCTGGTCTATGAGTACATGCCAAATAGAAGCTTGGATGCATCTCTCTTTGGTTAGAGCTGTAGAACTCCCTGTCAAGTCATTTTGTTGCTTCATAGAAGTCTTACTATCTCTTACTTTGTCTGTGTTTTTTGGCTTCTACAATATAGATCCAGTTAGAAAAGAAGTTCTAGACTGGAAAAAACGCATCAACATCATAGATGGAATTTGTCGAGGTCTCCTTTACCTTCACAGGGATTCCAGGCTAAGAATTATTCATAGAGATCTGAAGCCAAATAACATCTTGTTGGACCAAGAACTAAACCCAAAAATTTCAGACTTTGGGATGGCTAGGATTTTTGGAGGCAGTGAAGACCATGTTAAAACTAGAAGGGTTGTTGGGACCTAGTAAGTTGTAATTTCACTTTTTCTCCTAATCTAATCCTATTCCATCATCACTGTTTGAGATAGAAAATCTGTATCATGTCATGCAGTGGCTATATGTCCCCTGAATACGCAATGCATGGGCGATTTTCAGAGAAATAAGATGTTTTTTTGCTTTGGAGTGTTGCTCTTAGAGATTGTGAGTGGAAGAAGAAGTAATAAAATTGATGGCAATGAACAGGGTTTGAGCCTTTTAGAATTTGTATGTTCATCCACCGATGTCCTTTTCTTTTCATTGTTGATGAGTTTAAAATTGCAGCTCTCTCACTTCAATTAGTCTATTTCAGGCATGGAAACTGTGGAATGAAGGGAATGCTCTAGCTCTAGTCGATCCTGCACTAACATTAGATCAACATTCCGAGGTTGAAATTTATAGATGCATACATGTAGGTTTTCTGTGTGTTCAGGAATTCCCAAAAGATAGGCCAGCTATCTCTACCATCATTTCAATGCTGAATAGTGAAATCGTGGATCTTCCTCTTCCTAACAACCCAGCATATACAGAAAGGTCTATTGGTTTAAATACAGAGATGAGGAGAGACTCCATGAACTTCGTTTCAACTACACTTTTCACTGGCCGATAACTATTTCTTGAATAGTTATTTTTCAGCTAAATCAAACTTCTTTATTCTGTATATGGTGTCAGTAGTTGAATTCTTTAAGCCTATGAAAGTTTTTGTATACTGATAGAGAAGAGTTTCAGGTTATAAGGTTGCTAGTGACTCCAGAAACTGGACAGGTTTCTGTCTACCTTGAGTACATGACAGGATTTAGGAATTCTTTTTTCATTGTAAATCATAATGCTTGTAATATCAGTAAACATAAATTAGAGTTTGATTCACATCAAGAACATTTAGATAAGAGTTATGGGGATTGGCAACTGACAAGTTGTACCTGCCTTGATTCTCATGCTACCCTGCTCATGTTCAGGTTATGATGCTGCAATAGATACAACTAGCAAAATTGCCCGCTTCGCCGGGTTTTTTTATCTATGTAGAAAATTGATTGATTCTATAAATGTTGTATTTTGTTATTTTAATATTTAATTAGTATAATTGTAATTGATAAAGTCTGTTAAAAATGGTTTTTTTAAACCAAAATGTGATTGAATATTGCTATGGCTAAATTTTTTTTGATAAAATTTGTTAGAAAATTTGCTAAGAAGGTTAAATGATTTATAAGAAATTTGTTGTCACGGATGCTCTGGTAAAAAAAACAAAACAAAAAAAAACCCGGTAAAAAAAGAACAACTGACGTTTAAACTAAAAACTAAAAAATAAATGTGGAAAAAAGGTCACAGTTTCTGAGAAGGAAAAAAACAGAAGTCTAAAATATAAATTTAACTTCAAAGAGAAAGTTTTTTTTTATAAGATTTATTCATCATATTATTATATTAAATATATTTAAGAATACTGATATTAAATTTTTGTTTCCAAGAAATTTTAGGTCATTTATTTTCTCTATTTATGTATTTTTAGGCGAGACTATTAAATAAATATTAAACACATACATTTAGTCTCACATACTATATAGTTTCATCGAAATGGGAAGTGATTTTTATATTTTTTAATTGTAGAAAACCTAAGTAAATTTGTAAAAAAAAAAGATTAGTTGCCTTTTTTCCCTAATAATATTAGATCTTACACATTATAAATAAAAATATTGACATTTATTTTCAAAAAATAAATATAATTTTTTTGCGTGCTATAATTATTTATTTGCCGGTAAAAAAGAACAGTGTAGTTGAAACGGAAAGTGCCCTATATATTTTTTAATTGTTGATAATCTAGGCAAATTTGTTTACCTTTTGTTTTATTGAGTTGTATTTTTTCTCGGGTAATATTAGATGTTAAATATTAAAAATCCAACTTGTTGATTTTTTTTTAAGAAATAAACTTTAACAAAAGAGCACAAAATTAAAATTCAAAGTTAAAATTTTTTTTTATAAGAAATTTTTCATCATATTATTATATTAAATTTATTGAAGAATGCTGATATTAATTTTGTTAATCAAAAAAAATCCGAGGTCATTTTTTTTATCTCTTTATATACTTTTAGGCGATAATATGCAATAAATATTAAAACATATAATAATGACTTGTTTGCCGCTTTAAAAGGAACAAAGTGTAATGGAGACAAAAGTAACTTGTGTCGTTTTTTAATTGTAGATTACCTAGGTAAATTTGTTTATTTGCTGTTCTTGAGTTGTCTTTTATCTCCAGTAATATTACATATAAAATGACTATTGCTATTATTGCAAAAACAATTAAAATTATTAAATTATCCCGAAAACAAAAACACTCATAAACATTAACAAAAGAGTAAGTAAGAAAAAAAACTATATTATTACTATTATTATTATTATTATTATTATTATTATTATTATTATTATTATTATTATTATTATTATTATTATTATTATGTTATTAATGGAAAATAAAACACATATTATTATTATTATTATTATTATTATTATTACTATTACTATTATTATAACTATTATTATTATTATTACTATTATTATTATTACTATTACTATTATTATTATTATTATTATTATTATTATTATTATTATTATTATTATTATTATTATTATTATTATGTTAATAATGGAAAATAAAACACAAATATCAGTTTATCAAGGGATGAAAATTAAAAATTAAAACTATAAGGGCCAAAATGAAAATTCAATATATTATCAATTTCAATCAAAGGATTCAATTGAAGAAATCGAAACTTATGTACTGTATTTATTGCATAATTTAAACCAAATCCGAAAATTAAAAGAAGGAGGACCGAACTGAAACATTGACATCCAATCAATTGAAATCGGAGGACCCAATCGAACTAAATCAAAACTTATGCAACCAAAATCAGGAGAAAAACAAAAATCAAAAGTCAAGGGACTAAAGTAAAAAGGTGAACAAATTGGGGGACTCTCCTGCACTTTTACGTGCAGGAGAGAGAGAGAAACGTGGCCGGCGGTTTTAACCGGTTCCCGGCGCGTCCACGGGAATTTTTAGGGTAAACGCGCCACCGCGGGAGGAAGAAGACTCCCAGGCGAACCGCTCTATCCGTCGGAATATCGTCTCCGGCCACCTTATGACGCCTCACACGCCACCAGAACAGGGCGTGGGGCGTGAAACAGGTGGGCGCGTCATTCACACGCACTGACAATATTCGGGAAAATAATTAAAAAATGTGGTCAATTACCGGACAGCCCCTGGACCGAAAGAAAGGTTTTTGTCTTATGCGGGCCCATAACCGTAATTAGCCATTTTAAATATATTAAAAAAAAATACTGCGGCGGACCGGACCGGTACGTACGCGTGCAATTACATGACTGACCCTTGCCCTCAGCGCTTTTTACCCTTGGACCGAACGCGTTTTTATCCTATTACCGGGGATAAAATAGTCTGTGCACTGTTCATTGAAAAAAAAAAAAAGGCAGACGAACAGCCGCGATGCACGGCCGAGAAATGGCCAGTCCACAGTGATAATGGGTGTAGAGCTACAATGGACGAAAACCCGAGCTGTTTTAGCTTATTTGTTAATAACGTCATCTCAACCCATCAAAGATCCTGAAACTGTCTCTGCAGGCAATATTTTTGAAATGGGAATTTTTCGCCGTGTTAATTTGACAAATCGCTATGTTTGAATATGTACAATAATGTTTCTGCATCAGATAGTGACCGGTGTGAGTTGCTAACAGAAACAACCACCCTGACAACTAAGAATAAACTAAACATCGAGATATTTATTTGAGGTTATGATGAACTTGTCCAAATCAAAGTGAAATAATTTATGAAGATAAATTTTAAATCAAGCGAGTGTTAAAGAAATAAAATAAAAAAAGAAAATGATGAAAATGAAAGAAAAAAAGTGAAATGCAAAAACAAATAAAAGGAAAATGAAAAAAAGCCACCTCCTTCACTCTTTATAAAAACAGTGAAACTCCTCGTCCTCCTCTCTGTTTTTTTTTCAATTTCATTTTTAGATTTTTTATTTGATGCTTTTTTGACCTAATTTCATGTGACGATGTTTTTAAGTGACTTTAAAAGACAAAATTTAAAGTAGAAGGGTCAAAATGTAAAATCCAGAAAAGTCATGGTATTTAAGGTGCTTTAATCAGCAACCACGTAAATATTGCAAGCAAATTCATGGTATTATTAAAATGATGGAAACCTTGTTCTGAAGGGAAGCTTCAACGAAAACTATGTATGGAAAAGTTTCAATCAACCTTCTTTTTATTCAATCTCATTTTTGGATTCTTTTTATTTGATGCTTTTCTGACCAATTCCATGTTCCGATGTTTTCAATTGACTTACAAAGACAAAATTTAAAGTAGAAGGGTCATACAGAGAAAATTCATGATATTTTAGAGCAGTAAGGTACTTTAATTAGCAGCCACTTGAATATTGCAGGCAAAGTCAACAAAGAATATAGCTTAGCTTAAAATAAGAATGCTATGAGCAATCATATTGAGGCACGTGCAAGGTGGACCACGAAATTGTAGCCTGAGAGTGCAAGCTATATCGATACAAATAAAATCCAAATCAAATAGTTATATCAAAATAATTCTAGCACATTTTCATAAAAATTAAAAGTTAAAAATATTAAATAAAGACATAAAAGTAAAAAAAAAACATAAAAACTAAACTAAATAATCATCTTATTTCTTTATTGAGTGAACTCATCTATAATTACATATGTTGTGAAGTTTCTTACCTTTAATTGTTAAACAAGGTTTCTCTTTGAAAAATAGTCTCTTGATTGGAATTAAGAAAAGGAAGAGGACGAGAAATATTCTTGTACATGGCACTTGGAATTAAGAAAAATATTCTATGAATAGCCATTAAGCCATTTCTTCGTCTTCCATTCTCATCCAAAAGTTATGGCACTTGGAAACTGCAAGGTTTCAGCAGCTCTTCTTCTGTTTCTTTCATGTTCCTGTTCATTTTATGGTGATGCAGGAGATACCATTACTTCTTCTCAACCCCTCAAAGATCCAGAAGCTATAGTCTCTGCCGGCAACAGATTCAAACTGGGATTTTTCAGCCCACTTAATTCAACATATCGATATGTCGGAATATGGTATAGTAATATATCAGTAGCAACTCCAGTACTATGGGTAGCCAACAGAAACAAGCCAATCAACGATTCTTCTGGGATGATGACAATATCTGAAGATGGAAATCTTGTGGTTTCGAATGGCCAGGGAGAGGTTCTGTGGTCATCACATGTTTCAAATGGTTCCAATCAGTCAACTGCACAGCTTACTGATGATGGAAACCTTGTCCTGAAAACTGGACAGAAAGAAAACCTGGTATGGCAAAGTTTCCAGGAGCCTACGGATACTTACTTACCAAAGATGAGAGTTACTGCTAACGCAAGAACAGGGAACAAGACACTGATAAGGTCATGGAGAAGCTCATCTGATCCTTCAGTTGGAAACTTCTCAGCTGGTATCAATCCATTAGGAGTTCCTGAGTTCTTCATGTGGTACAATGGTGATCCATTTTGGCGTAGTGGTCCATGGGTTGGTCAGAAATTCATTGGAATACCAGGAATGTCTACTTCTGTGTATTTAAATGGAATTACTCTACAAAATGAAGGAAATGGCACTTTCACTCTGAGTTCAATTCAAGACCCCGATATCCGTACAATGTATATTTTGAATTCAAATGGAATATTTACAGAACAATTCTGGGATTATGAGTTACAAGCTTGGGTGTATAGATTGAAAGTTCCAATAACTGACTGTGATTTTTATGGCAACTGCGGGCCGTTTGGAACATGCGATGCACAGAATTCTCCTATCTGCAGTTGTTTAATAGGGTTTGTTCCAAAAAATCCAGATGAATGGGAAAAATTGATTTGGACAAGCGGATGTGTTAGGAAGACATCGTTGCAGTGTGATAGAATACGGAATGGTAGTGAAGTGGGAAAAGAAGATGGATTTAAGAAGCTAGAGACGATGAAGGTGCCAACCTTTGCTAACTATCTGCCCTCCGGCTCCGAACAAGCATGCAAAGATGTGTGCTTGAAGAATTGTTCATCATGTGTCGCTTATTCATACTATAATGGTTTTGGCTGTATGGCATGGACAGGAAACTTGATTGATATACAAAAGTTCTCTGAAGGAGGGGCAGATCTCAACATTCGCCTGGCGTATACAGAATTTGGTAATTATTCTCTGTTTTTTTCTTTCTAACTTTCTTTCACCATTGTTTCGGTTATCAGGTATGCATAACCACTGTAGATACATCAAGTTCTGTATCATTCTAAGATTGACAAGTGTTTTTCATATTTTCATTACATTTTTCCCAAATAACCATCAGTACAATATTTTTTTTGCAGATAAGAAGAGAAACTTGAAAGTAATCATCAGTATGTCAGTGATTGGAGGAGCCACAGCCATCTTCATCTGTGTTTTCTTTTCTTGGAAGTGGATGGCGACACATAGAGGTAATATTTTACACGTCTTATTAGCTTACTGGACTTCTAAACTTTACAATTTTTACAGGTAAAAAAAAACACAATTAACAAATAATAACGATATTTCCGCTTGAATTCAGAAAGGAAGTTGAGAAGCGAGGAGACCTTGTCGTTCAAAACGAGAGAAACTGCTTTTGATGTTAAACTTGAACCACTCTTCAGATTACAAGCTCTTGAAACTGCTACAAACAACTTTGACATATCCAAGAAGATTGGGCAGGGCGGCTTTGGTGCAGTATACAGGGTAACTCTTCTCGACTGAAGGTTCTTTGTAGTTATTCAGAGCAAAGAGGTATTTATCAGTTTGATATGACATCACTGTAGGGAACATTGCCAGATGGACAGGAAATAGCTGTGAAAAGACTCTCTAGAACATCTGATCAAGGGCTTCAAGAGCTCAAGAATGAAGTTGTGGTGATTTCGAAACTCCAACACAGGAATCTTGTGAGACTTCTTGGTTGCTGTGTTGAAGGAGAAGAGATGATGTTGGTTTATGAGTACATGCCGAATAAAAGCTTGGATGCATTTCTCTTTGGTTAGAGCTACTTCCCTTAAATGTTTAGCGACTACTTTTACTTTGACCCTGTTTTCTCATATATGTTTCGGGATACAATTTGCTTAGATTCACTCAGGAAAGAACGACTAGATTGGGAAAGACGCTTCAGCATTATAAACGGAATTTGTCGAGGCCTCCTTTACCTTCACAGAGATTCCAGACTAAGAATTATTCATAGAGATCTCAAGCCAGGTAACATCTTATTGGACCACGAGCTGAATCCAAAAATTTCAGACTTTGGACTTGCCAGGATTTTTGGCGGCAATGAAGTGAATACTACCAGGGTTGTTGGAACATTGTAAGTAGCTGTTTTGTTTTTTTGTGCACTACTCTTACTGTTTCTCTAATTTGAGCTCAGAAGCTGAGATGCTTTTTGCAGCGGCTTTATGCCCCCCTGAATATTTAATGGAAGGAAGATTTTCAGAGAAATCAGATGTGTTTAGCTTTGGAGTGTTGTTGCTGCAGATCGTGAGCGGAAAAAAGGAACGATCATTTTTACGGAAACGAACATGGTTTGAGTCTTATAGGATTTGTATGTCTGTCCGTCACACTGCCTTGGATACATTTTGAAAGCACCTTTCAATTTCTGATACTATTAAACTTGCAAGCTCTAACTTGTATGACTGCATCTAAATTTTCAGGCCTGGAAAGTGTGGAATGAAGGTGACATTACAGCTTTCGTCGATCCCGCAATATCAGATCCATGTTTTCTGGTGGAAATATTCCGATGCATACAAATTGGTCTGCTGTGTGTGCAAGAATTGGCGAATGATAGACCGGTAGTGTCTACCATCATTTCCATGCTAAATAGTGAAATTGTGAATCTTCCTACTCCGAAGAAACCAGCATATGTTGAAAGGCAGAGTATCTTGGATACTGAGCCCATTACACAGGACCAAAAGATAAATTCGATTAACAATGTGACAATTTCTGATATTTACGGTCGATAGAGTTTAGAACAAGTTTACATATCTATTAGATATTAATATAGTTGATCATTCTGAAATTTTATAGCACCTTATATTGCTGGGTATGACTTAATAAGATTGGCATCGGGATGCTAGCTTTACGGTGGTCTTTGTAGACTTCATTCATAATGAAGAAAATATCTATTACTCGGATGAAAACTCAGAATGGCCGTGCCCTCCATCTCAATGCAGCTTCTTCAAAAGTGTTCGTAACGATGGTTTCTGTACCTCCTTTAAGAAATGATGTGCTTTCATTTGGCAAAAAAAGTCCAAAATCAAGCTTAGTTGAAAGCAGTAATGTCAAAAGATTGTAATCATCTTAAGGGTAGGCAGCACCTTGGTTTGCCGAAATCCAAAATAATTTGGGTGAGTTTTCTTCAAGGATGAAAACACAGATTTCTGATTTGAAATACTGAACGGTTTTCTTAAAAACAATTTATGAGCTCTTGTTGAACAAAGCAAGATGGAAGAGAACTGATGTGATTGGCCAGCAAGTGAGGCGCCCGGAAGTTAGGCTTTCCATTGTCGTCTAGGACAGATATTTATAGTTAGCAGCAGCAAAATTTCTGCAGTACCGTTTGTTTTACTACCCTGCTTGTGCTCATAATTTGATGCTGCCATTGACATAATTACAACATCTCTACCCATCAAATATCCTGAAACTATTGTCTCGAAAAGCAATATTTTTCAACTGGGATTTTTCAGCCCTGATAAATCGACAAAATGTTATGTCGGAATATGTTACAGCTAGGGGTGAGCAAACCGAACCGAAAAACCGATTAAACCGAAAAAACCGAGAAAAAAATAACCGAAAAAACCGAACCGAAAAAAAAACCGATTAAACCGAGTATAAAATTCTGAAAAAAAATCCGGTTCGGTTCGGTTTCGGTTTTGTCCGGACAGAACCGATTAAACCGAACCGAACCGAACCGGTTCGGTTGAAAATTTTAGTATAAATAAAGACTTAAGAAACCCTAAAATTTTAACCGTCCGCCTCTCGCCTCTCGCCTCTCGCCTCTCGCTCGCCTCCTCTGCCTCTCTCTCTCTCGCCTCTCCCCTCCCTTTGCAAGACTAAAACAATTTCCCTCTCTCTCGCCTCTCCCTTCCCACTGCAAAACTGGATCTGTCACATGGATCTTTCTTACTGTGCTGTAAAATCTCTGCTTTTCTCTTGCAGACTCCTGCAACAAAGGCGGTTCCTACTTCCAAAAAGCCATCCTCTGCAGCTGAAACAAAGGTTAGATTTTTTGTTCCATTCTTAGAGTTAGGGATACATCTCTTCTTGTTTTCAGGTAACAAGTTGAGCTTTGTGTGCACAGCCAAAGGCAACTGCTCAGAAGGAAAGCAGCAGTGAAGAGGTGAGCAGTTGCATCTGAGAATGCTGGATCAAAGACTCTTTTTGTTGGCAACCTGTCTTTTCAAGTTGAGCGTGCTGATGTGTAAGTTCATATTTGAGCCTCCCGTCAATATTAAAGGTTTTTTGCATAATTTCCGTCTAATTAATTTTTTGCTGCAGGGAAAATTTCTTTAAAGAGGCTGGAGAAGTTGCTGATGTCCGCTTTGCCTTAGATGCAGATCAGAGATTCAAGGGATTTGGACATGTCGAGTTTACAACAGCTGAAGCAGCGCAGAAGGTTACATTTTTTTCTTCAATTTTTATCTGTTTTAAATTGTAAAATGCACTGATCTAGTTTTCAAGTAAGATAATATTCATTTACAGGCTCATATTTTGGGAATCCATCTTTGTTTGTTTTTCAGAATTAGTTACTGTATTTTTTTCTAGCATCTCTATTGTTTTTAATGTAATTATTCTCTGTTTTCCTTAACAGGCTCTAAATTTCAATGGTAAAAGTTTGCTTGGCCGAGAAGTGAGGCTTGATTTGGCTCGTGAGAGGGGTGAGCGGAGCTCAAATACACCATATAGCAAAGACAACAACTCATATCAGAAGGGAGGCGGAGGTCAATCCCAAACTATATTTGTTAAGGGATTTGACAAGTTTGGTGGGGAGGATGAGGTAATGATGCTCAGCATTGTGGTAGCTTTAAGGTTTTGATTTGCAGTCTTAAATTACTAAGAGATGTGCTCAATCCTAATCTTTACAGATAAGGAGCTCTCTCCAGGAGCATTTTGGATCTTGTGGGGAGATTAAAAGGATATCTATTCCCACAGATTATGAAACTGGCGGCATTTATCTGATGGGTTTTTTTCCCCTGAATTATTTGTGTAATTTTAATTATTTTGCCTCATGCTAAATTAAACAAAATAAAAGTATTAGAAAGTAAAAAAAAACTTAATAAACACTATATTAACAATTTAATACACTAATATTTGGATTAATTGCAAAAAAATTTAAAAAACTTTTTGTTCTTGTAAGAAAATCAGATTTTCTGCAAGCCCATCAGATAATTTATTAGAAAGCCCAACAAAAAGCCCAACAAAAAGCCCAACAGTTGGCCCAAAAACCAATTTCGGTTTTTTCGGTTTTTGCTAAAAAAAACCGAACCGAACCGAACCGAAAGTGGTCGGTTTTTAATGGGTCCGGTTCGGTTTCGGGTTTTTTTTCTTAAAAAAATTCGGTTTGGTTACTTTTTTTTGATGAAAAACCGAACCGAACCGAAAAATGCTCACCCCTAGTT